>CM046856.1:38934887-39318416 GCA_025617745.1 Heliocidaris erythrogramma
AATGCAAAACCTATGGAATGTCAAAGGTCAGATTTTAGCTGGCCCTCTAGCCATGATCGAATCTCTTTGATATTATACGAGAGGAATGTACACGCAGGTCTAGATCGGGGTATAGATGCAAGACAAGCAAAGATGTTTCGAGACAATAATCTTATAAATGGAATGAATATTTCTGTTAAAGTGGAATTTATTTCCTCTTGAATGTGAAATAAATTTTTGTGAAAAGTGAAATGATTTTTTTTGGTGAAAAGTGAAATGAATTTTTGCGACAAGTGAAATGAATCTTTTAAGAAAAGTGAAATGAAATTTTGTGAAAGGTGAAATGTATTTGTTAAGAGTGAAATATAATATTGGCTGGAGTGAAATGGTTTTGTAAAAGATAAATATATATTTGTAAAAGTGAGATATATTTTGTATTGATGTTGAACAGTTATATTTAATTCCCTAATAACGTGCCATATGCATTTTACCAAATAACCATATTACAACTTTCATTCGCAGACAATGGAGGAAATTTTAACTATGGCGGCAACAACTGGCCTTTACGTGGTATGAAAAGATCGTTGTGGGAAGGAGGTATCAAATCTGTAGGTTTCATTGCCAGTCCCTTACTTCCAAAACACGTACGCGGGACTGAAAATACCAATTTATTTCACGTTACCGACTGGTTCCCCACTCTAGTCAGGGGCGTGGCTAGAGGGAGCCTGAGAGACACCCGCCTCGATGGACACAATCTCTGGAAGCATCTTCTTCGCAGAAAGAGGTAAACAAGGAGACGATATAATGTAACTTCGCTAATATAACCCGAGAAGTGTTGGGAGAAGGATCTGCCTCCTTACGTTTTCTGCAATGATGATTAGTTCGTGAACCCCTTTTTTCCACTCTCGGCTTTCCGGACTATACCCCCGATCGAGTCTTACGCACCGTACCAACAATGTGTCTGTAACCATACCGTCAAAACCAGCCAAAAACTTTCTACCCCGTGCGGGATTTTCATTTGTGAATATGATTAATTTGCGATTATTCCGACACCCTTAAAAGATGTTCTATCTATATAATTATGTAAAGTTTCGTAGTCTTTTGTGAGTTTTGTCACTCCTTGATCGAGATCCGCAGATGGGGTAGAGCTTACTCCAATCACATTAACGGGTTGCATACTCATCATACATTTTTTCATGGTCATAGACTATGTCATGGCAATAGACCTAATTTTTTTCGCTCATATCTTGGATCGTATATGTTTCTTCCTTTTTCTCCGTGCATCAATTAGATCGCGAAGAAAAGACAACTGGCCACGGAAAGAGATTTTGCACAACATCGATACGTATTCTCCAATCTTCAGTGAACTACCTCGATGGTTTTCAATTCACTTCCCAGCAGCTATTCGTTATGAAAACTGGAAACTTATCACGTCTCAAGTCGGTGAGTATGACATTTCAAGGTTTCAAGGATTTACTCCCATCAGTTCCTGACATCCTGAAAATGTCTGTACCGATGACAGGATAAATATGGAAAATTGAACTTCTTTTGTCGTATCAGCAAAGCATTTCAAAATTATCTTCAATATTGTTTGAGATTGTTCTTTTTGAAATTTAGGCTGTACGTGTAATAAGATGAAATTTAATCATTATGTTATTCATATGGACTATTTTGTGGGACGAGATGCATTTGAAGAAAAAAAAAATCAATACACATGGTCGCGTGGTTTAGGTATATTGGCGTTCAAAATTAGCGACAGTTACGCGCCATTTATTTATTTATTTATTTTTTCATTTTATTTTAAGAAATATTCTTTATGAGAGCTGGCAGTACTGGCTGTATATTTATTTTTCTCTATTTCTTATGAACAAATGAGAATCAACAAAGAAACTTGCCTTCTGAAATGGCCTGGTCGCCAAAACGTTCTTCGGGCTATTTGTTGTTGACGTGTGCCCAACGATTGGGGTCGCTGAAGTTATATTTTGATCCCTTTATTTCGATGCTCAGTGAATAAATGAAATGTCTGATTATTATTATTTTAATTTTGCACATTAACAGGAAACAAAAGCTGGGTTCCGCCACCAGAATCGGGTGAGAACACCATCCATTCCACGGATATACCCGAAAAGAGAGTTTGGCTCTTCGATATATCCGAAGATCCGAACGAAACGACCGATTTATCATTAAAGAGGACAGATGTAACTTATTTCCTTTTAAGTCGTCTTGGGGCATATCTGCGAGGCTCCGTTCCTATACGATACCCCGGGCCAGATTTACGAGCCGATCCTTCTCTGCACAACAATTCGTGGAGCGATTGGATAGTAGATGAATAAGAATAATGCAAAAATGAAAAACTACGGTTCAAACATCGCAGAGTCACCAACACAATGTCGTTTCCCGAGGGTTCATATTTCCGAAGGTTCGTTAATCTGAAGATTCGTTACTACGAAGGTTCGTTAATCCGAAGATTCGTTACTACGAAGGTTCGTTAATCCGATCATTCGTTACTATGAAGGTTCTTTAATCCGAAGATTCGTTACTACGAAAGTTCGTTAATCCGAAGATTCGTTACTACGAAGGTTCGTTAATCCGAAGATTCGTTACTACGAAGGTTCGTTATTCCGAATGTTCATAATTCAGAAGATGATATGGAAACATATTTCATATTCGCAATGTTGAACCCGATATCATTTTCCGATGATGAATCTAGGGATAAATGAACCTTAGTATAATAATAGTGAACTTTTAATATAATGTAGCAGTAAATGTCCAGAATTACGAATTCGAACCTATTTAAAAAAGAAACCTTAGGAAATACAAGCGCTTCTCGATTTTACAAACATCACGATGTTGATGTTGAAATCCATCGTTGAACCGTAGTGTAAAATGGGCCTATATAAAATCACCTCCATTTCACATTCCTCGCATAGTGATTACATTCTATTGTCTTGAGGTCGTGTATAGTATTGGCAATAGTCACAGGAGAAAGGAAATGCTTTGTAATCATGTTCATCTCTTGAATACAGACAAATCCCCAAATGTTTCCTTTAAAATGCACTTCGTTCAAAATTGAGTACAAATAATATACCTAAATTTTATATATCGATGCCAGGGTTCTAAATTATTTTTTCATCTCTCATTTGAGAACTTTGCAGCACCTCAGAATTGTGTATACCAACTCAGCTAACATGGATCCGAAAAAATGTTCTGTAACTTACCAAAAACTCTATACATGAGTTAATGTAGACAGACTTTATTAAAAACAGATACTTGAAAGGTTTTTCGAAGTGAGCCAGAGGAACTCAAGTTGATTACGATAGATAGTCCAGTAAAAGTTAATTTCTTTTACCAATTATTTTTATGCCGTTAAGAAATGTTTATAATCTGTATGTTCAACAAAAGTCAATTGAACTGTGTAAATTTTGTTTAAAAGCTTAGCTTCAGTAGTTATCGTATTTTTGGTGGTATGTTTAGGGAAAATCGAATGTAATTAATATTTGATTGAGAGTATAGTAAACACAAAGGGGGGGTGGGGTCGTAACTAATGTATTATATCATAAATGTCGTTTTAGTGGGAATTTGAAGGTATCTATTCTCTTTTCGACAAGCCCACTTTGTAAAGCTTACCATTATGTATTCCTTTATCAGTGACGTATTCCCCCAAAATGATAAACAGGGGTGAAAACGGAGCAGTTCCCCGGAGCAGTTCTGCATGCTGTAATTAAGCACTCCAGCACCGGAGCTTTTCGTTATGAACATGCAGTTTCGGGCAATTGCTCTTGGCAACCTCAATTTTCTGGAGGTTTCTCCGACCAAGCACAACATTTAATGTAAAATAACACTCAATTAAACGGACGGGCAGCATATCTCGCAGCTGTGTTAATACATGTAGATATATATTGGATATATTACTACAAAATGAGCAATGACCAGCGGTGTCAATTCGTGTTCGGGGGGGGGGGGGGGGGGGGGGGGGGAGAGAGACCAGCAACCGCGTATCAGGCCAGGATTTAATTTTAGGGGGCGGTTGTGAGCATTGATGATGGGGGGGGGGGGGGGAAGGGGGTTAATTCGACGCCCTGACTGTTTTTCAATCATTTGGACACATTACTGAACTGTATGTATCAGGGGTGGGTGCGGGGAGGGGGAGTTTCCCTCTTCCCGCGCAAAGCGCGAAAGCTCTGATGTTTTTAGCAAATTTGAGAGAAAAATAACGGCTCGTAGCACCTTTTTTAGGTGGAAAGTTAGTTCGACGTCCTGACTGCTTTTCAGTCATTTGGACACATTACTGAACTGTATGTATTAGGGGTGGGTGCAAGCGCGAAAACTTTGACGCTTAAGCAAATTTTGAGAGAAAGATAAGGGCTCGTAGCGCGTAGCCAGGGGCGACTGCCCCTGGCTACGCGCTTGATGACCGGCGAGGGAGGGTGTGGAAGGGGGTATCCCCCTGTCACGCCAGGGACTTTTTCGAAAATCTGTCTGTAAACATTGCATTTTAGAGCATCCCAGAATGGTTTTTACTGAAAAGAGGGAATGCACGGAACCTCTTTATTGAGAATAACAATTGCGAGCGAGCGAATTTTCGCATTGAAATTATGGCAATTCTTATTTCCTTATTTCTAACCATTACAGAATGTGATGGTAGATCAAACATAATGAGTTTGGATAATTATTAGTTTTAAGTTAATGTATCATAATTCTTATTTATTTTATCGAAAATATTGGGGGGATGATAATACAGGCCAATTATCGCATTGAAATTATGACAATTCTTATTTCCTTATTTCTAACCATTACAGAATGTGATGGTAGATCAAACATAATGAGTTTGGATAATTATTAGTTTTAAGTTAATGTATCATAATTCTTATTTATTTTATCGAAAATATTGGGGGGGGGGGGGATGATAATACAGGCCATTCCCCCACCTCAAAATTTTTGTTGAATATATACCCCCATCCTGCCCGGGATCGACACCCATGTATGACACTGAATTATCTGTAACTACATGTATTTGAAATCGAATGTGTAATTTTAGTTAACATCATTTGAGATTTAGTGTTTCCGTATCCCGTTCAATCTATTTATACCGAGTCACGATATGAATAAATCTTACTCCGTCAAAATACAATGGATGATATGTTGTGATTTGAGTCAACTAGATACATTATTTGTTTCATGATTTGCATGTTTTAGACTATTTTCTGTACGGATTATGGCCTAATCATATTTTATTTATAAAGAGATTTAATTTTTTGTTTGTTTGGGGGGGGGGGGGGGGGGTAGACACAGAGTCAAGACATATGGGCATCATTACATCTAAGAAAACAAAACGCTGACTTTGAAACTTCTTCCTGAGATTGGTAGATTTACAGCAAAATTTACATCATATTTTCAACATGCATTTGCCAAGATGAATGTAAAACCCAAAATGTTAAATATATAGAGAAGCAAAACCCTCTTTATTAACAACACTGATCAATTGTAATTTTACTTGATTTTCTTTTTCAGTCAGCATTTCTTAATCATTTTCATTTTTCAAGATATTATGTGTATATTTGAAGTATGGCGAACTTAAGATGAAATACATCGAGGATCAAGACTTTCACAACCAACAAGTTTCAAACCTCTTATATTTATCCGACTCTCTCTCTCTCTCTTGTGGGATTATATTTTCTTTCTCTCTCTCTCTCTAGGCCATACTCTTGATAAATATTAGCCAGTTCCTTCATTATTAAAAAAAGGGGAATGCTGTAAGATGTTCCATATATTACTTTTGGGGAGGTTTGTGGGCCATCTGTTCCCTTCATCTCTTTCTCTTTCGCTTTCTCTCTCTCTCTCTATGCCATGGGCGACACAACGTGATGGACCCAAGTGCCATACTAAAAGCCACCATTATAATTATTATTATTACATCACACTAGCAACAAAGCAAATCCTATAATATCTCTCTTAATTTTATGTATATTAGAATAGATAGTAAAAAGATATATTTCTTTCTATCAAAAACATATGACAAAATGTTCACTTTATTCCAGGATTTATAAATTAAAAAAAACACAGAATTTTGACAAGTGAAATACATGTATATGTACATGACACAGTCATAAACAAGCTTTAGGCACAGATAATTAGTGGCTTGCCAAACAATTTTCACTATGTTACACAACCTTGGTGATCTGACAAGTGTTCCAGGTTTCATTTTGTCAAAGTTACAGATTTAGTCCTGGGCTACAGTCGGGATGTGGGTGAGGTTGAGAGTGCGGGTTATGGTTACGGATGGTACTGGGTACTGGGTCCAGGTAGGCAATTGCGAGAAGTCTTAACAGAGATTCATCAAGTGCTATTTGTTTTTTTGAGACATGTCATACAACTGGCTTGTTATTACACTAAGTCTTATGACACAGTGGAATAAAGAAATACAAACAAAAAGAATTCCATTGTTTTCTTCACAATCGCTATACAGTGCGTGAGGCAGAGAAATAGAGAGAGAGAGAGAGAGAGAGAGACAGAAAAAAACAGAACAAAAGAAAGAGAGAAAGAGAGAAAGAAAGAGAGGGACAGAAAAAACAGAACAAAAGAATGATAGAAAGAGAAAAGTCTGCGAGTGAGAGATAGAGAGACAACATAAGGTACATCAATTAAAAGCACTCCCTCTGGTACATGGACTGCATTTAGCTGTTTCCAGGGCACAATTACAGAATCATTCAAATTTCATAATAAGATGTCTCTGAAATTATTTCCTTTTTAAAAGATTATTTCCCTTTAGCTAGGAATTTCACATTCAGAGGCATTGTAATAAAACAAAAACAAATCAGAAAAATAATCAGAAGGCACTGTTCCTTGATCACCTTCAACATATGTTTAGTTCTAGTAGCGAAAAGGGAATTTGAAATGAGACTACAGTGTAGTTGAATATGGTCTCGTACTGTTCCACTTGTATAAAAAGATGCATGCGCCAAAGACAGTACAGTTAACCTTGCTTAACTCGAAGTCACATAAGTCAAACTGTCCCGAAGTTGATTCAATCTCTTTGACCAAACTATGCAAAACATTTGCATAAGTCGAACTATTTTTTGCGGTCCCAACAGATTTGACTTATGCAAAGTTAACTGTACTCTGCTGTTGTCCTGGTTTCCCAATGACACTAAGTGCAAACCTCTGCTGAAAGGGACTTCATATGGAGGCTACCATTCAACTCTACACCGATGTTCATGGCGCTGCAACCTCACAGAGGTTTGTACAAATTTGCATGTGCACAAACCCAACTGTCCAGTGGTTTGGCCTGTTGAGTGCTAGATGCTCTCATCACCATAGGTGTAAAACAGGGACAACGCAAGTTCCCTTAATAGGCAAAGGATTAACAGTAGCTAGCAAGAATAATCCTCATTCTGTTGTCTTTCCCACGCAGGGCCATACATATCCAGAATCAGGGTTGGCGGATTTAAATCGATAAACATGATGTTTTAAAAAAAAATCATTGATTTAAATCACTTCTATTATAACATGTACAAATAATTGACAAAAGGTTTGTTGTTGGCAGTTTTAAGCCTTCAAATCAACTACTTCCATCAGAAACATATAATAAGTTGACCCAAACACTTCAAAGTCTAGTTTTATATAGATCTACTTTCACTATATGATGAAAGTTCATTTACAGATAACTTATTAAGCAATCTAATGGGGTGTTGCAAGAAAGTTGTGATTGATTGCAAGTTGCAACTGATCGGTACTGACCAATCAAAATCATTGTTGCAAGCCCATCTTCTTGAATGGGCAGACCCTGAACCATTCAGAATGGTTGTTCTAATTTGCTTTACAATTTGCAATTGATTGCAACTTTCTTGCAACACCCCATAAGTAGGTCTATAAGAATAAATAATGTAATCATAAAACGTGTGCAATTCACAATGTTTTTAGGCATTACTGTAGATCAAAATTTATCATGGAACAAACATAGCTATATCAAACAAAATATCAAGGAATATTGGTGTCATCAGCAAACAGTGCCACTTTTTGCCAGAACGTATTTTCATTTTACTGGTGAGTCTCAATGATTTTACCTTATTTAATGTGTTGCAATGTTGTCTGGGCCAACACATATCCTTCTAGGCTCCTTCGATTGTTGACATTGCAAAAAAAGATTGTAAGAATATGTTCAATGTCTGGCTAGCCTATAGGCCTACTGCTCCTTCACAACCACTTTTTTAAAAACTTAAATTCCTCACTATCTATCAATTGATCAATACTGTATTGAACTAATGGTTTTTAAATATAAACACAACAAATTGCCATCGTGCCATGATGGTTAAATGTAAAACAGTAATGTATGATAACATTAGAAATCCTGAAAAATTATTGTATTGAAGATTGTAAAAACACAGCATCTTCTTTTTCTGTTAAATACAAATGACCTTTTATTTGGAACTCTCTTCCTCACTATATCAGAAATGTTTCATTTTTAAATTCTTTTAAATCAAAACTTAATTTTTAATCACTTTACTCTGCTACATACATGTAATGAATTAATTCATCCAACCCCTTTATCAATATGTTTTTATAATTTTTATCGGTACAAACTTAGGTAATTTACTAGGGACTGCCTCGACAGAACCTTTATTTGGTTCTTTTGCAGTTTCCCATTTCATGTCCATTATTTTATGTGCTGTAAATATCAAATGTGCGCTTATTATTCTTGTCTTTTATATTCCACTTTTCTTTCTGCTCTCTTTTTTGTTGGCTGGTTCAATGCTTCAATATATATTCTATATATTCAATTTTTTTTAATGTACTTTTCAAATGGACTTGAATAAATTGAAATGAAAAAAAAGAAAGAATCAAAGATAAGTACGTGATCAGCAGTGACTCAATGTTGGTTTGAGTACGTACACGTATTTGAATTTGTCGGCTATCAGTGAAACATGTTTCTTATTTCTTTCTTCTTACATTTATTACAAAATGTAACAGATTTTTTTAGAGAACATTTTGTAAAAATCGCTATAGGTCAATTCCACGGTAACGGAAGGACATTTAGATACAGTTTGTGTGTGATTTTCCTTCCGTTACTGTGGAATTGACCTATAACATAATGTATTATAGTCATACTTAATAACTGTTGGAAAGCTGTCTCATATAATGCTCTCCAACACTGACAGTTCATTTTAAGTTCAGTGCTTTGAATACTAACAGAAGTTTTGCATCCCTCACAATGGAAGAGCTTTAATAACAATCTGTAAAACTCAAAATAAACTAAACATTACCATTTAAATGTTACAAATAGGTATTTTACTACGATAGTTACATGTACATTGCCCCAAAAGATGGCTTTATCAGCTAAAAAGACACCTTCTTGATCTTTTTCAATGGAACTAGGTGACACAAAAAAAAACTTTTTCATTTGATATTCAAAATATCAAATGGCAAATGGACCACCTTTGGAGGTGGTCCATTTTGAAAGAAGACAGCCCCAGAGCGCTATTTTGTGCAATATGAAAAAGGGGCAAAGAAATGGCTGTTCAAAATATAATTAAGAGCATTAATTGGATAAAAATTGTGCACTGGCATATGCTTTTGCATGATGATGATATTGGTAGCATGCATGAACAGAGGATAAGGGGGGGGGGGGGGGGAGTCTTTTTTGGCAATGTAATCGGGGGATGAAAATAAAATAGCAATTGCGTGCTTGATTAAGTGCGGACACAAAACAAGTGGATGAATTTTCTCTACTTAATGGGAATCCCCAATGGAGGCATTTCTTCTACTTAATGGGTATTCCCTAGGGAAGTTTATATGTGGTATGTTGTATGTTTGTATGTTGGGAAATTAATTCATTTTTAACTGGGCTTATAATTACAAAATATACTGTGGAGAAAAAAATGTCTGATGAATTCTGATGAATTTTTTTAAAAATAAAAAAAATAAAAAAAATCTGCTTTAAATAAAAAAAATCTGCTTTAAATAAAAAAAATCTGATTTAAATCACATAAATCTGATTTTTTTAAATTAAAAAAAAAAAAAAATCGCCAACCCTGTCCAGAATGTATCCATGTAGGCTACACTTGCATACTATCTGCACTATCTCCATATCTATTGTTCAGCTAATTTAGGCTCGGCTGAAGTCGTCAAAAATGTCACTCAAATGTCAAATCGAGTTTGTGCTGGAAGACTGAAACCACAAGGCTCACCCATCATAACATCCAATACTGTCATGATGCAGGAGCTTCATTCACAGGGGAAGGCGAGTCTGCTGGCGACTTCAGCTTCTTAACAGATTTCTTCAAGCACTCGTAGACGACTGGGTAGATGCGCTGGCATGCCTCAATACACTGTTGTAAAGCCTGTACAAATGGAAAGAAAAAAATGTGCACAATTTCAAGACTTATACCAACATGGTTTAAAAGAAGCAGAACATTCAAAGAAACAGATCAATGAATGTTTGAGCAAAATCTGATAAGAGATAAGTTATGAATTTTTGAATTTGTAATCAATTAAAAACAAATTGGCAATTCTTGCAAGTGCCTTTCCCGATTGCCCTGTACTGAAAAAAAAATCATAAATTTCCATTTTCTCTGAAGAAAATATTTTATCATACATGTAATCATTTCACTTTAATATGCTTTCACACGAAACCTGTTTCATACAAATCTATTTCCTCATCAAAAACAAAGAAAATGAAAATCTATGAATTTATGTGGAAGGAGCCAATGGGAGAGGAGCTAGTAAGATATGCCACGACATTGCCAATTTGTGTTTGATTGATTACAAATTCAAATATTCATAACTTTTTTATTTCTTATGGGATTTTGCTCATATTTTTATTAATATGTTTCTTTAATTTTTCTGCTTCTTTTAACTCTTACTGTGCCAAGGGGTTAAGCTGTCTTCAACATTTTACCAAACATGTGATCAATGCTTACTTTCAAATGTCTGCACTTCACTAACCATCTATTATTTCACAAAATATTATGTACAAAACTTGTAGGAAATTTATTGCCATTTCTTATGACACCAAACATTATTACTTTACCCAACTTTATGCATAAGAATTATTGAAAAATACATTAAGTTTCTTTTTTTTGTCCATTATATTTTGGGTTTTTATTTTGTTTACTTTTGTTCAATGTTGAAATAAGGTAATAACCTTTTAAAAATCTGCAATTTTCTCTGACATTTTCTATGGTAGCATATAATTATAATCATATTTAGAATGCTTGATTTATGCTCAAAATTTTGATATACATTGACCACCATATACCTTTCCTGTGGTCGAGCAATTGGTAAATGAAAATGACAAGTCTATTTGTCACATATACCTGCCATCGGCACTGAAAGAGTTAAAACCAACTTAATAACAGAGTGGACTTTTCCATTAAGGCTTGTTCACATATGATGCAGGAAACCGCCACAATTTTTGTTTAACATGTACATGATTGGCAAGTGGGAATGCAAAAAGGAGCTGCACACAAGAAAGGTCCTCTTAAGCCCGGCGCACACTATACGATCCGACTGCGACCCGATTTTCGAACAAATTGCAGTTTGCATTAGATGTGAAAGTTTAAAAAAGTGAAATTATCTCATTTGAAGTTCGGAATAATGATACGAATACCCTGATAGCAGAAAGTGGTAAAAATTACGTGATAATTACGTTGTGGTTTTCGTCCTTTTTACGTCCTGTAATTACGTCAATAAGACGACAACTTGCACCAACGCAAGACGTCAAGAGGACGTCTTATTTTGACGTCATCTGTACACTGTAAAAACTGAAGTGCTGTATATAGCACTTTTTGGGGGCATGCATAGGGACTGCACTCAGAGTGCTATTGAATGCACACAGCGTGCTATTTCAGCACTTTCACGGGAGCTGGACCGGCTCCTTAAACTGGTAAACATTCATAAAACATGATTTGAGCTTCGAACCAGGGTCCGCTGATCGAGAATTGCTGGCATTACCGCTAGACTAACTCACATTGTACGATTTAGAGCAGATCATATTGTTACATAGTGAATTTACGACACCACATAGTATACAAATATACCAAGCTGTGAGAAAGTGTAGTGGAAATTATTTATCTGAGGAGGGACTGGCATAGACTATTTTTTCCGAGGGGCAAAGCCCCGAGGACAAAATAGTTACTAATGCCAGTCCGTCCGAAGATATATAATTTCCACTATGATTTCGAACTAAATGCTTGGTATATTTGTTTTATATCCCTTCTTTACAACTAGGCTGATTAAAAAAAAGAAAAACATAAAACAATATTTTGACTAACCTTATCTATAGTACCGTACAACTGTCTATATGTAACTTGTATAGACTCGAGTCTACATGACGTGCCTTAGCCTTAGGCTTAGCTGTTTGATCGAAGACCTTCGAGTTCGAATGCTCGATAGGCCTAGATTAGCCTAGACGAAAACATGCAGGGTGAACGGTGAAAGTCTACAAATAAAATTATTGCTACATGTAGTATGATAATTAATCTAGATCATGGTCTGTGCACGACGAATAGCTCATATTTCACTTTCTTCGTATTCGAACTGTCAGTGGAAGCAATAAAATCGTCGATATTAGCCCCTTGTAAGAGGTGAAGCGAACTTCCTCGGAGACTAGGCCGCCATGCTTACATATCCGATGCGAACCGATTTCTACAACTTACAAGTCCAATCACTTAGGCCTAGACCAGTGAAAACCAGTATAACCAGTCTAACTATTTGACCTTGGTATGTTACTTACAAGTATGTTACTTACAACATACTTGGTATGTTACTACATACTTGGTATGTTACTTACATACGCCAGTAGCTGATTCGGATCCAGGCGCGGGGCTAAAGTACCGGTGACTTGCGCCGATACTGCAGGCGGCAAGGTTATGAGCAGTCCGTACAAAGTCTAGGACTCGCTAAAAGCGGGTCGTCTGAGCGTTCGAATTTGACACAACTTTTCTTCAATGAACAGTGACTAAGTGAGCATGCGCAGTAGCGCCTTGGAAGAAAATATTAAATAGAGCATGCGCAGTTCTGCCCAGGAAAAAATAGTTAAAGATATTCGGAGCTCTGTTTTTCCTAGTTAAATTATATTTTATCACGTGATCACCAATTGACCAATCATGTATTTAGAATACTCATGAATATTCATAGAAGGGATATAATTCATGTTATCTACTTGACTCCCATGACTAAACTGGATTGCAAGAAGCATTCGTTAGTCCATCGGTAACGTCAGCGCCTCTCAATCAGCGGAACCTGGTTCGAGGCTCGCCACGGTCACATTTTTTTTTTGCTGGTAAATTAGCACACTACAAGTGCTATAAACAGCATTTCAGGTGCAGTCACTATACAAGCCCCTAAAAGTAGCATTTTAGTGTACAAGACGTAGAGATGACGTCAAAACAAGACGTCCTCTTGACGTCTTGCGTTGGTGCAAGTTGTCGTCTTATTGACGTAATTACAGGACGTAAAAAAGACGAAAACCGCGACGTAAATATCACATCATTTTTAACACTTTCTGCTATCAGGGAAGAGGAATGAAGACGTAGAGATGACGTCAAAATAAGACGTCCTCTTGACGTCTTGCGTTGGCGCAAGTTGTCGTCTTATTGACGTAATTATAGGACGTAAAAAAGACGAAAACCACGACGTAAATATCACGTATCATTTTTCTTTGTGTTATGAGATACACAATTGTGAAGCGCACAATGCAAAAAAAGAAAAAGAAACAACCCATGCGGTAAACCATGGCAGTTGACTGTGTCATATGTAAACAAGCCTTTAGTGAGTCAGATTCTAGATGTTTGCAATATCACAAACCCTTCCTTGCATTCAGAAAATGTACCTTGGCATTATGATTTTCCATACATTAACTTTATCAACTTGATGATAAATATTCCTTTTTTCCAGGTGTAGCAGACTATTTGTATTACATTCAAGAGCAAGTTATCTTGGAAAGAGCAGTAGGATACAAGAAATAATGAATATGAAAGGAAAATGAACAAAAGGGTAATGAATTAGCCAATCATCACATGAACCTTGTGGGAAGGTAGTAAAGGGTGCAGGGAGTGGAATTGGTTGTAAATTAATTGCATGAATAAACCTATGAACACGCAGATCAGGCTAATGTCATTATCAACAGATATATATCAAGAAACGTGTCGTAGGATGTAACCTGTACAGTTGTTGTTTTTTCTTTGCATTATGTACAATAAAACAGAGGGAAAAGTAACTGAAAAACAAGCCAAAAGAAAGTCAGACTTCTTCTAACAACCAAGTACTTTCATGGAGACATCACGTTGTAGTTACGACTTGATTGAGAAAAAAAGTGGAAACCCTTGACAGCTTACCTTGATAGAATCTTCACACTGGAGCTGTCCTTTCTGGACCAGACAAGAAACTTGATTGAGAGAAGGTAGAAATCCCACTGTGATAATAGCTTGTGGGACATCTGTGCTAACACAATCGGCCTTTTCATCATATGCTGTCGGATCTAACGCGACTGTTTCTCCAGACTGTCTCTGAAAGAATAAACAAAGTTTGAAGCCATGCAAGAAAATAAAATGGTAGAAAAAGAAGTACTGTAAAACCGGAAACTTTTGCGACAAACTTTTACGAATTGCAATAATTTTATGTTGTTTCAGTTGTGATTTGATTATTTCGCAGCATGAAACTTTCGCAAATCTCGACCACTTGCCAAATTTGCGAAAATTTCTGGTTTGTTCACTAGTACACAAGCTACAAAACTTATCAGATTCTAATTAGCTTAAATGAAAATAAAATCCTCTCCACTTACGTAAGTGAAAATAAGAATGAATTTTGGACAAAAGATATCACTTACCACTGAACTGCCAATAACAAGATCATACATCTCAATCCCAGCATTTGCAACAGCAACAGATGCACAGGTAATGGCTGCTGACAGAACTGTATAAAAAAACATACAATAAATCACTGCAATTTTTAGAAGAATTTTTTTTTTAAATATACATTTACTAAGTCTACATTTAACTCTTTATTCTAATGATTTTTTTTACTTTATCTTGTGCTTATAATTTGTATTGTTCAAATCCTAAAATTGGCAACATTTACCCAGCTATAGAACCACAATTATTAATCAACCAATAATTCTTCCAACATTTAGACCATATCAGCCAATCATAAGAAGATGAGTCGACTACTTATTAAAGTGGCAGGCTTCTCGGTAGAAAATTGTTTACACACGGTTCAAACTGAATAAATATGGCTTTGCAGGAACCCAGTGGGGTGATCTGAGAAGACCAAAGCAATTTTGGAGGTTGAAAGTACACACTGACAGATTTAAAAGTCAATATTGAGTGAAATATGGCCTTATGACACTTCAGGGAGGCGGTTTGGGAGCACGAAAACAACTTTGGAGATTTAAAGAAGGCACCGACTGATTAATTATTACCCTTGTTGGTACCCTTATATGAAATTCCCCACCCTCGGTATCAGAACCAAGGGTTATATGTACTGACGAAAAGGCTGCTAAGTGGACCAGTTGTGAATCCTTCCAGGGTTGGCGATTTTTTTGATTTAAATCAGATTTTAAAAATGTAAATCAGATTTTTAATTTCTTTTATTTTAAAAATATTTCATCAGAAACAATGTTCAACCGCAAAGAAATCTTACCCTTTATAACATCAATCTTAATCTTATCATAAATTTTACTCCTAACATTGTTCTTCACAGTATATTTTGTAAATAAGCCCAATTAAAAATGTGAAGTAACTGACACATCAAAATCCATTTGAGAAATAATTAATCTCAATGAATTAATTTACCAAAATACATACATACAACATACAAACTAGGGAATACCCATAAGTAGAAGAAATGCCCCCATTGGGGATTCCATTAAGTACAAAAAATTCTCCCACTCTTTTTGTGCACTCAATCAAGCACGCAATTGCTATTCTATTTTCGTTCCCGGTTACATTGCCAAAAAAGACATCCCCCCCTCTATCCTCTGTTCATGCATGCTGCCAATAACATCATCTGGCAGAAGCACATGCCAGTTCACAATTTTTATCCAACTATTGCTCTAAATTATATTTTGAACAGCCCTTTCTTTGCCCCTGATTACATTGCACAAAGGACGGCTCTGGGGCCGTCTTCTTTCAAAATGGACCACCTCAAAAGGTGGTCCATTTGCCATTCAATTTTTTGAATATCAAATGAAAAAGTTCTTTTTTGTCACCTACATGGAGTTACATTGAAAAAGACAGAGAAGGCATCTTTTTTAGCTGAAAAAGCCATCTTTTTGGGCAATGTACATGTAACTGTTGTAGTAAAATACCTATTTGTAACATTTAAAGGGCAATCCAACCTTGGTGATAAGTTGATGTGTGAAAGCAGAAAAATAATAAAAACATGATCGTGAAAGTTTGAGAGAAATCGGGAAAGGAAGAAGAAAGTTATGAATGTTTGAAAAATGAGATCTCTACTTCTATGCGAATCGCAAATTGGCAATTTGGTGAGTCGATTGTGACATACTTGTGGACAACTCTCCCGTTTGTCGTACACAAAAATATCATTAGTTTGCGGTTTTCTCCGAAGCGCCTTTACCCTCGGGGCAGTACTCAAAATATATTGGAGATCGCATATTGTTATACATGTAGGTCCTCGTGAAAGAAAAAAATCCTACTGAGTAATACATTTTGAAAAAAAAAATGACATTTTAGTCATTTTGTGTGTTGGAGCGAATGGGGGAGTTGTCCGCAACTACATGTACATCACAGTGATGTTACCTACTGTACTGTATTCAGCCAATTTGAAATTCCCATATGTATAGTGATTCCAACTTTCAAACATTCATAACTTTCTTATTGTTTGTCCGATTTCGTTCAAACTTTCACCAATCTGATTCTCTGATTTTTGCTCTTTCATTCAGAGCAACTTGAAATTCGGGTTGGATTTCCCTTTAAAGGGCAATCCAACTTTGGTAATAAGATGATTTGGGTGAAAGCAGAAAAATAAGAAAAACAGGATGGTGAAAGTTTGAAAGAAATCGGACAAGGACTAAGAAAGTTATGGATGTTTGAAAAATTAGATCACTACATCTATGCGAATGTCAAATTTGGCAATTTGGTGAGTCGATTGTGACATTTTTGTGGACAACTCTCCTGTTTGTCGTGCACAAAAATATCATTAATTTGAGGTTTTCTTCGATGTGCTTTTACCCTCGGGGAAGTACTCAAAATATATTGGAGATAGCATATTGTTACAGGTCCTCATGAAATAAAAAGTTCCTACTGAGTAATACATTTTGAAAAAAGTGACATTTTAGTCATTTTGTGTGTTGGAGCGAATTGGGAGTTGTCCACAGCGACATCACAGTGACATTACCTATTCGGCCAATTTGAAATTGATTTTTACTCTTTCTTTCAAAGCAACTTGCTATTAAGGTTTGATTTCCCTTTAAATGTTAATGATTAGTTTATTTTGAGTTTTACAGATTTTTATTAAAGCTCTTCCATTGCGAGGGATGCAAAAATTCTGTTATTATTCAAAGCACTGAAGATAAAATGAACTGTCAGTGTTGCAGAGCAATATATGAGACAGCTTTACAAAAGTTAAAGTACGACTATATTTATACATGTACATTATGATTTTTACAAAATGTTCTCTGAAAAAAAATTTTTTTTGTAATAAATGTAATAAGAAACATGTTTCACTGATAGCCGACAAGAAATTCAAATTTCAAAAGAAAAACTTTACATACATGTACATGTACATACTTTGTACAATACAAAATTGAGCCACTGCTAATCACGTACTTATCTTTGATTATTTCATCTATTCAAGTCCATTTAAAAAGTACATTAAAAAAAAACAAATCAAACATATAGAATATATATATTGAACTAACAAAAAAGAGAGCGGAAAGAAAAGCGCACAATTGATATTTACAGCACATAAAATAATGGAGATGAAATGGGAAACTGCACAAGAACCAAAATAAAGTTCTGTCAAGGCAGTCCCTAGTAAAATACCTAAGTATGTACTGACAAACTAAAAGGGGTTGGATGAATTAATTATGGAGCAGAGTAAAGTGATTAAAAATTCCTTAAGTTTTCATTTAAAAGAATTTAAAAATGAAACATTTCTGATATAATGAGGAAGAGAGTTCCAAATATAAGGTCCTTTGTATTTACAAGAAAATGAAGAATGATTTTTAATGTTATCATACATTATTGTTTTACATTTAACCATCGTGGCAAGATGGTAATTTGTTGTGTTTATGTTAAAAAACCATTCATTCAATACAGTATTGATTCAATATGGGTAAAGTTGGAGATGAACTCCACAATATAATGGAGTGTACAAGATTTAGTACTGAAAGCAATACATTTTTTACAGAAATGACTGAAATATATGAAGCATTCAAAGGTTGTAATAAGGAAGAGAAATTTGTAAAAATCATGAAATTGGACATGAAAATGCAATCCATTGCTCTGTAAAATATTTCAAATCCATCATAAATACCCGTGGTGAATTTTGAATCCTTGAATTACTGTTTTGACCCACTCATTGTTTATATCAATATAATATTCCAATTTGATATACTATGTTATATGATTTGTCTCATGTTAGTCCTATTATGATTCTCTATTGCATTGTTTATATCAATGATATCCATTTTAATGTAATGTTATATAATTTGTCACATGTTGAACATGTGTAGTGACATTATGATTTTCTATTTCATTATTTACATCAATATGGTAACCACTTTGATAATTTGTAAACAAATTTTTAGGCATTTTTTCATTACAGATCGAGCATACAATCTTCACAATGGGAGTAAAATGCCTAAAAATTTGTTTACAAATTAAAATTCCTCCCATCAAGCTTCTTCGTTTACTAACCACTTTGATAATGTTATATAATTTGTCACAGGTTAAACCTGAGTAGTATTACTATGATTTGCTATATTTTTTTTTCTTTTTCTCTTTCTTTCCATTTCATTTCCATATGATTGTCATCTACTGCTTGCCGTAGAGGTTCGAATCCCGCTGGTTCCAATTTTTTCTGACTTGTGTTTTTCATTACAGATCGAGCATACGATCTTTAACACTGGGAGTAAAATGCCTAAAAAATTTATTTACAAATTAAAATTCCTCCCATCAAGCTTCTTCGTTTACTAACTTTTCTTTATAATGATGCTTTGTATTGTAAAACAAAATATTGCTGTCAATGTCAATGAAGTTTCTCAATAAAATACCAAAATACCAAAATACCAATTGATTGAATTTAAGTTTTCAAAATAGTGGTTGTGAAGGAGCAGTAGACCTACAGGCTAGCCAGACATTGAGCATATTCTTACAATCTTTTTTTGCAATTTCAAAAATCAAAGGAGCCTAGAAGGATGGGTGTTGGCCCAGACAACATTGCAATACAATAAATAAGGTAAAATCATTGAGTTGTACAGTAAAATGAAAAATATGTTCTGGCAAGAAGTGGTGCAGTTTGCTGATGACACCAATATTCCTTGATATTTTGTTTGATATAGCTAGTATATGGTTCATTCCATGATAAATGTTGATCTACAGTAACTCCTAAAAAAATTGTGGATAGCACACGTTTTATGATTACATTATTCATTCTTATAGACCTACTTAGATTGCTTAATGAGTTACCCTCTAAAAAAGTATATAAAACTAGACTTTGAAGTGTTTGGGACAAGTTATTATATGTTTCTGATGGAAGTACATGTAGTTGATTTGAAGGATTAAAACTGCCAACAGCAAACCTTTTGTCAATTATTTGTACATGTTAAAATAGAAGTGATTTATACAAAAATCATGTTGATTAAAATCGAGATTCCTGCCTGATCCTTTCAGTGCAGTATGCGGTTTAAACCAGCCCAAATTTTGACGTTCCATCTACTATATGTGGACAAAGAAAAGTATACCCTTTGTACAGAAATGCAAAAATGGATTCAAGGAACATGTCAGATATACATGTACTGGTATTACTGGAATAATGTTCTTCAGAAAAAAGGTTTGCGGTACAACCATGTACCGCAAACCTTTTTTCTGAAATACAACTTCACCATGCAAACCTTCAAATCTTATAATAATGTTCTTATCAAAATGAAATACGGGAATGGTATTTTGATTGAAACTTGTATCACAATATTGTACTTGTGAAAGATGTTGTAAATGTATGAGCAGTTTAAGGATTACGGCTTCAGCCAAACTTTACAGTCGGTAAACATAAATGTCCCTACTCATATATTCACAATTATAGAACGGGTCGAGAAATCCCTGCAATCTGATTGGTTGAGAGGCATTGATCAATTTGTACTGAATGCATGAATTAAGCCGCGATATGCACTATCGATATCAAGATCAAAACGATAAACTTCTAAAATGCGAGTGGGAGAGAGATACGATATTTGACTGTTTACAGACGGAGAATTGCAAGAAATGAGAAGATTAGATGTTAATTTTTGTTGACCTTGGATTTTGATGGTAGGCCCAATATGATCCGATTAAATTTATAACCGATCAAAAAAAAAAAACCCAAATACAGCGATAGAATGAAAATCTTCAATGTTAAAATTAACACATCTCGCTCACATTACACAGTGCAGTGCAGTGCCACTGCTGCGTTACAGTCACACCGGTTACATTCACTATGCAGCGACACTGACTGGCCTGACTGAAAAGTGAAATTGACGGCAAGACTTTCACTTGACGTTCTCAGAATCTTTGTATGAATTCTTCAAATTGATTGATAAAATTAATTCATTTCATGTAAATAGACTACATACATACATGTAGATACTAGATTAGCTCCAACTTTATAGGCTAGTTATTGACTGTAATGGATTATTTTAATCTTAATTAAAAAAAAATAAAGTTGACATTAGTTAGCTTAGGGTCAAGACTAACACTTGTAGAAAAATGAAATTTTATAACCTAAAATAGCCAGACTATCAGTTCTCTATTTCTTAAAATTCATAAAATCTATTTATGATGCACAAAAGTGATTTACCAGTTCAAGCCTGTAGCATGGCCTTGTATAAGGGTTTTTTCTTTATCATGCATCCGGTGAATTTTTCATGCGTCCAGTAAATTTTTCATGCGTCTGGTAATTACCGGTTGCATGGCTAGGCTATGCATCCGGTAAATTTGCCATGCACTGGTAATGATTGAAAAAAATGAATTTTTGGCAAAAATTTGTCCACTGTTCTATAAAACAGATGATGCACGTTTTTTTGTGTGTCAGTAGGAATAGTGTGCATGCGGTAACTATGGAAACTGGTCTAAACCCGGGGGGGGGGGGGCACTCACATATAATGTCACACATGTATGTGCCGCTGTGACGTCCCCCATTTCAACCTTCTCGGGCCGCTCCCATGATATGCGATTTTCATTAACCGCACCTCGATTGGCTTCCGACTCGCTCCCTAGATATGAGAAAACTATGCGCACAGCCCATTGTCCAGTAACGGTCGCTCCCAGCCAGTGTTAAAAAAAGCGCTGCGACCGCCGACTCAGGTCAGCCCATGCAACCGCATGTGTACCATAGTGAGATCGGGAGCAGCTAAGAATAAAAGTAGCTCTGCCCATGAGCCCTTTCGCTCCTTAGATCCTCAAAAATGAGCTTCCTCATTTAGCTCCTTAGCCCCCTGTTTTGAGATTTGCAGAGGCACACCCACATCCTAAAAAAGGTTGAGTGCCCCCCCCCCCCCCCTAAGTATTTTGAATATCATTAAAGGAGAATTAACCTCAAACAATAAAGACAATAGTGTTGAAAGGTGTTATTTATTCCTACTTGTTAGACTATATGGCTTCGCGTCAAAATATACGAGATCGATACGAATCAAGATTTTCTGAGCAAAATTTATCATCTGCTAGCAATATGTATCGTCCTGCTAGCAATACATGGGGGCTGCCATTTTTTTATGTGTACAAGAAGATTTTCTTAATCCAAATGCCCAATTGCCTTTTTCAAAATTAAAAACCCATTTGAGATTAAAAATATAGAATAGATATAATAATATAATAATAATAACGCGATGCTTATATAGCGCATATCACTGCCATTGCGTCTCTATGCGCTTAATAATAAATATTATTACCCCGGTCATTGGATTCTGGCATGCCCGCACACAATGTATGCACATTCTCCACTCCCTGGGGAGCATTCCAGCAGTGGGCAGTACAATGACGCTCACATGCTAAGCAAAGGACATTACCTTTCGCCATCCTACCGGGTACCCATTTAACACCTGGGTGGAGAGTGGCAAATGTAGATTAACGTCTTGCCAAAGGACGCTAGTGCTGCGGTGGGATTTGAACCCCGAACCTTGTGGTTCACAGTCCGGGGACTTATCCACTGATCCACAACACCTCTACGATATGTCAATTTATTTTTAAACTGAAGATTTCCTTATATATTTCTGTTGAAAATCGATATTCGCTTAATATAAATCTATTTTCTAGATACTGTGACGCAATGGACGGAGCAAATTAATTCAAATTTTATGGATGCTTCTTCCCTGAGCATCTATAGCAGCAAACTATGCATTCACCTGCTTTCGGATAATGGGACTTGAAAAGTCAGAATGCATGCTGCATACTGCTCTGTTTGGCAAACCCAAGAAAATAGATTTTTGTTAAGCAAAACCAGACAATTTAAAAGTATCATTATAAAGATTTAATTTTTATAAATCATGTAAACACCCACTTTATATTTTTCGTCACATATGGGATTTTAGGTAATGAAGAAAAGCAATTTAGGTCTTGGATTCAAAATATCTTCCTGACCGGAACATTTCTCAATGGTTCATGTACAAATCCAAATCAGCAAGAAAATGGCAACCCCCATGTAAATGAGTAGGAGAAGATACCGGGTGTTGGAATATCTTTATTTATACCCTTTTCTGATATCTTATTAGAAAATGATTTAGGCCAATAAGTAGGAATATATTACACCTTTCAATATAAGTAAATTTGTACCCAGGGGTTAATTCTCCTTTAAGGGTCAATAAGAACAGGAGGTTGTTTGTTTCAATTTGTTTTAATTTTCCATTTCCGGCCAGGTGCCTGATCTCTATGTTATTATGTTATGTTTTTTTTCTTCTGGTATATGTAGTCCATTTTTGATATTTTCTATGATCTCACATAATTTTTAGTCCAGCAATTGACAAGTAAGTCGTGGTTGATTTTCTATGTAGACACCTACGTCATTTATATTTTATTATATGATCCGTCATACTGTTGATGTTATGTTATGTTACATTGGAAATGCAAAGGATCAATAAAGCAAGAATTACAAACAAAAATAAATGTCCCTACATAAACCACACAGGGAGTAGTTGATCATATTAATGGACTTACCACTTCCATCATTTTCCAGTACTGTGATGAAAATATCAACTTGGGACTTAGGAATCTTGTGCTGTGAAACAAGAGTAATCAAAGAAAAACATGAGCCAGTGACTTCTATTTTTCCATTCTTTTTTCTTTTCTTCCAGCATTAACTTGTACGAATCATTTATTGCTATTTCAGTAACACATAATGAAGTGTTTTAAAATAATACAAATTAGGGAAAAAATAAAACAGTAACACTGTTCACACAAAGTTAATTCACAAATCAAAACTTGCAGCCTAATATATTTTGATTGCATAGGGCACATAAATCCATTATTTTCATGATCATCCTCATCAAACAAGTCAAATACGGCCTACATAAATGCTATCAACAGTGAAAACAAGCATTTACCCGGTATTTTGTTTGATTGTTCTGGTAGCTGACATTCCACTGCATTTTCATCAAAAGATATTCAATACTAATTACTTAGATGTAGGCAAGAGTGACATATCAAATACACAAATTCATAGAAATAATTCAATAGTAATATTAAAAATATTCATGTTTACAAGTCCATGAATATGCACCGCATGTACATGTACACTGTAGGTAAGTCAAAACAGGGAGAATTCGAACAGTGCCATCTTGAGATAATTCCTAAATTAAGATTACAAAATAGAGATTAGTTGCATTTCATTTTCAGATATAACTAACAACTGGCTTGAAAAATAAAGTGCATTTCTTACTTCAAACTATTACTTTTGACTTCCAAAAGTCGGAAATTGCCTGCAAGTACATTCTAAGCTTCTACGAGGAAGAATGTTGCATGATGGGAAAATTAAATGCACAGACAGTTTCAGAAGGTTCGGTTTTGGGCAACGTTCAGTTCAAGTTTTATTACATGAATAAACAGGGGCCGTATTCTGAAAACTATGTTAACTTCTGTGTTGACTTCTATGTTAAGTCCCAAAGCTAACATACCCTTAACATACCTCTAAATCGGTATTCTGAGAAATATGTTAAGGGTATGTTATCTTTTTTTTAGGTTACGCCCCCGACAAGTGTATTTATCATTGACTAGCAGCACCCATGGAAAATCCACGGGATCTGGGGGCAAAAAATATACATGTAGTTAGAAATTAAACTGTTTTAAATTGTTGTTTATTAAACTTATATTGAATGGGATAGACATATTACAATGTGTTTGTTACCAAATAATCATATTCTATGTTTTAGCGCAAATTTAGGGTTGTACATTGGTGAAATATTCAATCAAATGATAGGTCAATATGTGTACATGAATATCATGTATTTTTTAATTAATACGACAAATAATTATGTATTTTTTGTTGTTCATAGAAGTTAATTTTTAGTTTCTCTGGTATCTATCTTATATTCTTTTAGTACTGTTTTATTAGTTTAAAGAGAATAATACATGACAGTATTAAGAGGAAAATAAGTTTAAGATTACAACATGATATTCTTACTACAGAATATGTCACATACTTTTTTTTAAAGTTAAAAGTCTGTTGGTTTTTTTTGTTATATTTGTTCTTTGGGCTAAAATAATTTTTATGTCTTATATATAGTGGTGATTATGTATAATACATTTTTTTGCTGATGAGAGAGATTGCATATTCTGTTTTTATGTAGGAAATAATATATTTATTTCAAAATTGTTTCCATGTGACAATCTAGACCCAATAATTCTGCGAAATTACCAGGGCAATTCCATGATTAGTAACGTTACACCTTATCAAATTTTAATATTTTTGATACAGATAATTCAATAGCTTTTTCATCTGAAGTCCTACTCTTGCAAATATATATTCACCTAACAAAGATCTACAGTACATAAAGAAATCAAAAGTAAATGAATAAAATAAGAGCTGGAATGAGAACGTTTGATGACGGTTAGTAACGTTACAAAACAAGGCATTAGCAAGATTGTGTCTCGCCCACTTGCGAAAACTGGAAATATCGTGATCTCCGTTGCCACGCAGAAGAATTGTATCTCTGGGTATCTGTAGAATACAATATCCCATTAATGAGAAGGACTATTCACAAAATACTACTTCCCTCCATCGACTGCCCCCATCCCCCCTTTTAGAGATGGAATAAAAAGTTACCATCAAGTCCTATGAGATTACACAAATACAAAATAGGATGAGCCCCAAGTGCATCTACAACCCAAGTTTGGTTGAAAAAGCAGTGATGGTTGTCAGAGAAGAGTCTTTCACATAAACTATAACACTTGACCTGAAATAACCTTTGACCTTACCATGTGAGCTCGAAAGTACCAAAACATGAAAGTACTCCAAGTGCATCTATCAAAGTTAGGTTGTAATCCAAGCAAGTGATATGAAGTTATTTGTCACAAGAGAGTCTTGCAGGTAAAGTTTAACGTATGACCTCAAATGACCTTTGACCCTATCATGTGACCTCCAACGGCAACATAACGTCAAGGTACCCTCAGTGCAAATATGACCCAAGTTAGGTTGTAATCTAAGCAACTGATGTGAAGTTATTGTCTCGCCCCCGGAGGTGAAGGCGAGACTAAGGGATCCAAATGGCGTCCGTCCGTCGTCCGTCTGTCACAAACGTTAAAGTTTACCTGCAAGACTCTCTTATGATGCATTACTTGGCAACTGTTACTGCATTGGCAGCCACACTAGGATGATAGAAGCACTAGGGGCATCTCCATGTTATTGTGTTGTCGGAGGTCACATGATTATGTCAAAGGTCATTTGAGGTCATATGTTAAAGTTTACCTGCAAGACTCTCTTTTGTGAAATAACTTCACATCAGTTGCTTGGATTACAACTTAACTTAGGTCATATTTGCACTGAGGGTACCTTCACGTTATGTTGCCTTTGGATGTCACATGATATGGTTAAATGTCATTTGAGGCTATACGTTAAAGTTTACCTGCAAGACTCTCTTGTGACAAATTTGTAAAATCAGCACTGATAAATCTATATACCTACCTATTATGCTAGTCACTTGACTATGCTAACCCCTTCGAGAACTTAACACAAATGAGTCACAATATTGTGCGCACCCCCCGTAATCCTATTGTTCTCCCCTTCGCCACTCATCCGCAGCAATACGCAACGGCCATCTTCCTCTTTTGCGAGCAACCGCAAGTAGAAACACATGTTGCTTGCAAGGCGAGGGGAAGGAGGGAGGGTCATAGGTAGGTATATAGATTTATATAGTAAATAAGAAAATCAGTGCTGATTTTACAAATTTACTGCAAAAAATATATATACCTACCTATTATGCTAGACTAGCACCCACTCAAAAACCTGGTGGCATGTTTTAAGAGAAGAAGGGAACAGGATTTAAAGAAGACACAGCGGCCTTCAAGGTAGCTGACGCAAAAATTGCCTCACCTGCAGGGACATCCCTAAGGTAGCAATAAATGAAGGAATTGGGCGAACGCCAATAGGCAGCCTTCAAAATATCATTAAGCGTCACACCTTGAAACAGAGCCCAAGAGGTGCTGACACTACGAGTGTAATGAGCATGGGGCTTACTATCTGACAAGAGAGCCTCTGGGCCAGCAGCCCGACAATCCATCTAGAAATGGAATCAAGAGAAGCAGAAGAGAAGCAGGAGAAAAAGGCTCTCGAGTAATCAGGAACAACTGATCATATTTGCGACATGACTAAGTCTTATGAATATACCATTTGAGAGCTCTAACAGGACACCAAACCTTGTCAGATAGCGGACAAAGAAAAATCTCAACAGGACCAGAAGAAGCCGTCTGATTCGCCTTTTTTCTCCCAACGAACATGGCCAGGAGTAAGACAGAGGGCATGAAGGGTACTGCGCCTCTGACCAGAGGCAATGGCAACCAGGAAGAGCGTCTTTACCGTAAGATGGTGAAGCGAAGCATCACCTAACGGTTCGAAAGGGGGTTTGGCTAGGGCTTCAAGGACCCGAGGCAAACTCCAAGACGGGACCAACTGAGAACGAGGGGGACGTTTCAGAAAGAAAGACCGAATCAATCCACTCAACAGCGAGGAATTAGAAATCCCTGAACCATCCGAAAACCCCGAATGAATGGCGCCGATCGCAGACTGGTAGGCTCGGATAGCAGAGATGGACCTCCCTTTGTCAAACAGCGAGATTAAGGAAAATCCGCGATTGAACCAATAGGAGCCTTAGACGGGGTTTGATCCCGCGCTTTACACCATTGGAAAAAGACTGAAAGACAGGAATTATAAATTTCCCTAGTAGAGACTCTATGACTGGACATTAAAAAGTCAGCGGCCCTTTCAGAGAGACCTAACTGTCTTGCAGATTCCCCGACAGGGGCCAAGCAGTCAAAGGGACGCCGGACTGTGGTGAAGACTGTGAGAGGGGTTGCGACACCAGATCCGCTCTTACCGGAAGAAGGAACGGTTGAGCCACCAGAAGGCTCACTAACTCCGGGAACCAAATCCTCCTGGGCCAAAAAGGAGCTATTACAAGCACCCGAGCCCGATCTTCCCTGATCTTCTGCAAGACTCGCGGGATCAGCTGGAAGGGAGGAAAGGCAAACCCTCGAAGATTCTCCCAACTGAGAGAGAAAGCATCCAGAGCCCAAGCCTCCCGGTCGCGAACACGGGAGCAGTACTTCGGAAGCTGGTGGTTCAGAGCTGACGCAAACTGGTCCACCTCCAGTTGTCCCAGGTAACTGCAAATGCGGGAAAAGACCTCTGGATGGAGCTTCCATTCTGATGGAAGACACCTGCCCCGGGATAGAAAATCTGCAATGAGGTTAGGCGGATAGATCTATGAAGAATCCGTCTCGCACTACGGAGAGCATGAAGGCGTCCCCGGAGATGGCCTCCCAAGCCGGGAGAAAAGAACGAAGTCGGCCACCTACTATATCGAATTGAACAAGCGCTCGGGGAAGACCATCAAAGTACCTCTCGAAGAACCTCTGCCACATCCCCCTCTCCCATGAGAAGGAAATGGCTGAAACTCAGCAGGCAGGCCCCCAGAAACCCGACTGTGTTGTCCCGAAGTGGGAGCAACAGGCCTCCGACGGGCAGGGGTCTGCGTCAGCTTAAAGGGAGCGCGGAACTGCTTAGTCATCTCAGTGATCTGCTTCCGCGCATCAATCTCCCTCTGAAAAACCGTAGCGAATTGTCCGCCAAAGAGCGAAGGACCCGGAGACGGGACATCCCGGAGAAGTGACGCAATGTGAGACTCCTTAACTCCGAGGGCAGAGAGGGCCGAAACCTTGCGAAGGTACGTAACCGAAGCCGCCGCACTGGAAAGTTGTGACCACTGCAAACAGAAAAGAGTGTGCAGCAGGTCATCAATAACCAGCTTATCACCATCAGTGACATGCAACTCCTCCGCCCTGGACCTGAGGTCGGAGAGAAAACCTTGAAAAGCAGCCAAGCGCATACCTGCTCTGACTTGGCCTCCAACATTGCTCCAACGCTTATCCTCAGACTTAAAGGAAGAAGTAAGCGGATTGAAAATCCAGATGTCTCGCAAGTGGGCGAGACACAATCTTGCTAATGCCTTGTTTCACAAAAGAGAGTCTTGCAGGTAAACTTTAACATATGACCTCAAATGACCTTTGACATCATCATGTGACCTCCGACAACACAATAACATGGAGATGCCCCTAGTGCTTCTATCACCCAAGTGTGGCTGCCAATGCAGTAACAGTTGCCAAGTAATGCATCATAAGAGAGTCTTGCAGGTAAACTTTAATTTTTGTGACGGACGGACGACGGACGCCATTTGGATCCCTTAGTCTCGCCTTAACCTCCGGTGGGCGAGACAAAAAGGACATGAGAAACAAACCAAAGTTTTTGAAAAAAATATTCCTCCTTATTGTATTGTACCTCAAACTTGGAGCCATATCAGTATTACTTCTTATAAATGATGACAAATGTTGCCCCAAATTGCTTAGAGATTGTATCTCTCAATTTGTTTAAAGGACAATTAACCCCACGTGATATTCTAGATGCACCTATTGTCTGCTACGTCTTTCCATGGAGGCTGCCATTTTGTGCATGACACGGATCATTAGGTACCATATGCATTGATAATAGCCTACCTTTACAACAGATACGTCGCTTTGTTCTGATTGTATTACGATTGTTATTGGCCATGGGCCTAGATAATTGACGACCCATGAGTTCTAATAGCCATCCTGTAAAGCAGATTCCTCGCTTTGTTTTGGTATTGTTACGATTGTCTCCGTCCTTGACGTCAATTCTCCGTCCTTGACGTATATTTTTTATGAAGTATATTTTTTATGAACAAATTAAGACCTTTTAAAAAATATATAAAACTAAACTTACATTTCAGAATATGTGACTTTATCTAATATATATTTGTCCTCTAAAAATCAATTACAAGTTAACGATGAAGGAAATTTTACTTGGGATGAAAAATATGTTCGTGTACACATAAAGTAATGGCAGCCCCCTTATTATTGCTAGCAGACGATAACTTGGCTGGAAAATAGTGATTTATATCTATATCCTGTGTTTTTACATGAAATTGCATGTATCAAATAAGAGGCATATACTACACCATTCAAAATAAGCTAATTCATACGCTGAGGTTAATTTCCCTTTAAGTAAAGCCCAAAACCTTGGTTAGTAACGTTACGGTTTAATAGTCACGTTACAGTTTGTCCAGTACTACATATTTGAGATTTTTATACCTTTTCAACAACTTATTATTGCCTACTTTCTTTTAAATTGGTGTGAGTAAATGCCCTACAAATTATCTAATCAAAAAAATTCACAAAATATGCAGTATATTTCTGTCCATGACTTAAAAAACTCTGTGAAGTCCCATCTGTCTAAATTTGTGTATGGTTTGGATTCTTCTATAAGGGGCCATATTAAATAAAATTGTTTTTGGCGAGTATGAAACCCCTTTGTAAAAACAATTCCTGTAGTTATTTAAACCCCCAAAATCGACCTGAATTTGAGAAAGAGCAAAAATAAAGTTTGGCCTGATGTCCACTTAATCATGGAATTGCCCACCAGTAATCTTTTGTTATATGAGCCAATGCCTTTTAGCTTCAATGAAGATTTTTTTAATGTTTGTGTGTTTATCGAAGCAAATTTTTACTTGTTATTTCCCACCCCGTTCCCACAATATCACCCCAGGAGAACCGTGAATGAAGTTGCCTGATGCCTAAACATATGAAATTCTACCGTGCCGTATCCATTACATGCATTTGTAATGAAACATGATTTGCAAAAGTCATAATCAAATTTACTCACATACCCCTGCAATAATTGAAACCCCAGATAAAAATAAAAGTAAATTGTGAATCCACCACTTAATAGGCCTATCTGCGGATAATTATGGATGGTGAGTGCAGGTCCTATCATGCCCCCTCCCCACCCTCTAGAATACTCCAGCCAGTGGCGTATAGAAAGGTTCCAATTCTTTGGGGGCGATTTCATTCATTCTACAATGATATAAACTGTTAATTAATGCATTGACATATCCCCCGAATCCCCCCTCCGCTTTTTACGCCCATGACTCCAGTGATTCCATATTTTCAACAATAAAAATAAAATTTATTGATACATTCACATATCCCCCCCCCCGCTACAAAGTCTACGAACATGACTGCCGTGATTTAATTTTTTCTACAATGAAATTAATACCTTCATATACATGTATACCCCATTGACCACCGCCAAACCCCAACCCCCCATTGTCACCTCCCCAGCCCCGGAATTCATTCATATCAGGCAGCCAAGACCGCAGAGCTGGTAGTGCTCAGCTCACAGTGCAGCGCCGCCGTGATGGAGTCCTCTGGTGTACTAATAACAAAGTGTACGATGAAACAATTGAATACCGGTACATATGTGACCCGCCGCCTCAAAACCTACAATAAGTCGCACGGACCACAACGTAGCAAACAGCCCAAAATAGTAAATTTGCTTGGATCAGTCGATTTTCTGTTTTTGATAGAAATGGGTAGTTTCATTATCATTCTATCATGTCTGAAGTTTGTGAGTCGTAATTCGACTTAGAAATATGTTTTTGGGGCATTTTAAAATGACTCCTTTTTTCACCTGTCGAGCTAATGAATGTTTGGAGAGCTTTTGTAATACTTTCATTCAATGCCAATTTACTACTTTACCTCTAAAGGTATTACATTGATTTTTAGAGTGAGTAATGAATAGGTCCTCCTGAAGCAGTGTGCCAAAATTCAGCCTAATCTGATAATCCCTTCATACCGGTTGCTATGGCCATTTGAATACCCAGTTTTACTTGGGCGCACACAGAGAGGGAAGGTTTGGCACTCTTTTGTTCCGAACTCAAACGGCCATTTTCTCTGAATAGGAGTTATTGATTGCTGGTTACATACTGATTCTAAATGTGATATTTAAAGGTGTTATCATTGAGTAAACTAGGCAAGTGATATACCATTGGAAAGCTGAGAATCTCTACTTTTAGAAAATGTATAAAACAAAAAAAAATAATTTTGGCGACTTATTGTAGGTTTTGAGGCGTCGGGTCACATATGTACATACCACGGAGCTCTATTGATGAGCACGCAAAGCGTGCTCCCCAGGGGTGGGTGGCTTTTGCTAAACAGTCGGGTAACGTCGCGTCGCGTTGGTAGAAATTTTGGAACATTTTTCAGGAAGGTGTCTTCAAGGGGACAAATTGAAAAAGAGTCCATCTCAGTATGATTTTATCCCGTTTTCAGGCTAAAAACGACAAACAAGGGAATAAAGAAAACAATAGGATAATGCAAAGAAAAACATGAACTATAAAGAGAGAATAGAAGGGTAGGATGGATGGAAGAAAATATGATGAAAGGAAACAAAGAATACAACAAAAGGTCCGTCCGTCCGCCAAAAAGTTAGAAAATGCTCCTTCTCCGTCATTTCTTGGCCGATTTTGATTCTGATTGTTTTATCTGATAGGGCTGAGTGGGGGCTTCCAAACTTCTACACAAAATCATGAAATTCATCAATTATGCAAATTTATGCAAATTTATTCAAAATCAACGAAAAACGCTACTTCTCCTCTATTTCACACCGTATTTTGAATCTGATGGTTTTATCCGATAGGGTCGGGTAGGGGATGCCAAACCTCTACACAGAAGTTTGAAATTCATTAATTATGCAAATTTATTGTAATTTATTCAAAATCAACAGAAAATGCATTTATAATCATAAAACATTAATTTGATAATTCATTTCTCACATTTATCTTCAAGGTTCTATCAGAAATTACATAAATTAACAGCCATTCCGCAGATCTACACTTCTGGCGGGGACATATATTACGCATCGCGTAATTACTAATTCAGTTGTTTTTTTTAATCCTTTTATTAATTTTTTTTCCACCTTTCCTTTCATTACGTTATTCTTTTATTGCTTTTATCATTTTGTTTTCCATCTTTCATAATGTTACTGTTTATATTTATTCTTTTTATCCTCTTTTTTTTATTGCTTTCCATCTTCACTTTGTTATTCTTTGTTCCCTTTTATCATCTTCTCTTCCACCTTTCTTCATGTTTATATTTATCTTTTTATCATTTTTCTCTCTATCTCTCGCTTTGTCATTTCTTGCTTTTATCCTTCTATCAATTATCTTTCCATCCTTCCTCTCGTTATGATATTCTTTGTTTCCTGTTATCATTTTCTCCCCCACCTTCCTCACGTTAATCTTTATCCTTCTATCATTTCTCTCTCTGTCTTTCATAATTATTCTTTTTAAAATCATTTTCTGCTTCCCGTCTTTACTTACTTTCCTTAAAACATTCTTTGCTTTTATCCTATCATTTTGTTTTCCTTTCATCTTTTCTTTCGTTATGTTATTCCTTTATTCAAATTATCATCTTCTCTTCTATCTTTCCTTATGTTACTCTTAATATCTTTATCCTTCTATCATTTATGTCTCTATCTTTCTTTATGTTATTCTTTGTTTTTATCCACTTATTTTTACTTTCCAACTTTCCTTTTGTTGTATTCTTTGTTTCCTTTCATCATATTTTCTTCCATCCTTCCTACCCTTCTATTCTCTCTTTATAGTTCATGTTTTTCTTTGCATTATCCTTCTATTGTTTTCTTTATTCCCTTGTTTTGTCGTTTTTTAGCCTGAAAACGGGAAAAATCATACTGAGATGGACTCTTTTTCAATTTGTCCCCTTGAAGACACCTTCCTGAAAAATGTTCGTAAATTTCTACCAACGCGACGCGACGTTACCCGACTGTTTAGCAAAAGCCGGGGTGGGTGTAGGGAGGGGGAGTTTCCCCCCTCCCATGCAAGATAATGGCTCATAACACCTTTTTTTAAAGACGGAGAGTTAGTTCGACGCCCTGACTGCTTTTCAGTTATTTTGGACGCAATACTGCACTGTATGTAACAGGGGTGGGTGCAGGGAGGGAGAGTTTCCCCCTTCCAGCGCAAAGCGCGAAAGCTCTGACCTTTTCGCAAATTTAAGAGAAAGATAAACGGCTCAGAGCAAACAATTTTTTGAGGCGGAAAGTTAGAGTTCGGGGTGGGAGGGGGTATCCCCCTCCTACATCAGGGAATTTTCAAACATCTGTCTATAAAACTTGCATTTTAGAGCATCCCAAAATGGTTTTTAATGAAATGAAGGAATGCACGGATCTACGCCAATGGACGGAACCCCTTAATTGAGAATAACAATGCGAGCGATATCTTCGATATTTTCGCATTGAAATTATGGCATTTCTTATTTTCTTACTTCTAATCATTAAAAAATGTTATGGTATTTCAAGATCAAACATCATGAGTTTCATTGGATAATTATCATAATTATTAGTTAATATATAATTCTTATTTATTTTATCCAAAAATATAGGGGGGGGGGTGATAATACAGGCCATCCCCCCCACATTTTTTTGTTGTTGATATATATACCCCCACCCCCCTGGGATCGACACCCATGGTAACAGGGTGGGTGCAGGGAGAGGAAAGTTATTTCCCGTTTTTATGTCTGTTTCACGTTCAAAAGTTATAGATTCGAAGAATGATTATGGTAATTATCACATAAACGAAATTGGAAAAACACATTAAAGAAAATGTCTTACGCATTTCACATGTAATGGACTGATGTATCATAAGCCCCTAGACCAATGTTATGTTTTTATGTTAACTTCTATGTTATCTTTAGGTTAAAAGAGGTTTCAGAATACCCAAGCAATGTTAACGACTATATGTATGTTAAATCTGCGCGTGGGGCTTGTGTAAAAATATTTGTATGCGCTCTGCATCTTCCCGGCAGAAAGCTCTGTTAACATAATTTTGGACTTAGCATAGTTTTCAGAATACCGATTATGTTAGCTAACATACTTTTCACACTAACACTGCTTTCAGAATACATGTACCACCCCAGATATATTGACGGAGAATCACCTACCAAACAAACTGCTGGTTCGAGGGCTTGTTGCACCTGTAAGGCCAGGTCCTTTTCGGTGTGACTGGTTAAATGGCCGTGCCTCACTTCACTGGCAAAGGTAGCGAACTTGAGCTCGCACCGCAGTTGACCATTGATGATAAAGCCGTCCCTACGCGGCACCTCCCGTGGTCCATACACCGCACAGATGACCTTTGTATTCTTCATTTCAATGTAGCATGATCCCTTGGCCTGGCTGACGGCCCCTGCTTTGAGGACTGCAAATGGAGAAATGGTGACTTTCTAGAAGTTATTGTTCAGGGATAATTATTTTGAATATGCACATATGCAAGGTCCTGTACTAACTTTTTTGCTGGGGGTCGAAATTGATATTTTTAGGGTCTGTATGCGTAGCCTCAGGGCCCCCGGTTATACTTTAGAAATTTAGGAGCCCATAAATTAGAATTTGAATGCCAATGACATGTGTACCAGTCACCTGTCAGTGTCAAGCCCTGATATAGGCCTACATCTTTCCACCAGACACAAGTGTACACCAATCTGTTTACGATGATGTTAACCCATGGATCTTATTTAACATAATATTTAACAGCAGTATCCAAAGTGTTAACTCCGCAGGTCTGCCACAGCTGGAGACTCATTTGAGGAATGGTGGAAAAAAATTTATTTATGGGCAGCTGTCAATATGAACCTGAATTAACCGCCACTTCTCTTTTCGTTCAGTACTTTTTTTTTTCTTAAAGTAGAACGTTAATGATATTAAATATTGGCTTAATACTTATTATTGCATAGATGGCATAAATTAAACAAGGTTATCCAAATTCAACGCTTGGAAACATTTGAAGTAATGATTATTATCAATTATAAAACGGTAAAATACAGCCCCCGATATAGCAGCAGAAGAGCTCCTCGAACGCTGCTGAGATATGTGACGACACATCCTGGACCAGTCCTGTCTAAGCAGACGATGTCCCATAACATCTTACACATTTTTCAAAGCCTATTTTGTCATCTCCTCTTCACTTATTTCTCTTCCTTCACTAGCGTCAGTCTTAATGTTAGTCTGTTGCCTCACTCTTAACTTCGTGTATGGTATTATTTTGATGAAAAATGCAGCGTTAAAAAAGTAAAGGAATCAGTCACTTGTAAACAAAATAAGACGCCATTGTATTTTCAGCTGCTTGCACCGGGCCATGTTCGGCGTTTCAAGAGGGAACGAATACCATCCTGCTTTTATTCGGAGGGCTTTTCAATTTGAAAGTGGGGTTTATTTCATTGATCATTGACCCTTCTCCTATGTATTTACAATCAAACGGTTTTAGCTATCAGAATCAGTTTCACTTTCCCTTTATAATGGTGTGAAATAAGGTCATGTTTAAATACACCAAACTCTTTATAATTTGATAAATAATTGCATTGCAATTACGTTCATTCATTATAGGACGTCGTCTGCTTAAGCAGGATCGATCCCGAGTGTGACGACATCAAAACATCGCTATATTTCTGGCGAATCCTCGGATATTCCAGATGCTGAGAAGAGCTTTTATTTGTGTTGTTTTTATAATCACCAGATACGCAGTTGACATAAAACTTATACGATTGCCATCTGTAAGCTTCCCAGTTTCTAGTGATACATTAATTGCCATATTTGTGATTTTCTTTGAATATCTACTTTAAGAAAAATTTGAACCCAATTATAACATGACAGGTCCTTACATGAACAGTATGTACCTAAAATCAAGAAACGTATGTATACCCATTCAAGTATTTTGAAAGATAATTCAAACTAGAAATCTTGACAAATAACTACTCACATATTGGTCTGATTTCCTGAGGTGGCCTTCCATCTTGTCGTTTTCCTTCCTCTATCAAAAGCTATATGAATTGAAGAGAAGAAGAGACACAAATTAATGACTGGTAATTAATATTTAAATATGAGTAACAGGACATACAGTGTACATGTATAAGTGTAGCTATGACTATTGCTAAATGAAATTCACTCACTGATCATGGTTGTATATTATATGATTTCAAATTTCATTCAAAGCTATATACATGTATGTGTAAGAAAGATTCCCCAAAAGACATGTGTATTTCCTTGAGTCTTTTTTTTCTTTAATTCTTTGATAATTGATTCTATGTGACATCACTGAATCAGAAAAGCTATCAAACAATAGACCGCTTCTGTAATGTATACAAATTTATGCACATACATGTACATGTATATTCGCTGAGCACCTAGTGACGAGCTTTTCCATTAACCTGCTTTTTATAAATGAGCCTCAATGCTTGGAATCCAGTTTGCATACATTATTTGTTGCTATGTCCAGCAAGCTTTCAGGTTGTCAAGAACAACCTTTGTTTGAAAGGTATGTATAAAATTTGCATACATTACTGAAGCGGTCTATTGTACAAATGTCATGGCTGTCCTAAAAATGTGGATTTTGCTCATATTTTGGGTAAAATTATGGTTTGCGTGAGACATCTATATTAGAATAACTACTGTTGTGGTTAGATGTAATTTGAGCTCATTTATGCAGGGCACCACATTAACCTAAATTCCTTTTCCTTTAACCCTTTAGCAACTAAACCGCCCGGGACCGCCGTGTTATGGTGCGAGATACAACATGCTCAGGGTAACCATTGTCAAGGAGAATAGTTTTGATTTTCGCGATTTCGGTGCAACTTCATACAAGATTGGGCTCATTAAAAACTTAGTGTGCCGCGTAATAGGATTTGCTCCGAGTGCAAATTAGCTCCTGAAATCGCGAAAATCAAAACTATTCTCCTTGACAATGGTTACCCTGAGCATGTTGTATCTCGCACCATAACACGGACGCTGGAGGCACGATCCAAATCTGACACCAGATTTGGACCTGCCAAATGCCCTGTGTATCTCAAACTACCCTGGAGGGGTAAGGTATCTGACAAATACGCCAGTCAGATCAAACACGCAGTGTTACGTTGCTATTACCCGGTTTCGACACGCATTGTGTTTTCTACAAACAGGATGCTACCGTCAACCAGCAGGGATGTACTACCTACCTCCCACTTGAGTAATGTTATTTACGAATTTCAGTGCCGGTGCGATGCCAGGTACGTGGGCCGTACTTCTCAGCGGTTGGCTGATCGCATTAAACAACTCGTCCCCTTGACTATTCGGAACCGTACAACCAATCAGCGCACGCGGCCCGTCCGTGCCTGCAAATCTGAAATGCACGCTAACAGACCAAAGACAGCCAAATGCGATTCAGCGATTGGTCTCCATTTGCTGAACAATCCAGCTTGCGCACAAAGCTATGCCGACGATCAATTCTCAATTATGTCCCGGGCCAGAAGCGCATTTACGCTTTCTGGAAGCCGCCTACCTTTAATCGCACGAACCCATTCTGTGCAGACAAAAGGAGTTCATCCAAGCTTTGCGATTGTTCTGACATTACGGCGTCCGGGTTCATCGAGTATAATATAGTTGCAGGGCTCGAATTACCTGGTCGGCAAAAGGCAATTTGCCGCAATGCCCCTTCAACTTGCCGCGATGCCCCTCTAAAAATACCATACTTACGGCAACTTGTGGCTGCCCCTTTTTTTATTTTGCCGTGATGCCCTTTCACCCGAAACATACACAAACAATAGCTTGTTGAGGAACTCACTACACGAGTGAATTTTTTACACCAAAATGACATTATTACCTGTCCACACGCACTCATAGAAATGTACATAATGTCATTGCATGACGACGAACTGCAACTTTTTAACATCGCTCGATGGATCTCTGCGCAGCCGCGCTCTCTGCTGCCTGCCAGCCAGCTGCAGCTACCCAGGTAACGTAGCTGGCCGGTGGGCATAGCCGGGCGCGCCGGCCAGAGGCAGCAGGGAACAAGGCCGTGCGGAGCAGTATGTACTGAGCATAGAGTTACATGTAACTCTATGGTACTGAGTCTGACATACACACCCAGTGATGGCACGGTCAGTCTTTCTCTCAGCTCACGCACATGTGTACGTATCCAAGGTGCGTCGCTTGTATAAGCTGAGCATGCGATCATGCGACACACATAATAAATCCCTAATTAGATCGACTAATAAAAAATAAATAAAAAATGCCGAAAGCCAATCGCAGGAAAGCGATTAAAGAGTGTGAGCTGAAGAACGCGGCGGCTCAATGCCGAACGCTCGACTTCTTTATTCAAAGGTAAGGTTATCATAGAATGAATGCTATTGCCTATAAAATATATTGAAGATGTGAAACAACCGTTTACTTATATTGACAGTCCCATGTACACTGTACCGTATTACGTAGGGCCCCTTCTTGTTTTTTTTTCTTGTTTTTTTTTGCGTATAGTGGTGTATTGTATTACCGGACACTTCTATATGGGGAAATGACATTTCTGCTGTCAACACACCTCCCCGCGATTTTGCGTGTGTTATCAATGGAGCGGCGTGCGAGCGCGGATGTTCGATCTTGCAAGTCGATCTTTCGTCGCTCGCTGTGAGCGAATTCAAAGCTTTCAAAATTTGATTTTCACACCATATTATCTTTACAATATTTCCAACCCGATCACGAAAAATATATAAAATTTCGAAGATTTTTTCATTTATTTTTTATTTTTTGCCTTGGTGCCCCACTGACTTGCCTTGCTGCCCCTAAAAAAATATTGAAAGAGACTGCCCCCAAAACCAGTAATTGCCTGCCCCTAAAATTGCTGACTTTCGAGGCTTGAATAAGCCACCCAGCATTCACTTTGTACATGCAGATTATTGCCTGTAATTGCCTGTGAGGATTCACATCCTCCATTGACTTTACGGCAATGTGTGTGTACATGTACACACTCGATGACTGGTGGCTTATTTCACAAGAAGGCCAAAACATTTGTTAGAAACTTGTTGCAGATAAATGAATCAGAAATAAAGGAATTTAAGTGGAATTTATTTTACAATCATTTCAGTTTCCTCAGTTTCGTTCGTTGGCAATCTCCAAAACAAAATAAAGTATTGGACGGGACTACGGAAATGACGCGTTGGTCGACCAACGAACATATAGCGTTATGGTAGGGTATTCTATAGTTAAGCCAAACGATGCCCGGATTGATAAGCCAAGGAGCTCGTACAGCTAAGAGTGAGCTTATGCTCGCCCATTTCAGGCCAGAATGAGGCTTTTGTTACGCGTTTAGTTCAAAACACGGTTGCGTCCTTTCTCAATTTCGTATAATCGCCGATAGTAAACGCGTTTACGATCGGCGTTTCTGCAGAAAGACGGTTTCTGGGGAAGCATAAACGCACGATCATTTGTAAACGCGTTTAAATGATGTCATAATAAACATATTTCTGATTCACGTGAAAATCCGCGCGCCACTAACAGTACACAATATTATGCAATGCTTGTTTTTTTAGACGTCATCCGAGCAAGATCTAACAGTTTTTATTAATAATACTAGTACTTTTTCCATATTTATATCATTGTGTTGAAATGAGTGTCAAGGGCTGAAACTGCAGCGAAAAGGTAGTGAGGGCCCTTCTCCTCGCTTGGTCCGAACCCGAAATACAAGATGATGAATGGGTTGACGAGGAACAAACCCATATATGACAAATTGGCAGACCAGTATGTGGCTACAGGGTTTCCAAGGAGAACCAGGCAAGCGTGCAAGGACAAAATCAACAGAATAAAGGTAGATTTATATTTATATCAAACCGATATTTGTGGTAAATCTATTTTAACGTAATGTTGAGTTGAGAGATGGGCGAGACTGCCAGACCCGGTCAGTGACAGTATTGGTCGGCTCTCACTTTTCCCACCATGATCCATGGACGTAATAACCGAAATAATAGACGTAAATAGCTGAAATAATAACTGTAAATCGAGACCGAGAAAGGCGATAGTTGAGTGCAAGATCGAGACACAAAAAATATCACAGAAGAGTAAGAGCGCAATTGCCAAATATCGGACGCTTACCTTACCGATGTCGGAAGCTACAATGTAACCCCGCGATGAAAATTTGTCACAAGAGGGTATGACTTTAAAATGAAAAACAAAATACGAATTATCCTTCATTTCAATTTGAAACAGCACTGGATGACGTTCCACGTACATGTACTCACTGTGTGCATGTCCGATGTTTGGAACAGCACCATCTCTTGGTATGGTGGTATGGTGGTATTTAAATACCCCTGCCGGCCGGCAACAAGTGTCATTTTGAACGAGTATCTGGGTCATTTCACCAGGTTGGGACACATTAGTGTGACATAACAAAGATCACTAAAATTGTGATTTTAGGCTACATGTAGTACTTGTATTGTTATTGCATTGAACTGTCTTTAAAGGTCCCCTTTTACGAAATTCTAATTCTTGGTATTTTGTACATGATACTCATCTAAACTGAAAAATGACATCCGTTTGCAATAAATACGTAACAAAATATTTTTTAAATAGTATTTTCCCCAGGTATTCATGTCCAAAACTGTCTGCTAAGCTCCGCCCCCTTTTAAACCCCGAATTCTCGTTCCGCGAGCATGATTGACGTGTGACGTCACAAACCGACATTGCCGATGCTTGTTTACAATATTGCATATATCACATGTGCAAACTAACTTGCTGTTGTATATACCACCTCGAAAACCACCTCTAAAGCGAAGTATGCCGCAACGCTAGTTGTTGCAGGTTGCAGCAACACCAAAGGAAGGTATCAGTCTACATTTATTCCCTAAAGACCCAAATATAAGAAGGAAATGGACTGCAAAAGTAAGATTAACTCGCGCCCATTGGAAGGGGCCGAGTTACCGCAGTGTTGAGTGCTCCGAGCACTTTTGGGCGGAGGACTTCGTCGATAGCACGGGGCTGCATGCGGCGTTTGGCATCAAGAAGAGGCCGTCTATCTATCTATTGTCAACTATAACGGTACCTACACTTACTTAGTGTAGCAGCACAAAGAAAACAAGCAAGATAACATGAGAGCTAAGAGTTTTCTGGATATCAATGTTAGAATTTACTAGAATCAAACGCTATCAGCCCATGCACCAGTAAAACTGCCCAAGCGCAAGCCCAGACAGGCGTGTGCCCCTGCATGCGCACTCCGAGCTCACTGCCTCGATCAGCGAAGTATCAGCTCAGCCTCTCAGGCAATTTGCAAGCGTAAAAAAGATTCATAATACGTGGATATATGCGTGAATTAAACTTTAATCGGTAATTTATTATAAAAAATGAATTACCAGTTGTTATTCCCAAGTCTCCTGTCGATATCCTATCCGTTATTAAAATCAGGGACGTCTCTGTCACCCGGGGGGAGGGGCACTCACATATATATGTCACACATGTATGTGCCGCTGTGACGTCCCCCATTTTTAACCTTCTCGGGTCGCTCCCATGATATGCGATTTTCACTAACCGCACCTAGATTGGCTTCCGACTCGCTCCCTAGAATATGTGAAAACAATGCGCACAGCCCGTTGTCCGGGAACGGTCGCTCCCTAGCCTCCCAGGCCAGCGCAGCGGGGGAGCTGGGCGGCCTAGTGCCCCCCATAAACTTAGTGCTAGCGTCGGCTCAGCGAGATCAATCTGCATGCGACATCGAGTCAGTGCAGTGGCGCGGCATGTACAGCATTAAAAACAGCGCTGCGACCGCTGACTCAGCTCATGCACCGACGTGTACCAGATGCAGAGTAGTGACATCGCGAGCAGCTAAAATTAGCTCTACCAATGAGCACTTTCGCTCCTTAGACCCTCAAAAATGAGCTTCCTCAATTAACTATTTAGCTCCTTATATTTTAGCCCCCTGTTTTGAGATTGGCAGCGCCACACCCACATCCAAAAACAGGTTGAGTGCCCCTCAATAAGTGTCCTCGCTGTCCGAAGAAGATGCCATCGTTGATGTAGGATTTTGTCTTTAAAAAGCTAAAATGAAGGGCTGAAATGGCACGAAGACGAAGGGATCTACACGAAGTTCAATAGCCTATAACACACACACATCGATACTGATCCAGCTTGTGTGAGTCGAGCGTTCTGCGTGTGACGTCACATGACGTCATCGATCGCTGGACCGATTTTCCAAAATTTTTAGGGGCGTTCCCAGTTATTTTTTTATTTTCAAGTTTACAGATTAATGAATGGAATTCAGGTAATATGGTAGACAGATCTGGATTCACAGTAGTAAAGTCTATTAAATGAAGTTCCTTTGTAATTCCATAAAAGGGAACCTTTAACTTGAAGACAATGCACAATTTAACACAGAGAACAATACATGATAATGTACATGTACATGTACAAGGCCATTAACTTTTTTCAATTTTTTAAATGTGGAGGCTTCCATAGACATTTTCTGACATACATTGTAACATTGACACCACATAAATTTCACCTACATGTATTGTGTCAAGTGGACTTTAAAACATTTTAACGGAACTATTGTTGTCCAACTTTGTAAATTTTACTCTAACATGACATGGTGAATGTTTTTGACGTAATTTAAAATTCATACATGTAAATGAGGGATATAAGAAATTATGTTTGAACAGACAGGTATGACGTAACATTGACGCCATGAATGTACATGGTCATACATGTATTTCACACATCAAGCAGCAAATGTCCAAACTTTTAATATTTTTGTATTTATGGTGTTCATCAATTTAGTAAAAATACTTTAGTAAAAAAAGTACTTTGACACCTTTAGCTTAGCTAACATAGATGTTATACAAGAAATTGTCTAAAATGTGTGCATGTCGTAACATTGACACGTCTAAAATAACCATAATATTTGTTATTTTTACAACAAAACTATTATTTTGTCACTGTAAATGTTATTTTGCTTTAGAATAGGTCACATGCAATAATTACAAGCCAATTTTGTAACACTTTAAGGTTAGTAAGATATATTTTATACACATTTAAAATTATAGGAAAGTCTGACACCATTTTTACAATGTACATGTACGTCCTACACTTCAATTTTGGATATTAAGGTGAGTGTATTTCAAAGTAATATTAAATGACAGGAAAAATGAATCTACCTGAAAGTTTGGTACATGTACTTACAGTGATCTGATTTAAAAGTATGGATTGATTAAACTTAATAATCATCATACTTTTTCTAGACTTCACCATTTACTAATTTTTCATGTCACAAATTTCTCACTTTTTCCACTATAAATTTGCTGGAAAAATATGAAATATGAAAAGAAAATCAATTCGAGTGAAACCATATTTAGTATTTCAAAGATTTGTCTACTATATGACGTGCAAACTCCATCAAACCAATTGTGAAAAAATATGATAAAATTCCAATTAAATTTTGTAAGTATGAAAATTGGAAGTGTGTCCCAACCTGGTGAAATGACCCATCTTCTAAGCTCTCATAGTTCGACAAAATTCACCTTACACACTAACGGATATTTTTTGGCATCGGTCTACCCGAGTCCATACACCTTAACTCACCTGCTAACGGATCGTGAAATCAGATGGTTCCTTGCTACTGGGGTAACTTTCAGGCTTTCTTCTAAGAAAAATTCGCTTCACCCTGCACTGTCGGCCGATACTGTGAAAGACGGTCGGTATACACTTTGAATGCATGCAAGTATCGCGCCGGAGCGAAAGTCGTATTCTGCGTCCAAAGCGATAATTATATTTTTGTCCGATATTTGGCAGTCTTACTCTATACATGTACATACATTTTCGAAAAAGCGCGCGCCCCAACTTGACCTGCCCTCCCGGGGTCAATGTAGCATGCACGGTGCAGGTTTGTGAATCCAGCTGCGCAGAGCCCGAATTCGCCTGGAGAAGGGAAGCATAAACAGTACCCCGTGGAAGTGCGTTTACGATGAGCGTTTTAAAAGGCTCATTCTGCCTTCAGTTCAAAAGTAAAGCATAAACGCACCTACACTGAAAGCTTCAGTCTCTCTGTATCGTCGGTTGTTCTGCTGAGACTCCGTCTGGCTCCACTAGACCTCCATACATAGAGACTGAATGCTCACATATCGCGTAGTGTGTGGACGGTCGTATCATTAAATAGTCTCCGCCCATTGACCTCTTTGATAGACGTGAGCGACTGAGCGTACGCACGTTGTAACGTTAGACCATAGCGTTAGACGTATGCGCAGATAAAATTAATAGAATTGACCCCGGAACCGGAAGCGATTCTCGGGAAAGATCGCCATTTTGTTATTTCTCTGTGTGTTTGTTGTGTGTGTAGCATTGCATTCAGTGGCGTACAATGTACATACGCGTTAACAGTGCAGTATAACGTAAAGGTAACCAGAACGTAGCGAACATGGTAGCGAACCGATCGTAGCCGGCTGCTCGGTAAGTTTACCAAAAAATCAAAAAAAGATCGTAAGAAATTTCCGAAAACTCGCCAGTGTTTGTGTGTATCCATGCCTCCTCTTGTCATGCAGATAAGGCATGACAATGGATATTTTTTGGTAAAAATACGTACGATCAAAAAGACATTCTAATTCTAAACGTTTTCCTAGGAGGATACGCTGTGGTGAAGGAGCTATCGGTCGCGGGAGTTATCAGAAAAGTGATATTTCAGGGCATTTTCCAGTCCTGCTAACCCGTGCGCAGTTAGATTGCTGGGTAAGAACGCCTGGCTTCGTGATGTAGAAGGCGTATAGCCATTTTTTTTTTTTTTTACATTCACGAAGCCAATCCTGGCTAACCACACACAACCTGACACACACAGTCTGACACTCAACAATATGATATGCTCCGCTGAGACTACGTCTGGCTTCGCGGAATTTGAGGAGAGCCTCGAAAGTCAAAAAATGTTATAAAACTCCTCCAAACAGACAGATTTTTTTGTCTACCATGTCTAGGCCTACTCTAGGCTTGCGCTTACTGCTGCGATCAGCAGTCCTTTGAAAGGTTGGGTGCCGCTTAAATCCAAGCTCGTATGTCAAAATTATACCGTGAAATGACATAACTTCATTTGAGGATACTTTAGGTACATGCACTTACAATACTTTCCGAATGACTGTCGTCTTTCTTTTTGATAAGGATGATATAAAAAAGGCCTATTAATTACCCTGCTCCTGTACTAAAAACTTTCGTAGGCCGGTGTATAGTTTGCAATACGCATGCACGTCAGTATATTTTTTTATGTACGTTCGAATTCTCGCTCGCGAGAGACGAGAGGGAGGATTTATACAATTGAGTGAAAAAAAGTGACATTTGATTGACTCTATACATTTCTGAGGAAGAGCTGATCTGCGGAAGGTCTGTTTAGGTAAGTGGCATCGCATATATATTTTAATTTCAAAAATATGTCCCTACCATACAACTATACATTGTCATTTGCCCATGTAAATTGTGAGACCCACAGAATAGTAGTGGTTTCACTCAGGATGCTGCCACTTCGTGGCTAGACTTGCGCTTGCTGGCTTCATAATCTTGAATTCTAAAAAAAAGTGAAAGTCCTTACAATCGTTTGTGTAACTATGTAATGTAATTGATAAAGACCCTATATAGCACATCAGCAAGCAATGGTCATATTGACCATTAGGATCATATACATGTGTGTATACTGGGTATTGGGGATACAGATGTAATTTTGTTTGAAATGGAGGTTTTTGTGGGCAAACTGATACTTAAGTATTATTCTTTAGATTTGAAGTTATCAGTTCGTTAAGATACAAAATGTAGAAAGTTATAAAAACTTACATTTACAGCCCTCTTTTTGGTACTTGTTACCCACACCTCCATACGGATGACGACTGCTCTCAATATGTTGCGCACTAGTGAGGCCGCTGTACATGGTTACGCACCGTAGATACGTACGCAGAATGTTACGCACACAAGCTATTCTACGAAGACCTGGAAGGGCCAAACTGACGACGTAAAAAAATTAAAAATATTACGTACGTACGTAATAATTATTACGTACGTACGTAATATTTTTTATTTTTTTACGTCGTCAGTTTGGCCCTTCCAGGTCTTCGTAGGAGATCGACGAACCGATCGCGCCGGTACTACTACGAGCGCTGAGGGCTCCCTTCATCCTAATCGTGAAAAATACAAACTGGATGCTGACGGGACAGTCTCGATAGCAATTATCAACAAAAAGGACCCAAAATTTCAGGAAACCCTCTTCAAAGGTTACAAAACAACCTGGTAAGTTTTAATCATCTATTATTCAACATAAGTATTTGGATGTAAGTAAACTGCAATATATGAGATTCAATTTAAATATACCACGTATACCCTAGCCAAAAATGCACAGTGATGCAGTTTAGGTATGGGATGTGTGTTGGCTGCGTTACTACACAGTCGGCAATGGCGTGTACCTATGAGTGCTATATAATATAGATACCGTATATGTTTGGTTGAATACTTTAAAATTTGTAGTATAAATCAAATGAATGAAAATTGAATGAATGAATGAGTGAACAGTCATGACAGTGACACACTGACAGTGCAACAGCAAGCGCGATGTCAGCGCAGGTATAGGTAGCACGTGCATTGCACCACGAACCCGACTGATAAGTGATAACTATGCCGACGGGTAGGGGCAACCGCGAGGGTAGCGTATGGAACCAGCAACGCACACTGACGCAGCGCTCTCCCAATCCCATTTCAATCATCTTTAAATGGCTCTACTCACCGCGGGATGTACTTTGTCGGACCTTTCCTTGTAAAGAAAAATACTCTGCGACTCACCCGGCCCTTGAATTCGCTTGGTATCTGTCGGCATAATCAATTTTCTCAGAAATAGTATTCCTTGATTGAAAATTCGAGCCAAGCCCAAGGCCCCATACGTAGGTTGTTGTTGTTGTTGTTGGAGCTTGATGGCGCTCGAGCTCTTCAATAATCTTCATAGATTATCTGCGCCACTGACGATCCATATTACTTATTTGGCCTCAGCTTTATGATGTCCACTTTGTTGAGGTGGGTTCGCTTTTCCCGGCCAATTGTCTTCGGGTTTGAACTGGCTCACCTGCCTCTGCGAAGTGCAAAATTAGTTTCCCATCACCTTTAATTGTGCATTATTGTAATCAAACTTTCGTATAAAAAATAATGAGGATAATGACGAGTCGTATTCCTTTTTTATATTTTTTTTCGAATTATTGCACTACGGTACTGTATTTCTATATTATAAGGTACAATTATAATATACGCATGCCCATGGTGTCATATAATTAAAGAATCTTCTAGAAGGAAGTTATTTTTCCAGTTTTCTATATGATTTTATGAACATAGAAATTTCCAGAAGAGAGAGTAATATTCATATGTGAAAAGTGAATATAATGTGTAGCAGTGAAATAATCAGAATGCACATACAGTAGAGAGAACATTCTAGATCTTTACATTGTGTGTGATGTACTATAGGATAATTGCAATGTATAATGTACATGTTGGAATGTGTTGATTACATGTATCCTGACCTTTACATGAACCTCTTAGAGTGTAACATTGCAATGAGTCTATTTATAGAAAAGGAGAATCCCCTTCCTTTGTTTGTTACAACTAGAACTATATACTTCAGAAAAAAGGTTTGCGGTACAACCATGTGAGTTGGAATAACTCCACGTTCCGGTCAGAATGCTCTGGCCGTCGTCAGGAGAATATTCAGCGTTCTCGACTTACTAACAACCTAACCTTTCTTAAGAGATGCAGAGACACCGACATCATTCCCAAGGGACTACGTCTACGCAACCCGCTTAGAAGCCGCAAATCAGCCAACATCATCCACCAGGCAAGTATTTCTCTCCTAAAAGACAGCATCTCCATCACCAGGCGCAAGCTCTCGGATTCCGACGCAGATTTTTCTAACGTTCACAATTTTCTCCACAGGTCTCTTAGCGAAACAGATTTTACGAAGGTCACCAGATGGTCTAACAACTCTTCCAACCACGCGTTTGAAGCAGCTAAACGGAAGCAGGTCAACAAATTCAACAAACTTCGGGACACTAATTCAAACCTCTCTCCCTCCTCCCCTTCTCTTTCAGGTTCCAAGACTGTCGTCAACATCAGCACTCGGACTCTCACTAATCACGAAATTTCTCTCCTTTCTTTAGGTCTGAACTTTGCCATGGCACCGTCAAAGATTGACTCCGCTGAACTCGTCCAGAGCATTGAACCCTCACTCAGGGCAGTCGGCAAAGCACAGGGTGATGAACTTCGCAGGGAAATTACTAACATTCTTTCCACAGCAAAACCCCCCAAACCTAATCTATCCAAACAGGAGACCACCGCCCTGCGTGCTCTTCGCACTGACCGCTCTATTCACATTCTTTCCGCAGATAAGGGCAACGCCACGGTCGTCATGGACCGCACGGACTACAACCATAAGATCTCTGATATTTTATCCACAGGTTCTTACACCGAGGTCAAGAGAGACCCGACACCCAACATCAAACGACGCGTCACTGACAAACTTCGTTCGCTCAATAAACTTGGCCTGTTCCCTCCACGAGTTTATCGTTTTCTTCTTCCTTCCTCCAGCTCCTGCCCAGTGTTCTTTGGTCTACCAAAAATTCACAAACCAGACATTCCTCTCCGCCCGATTGTGTCCTCACGTGGTTCCCCCACCTACAATCTTGCTAAACATCTCGCACACATCCTTCAACCCCTCACCGGTCAGTCGCAACATCATGTCCGCAATTCTCATCACTTCACCACAATCATCAATGACATCAAGCTCAACTCCACAGACATACTAGTTAGTTTTGATGTTGACTCTTTATTTACCAGCATCCCCATTCAAGAGGCTTGCGACATCACCAGAACTAGATTACAACATGACACTGATCTCCAGGACAGAACCCCACTATCTCCCCAACAGATATATGACCTTCTTCTCCTATGTCTTACCTCCACCAGCTTCCAGTGGCGGGATAAGTACTACAACCAATCAGAAGGTGCCCCCATGGGCTCGCCACTCTCCCCAGTTATAGCTAATCTCTTCATGGAACAATTCGAAACTACTATTCTCTCCACAGCACCGTATAAACCCACACTTTGTCTCCGTTACGTTGACGACACGTTTGTCATTTGGCCGCACGGTCCGGAAAAGTTGAACAATTTCCAGGATTTTCTCAACAAACATCACCCCTCCATCAGCTTCTCGTCAGAAACAGAAAACAATAACTCTCTTCCTTTTCTTGATGTTTTGATCACCCACAAGCCTGACGGTTCACTCTCCCATAGTGTTTACCGTAAACCTACCCACACTGACCGCTATCTAAACTTCCGATCTTTCCACCATCCGTCCGTCAAACGTTCGGTCTCCAGTTCCCTGATCAGGAGAGCTCACAACGTCTGCGACTCAACCAGCCTTGACGACGAGTTAAAACACATCAAAGCAGCCTTAGTCAACAATGGTTTCCCTCCTCAGGAAATACGCACATCTGTCAACAAACCCCATGCTCCCCCACCAACCAGACACATCTCGTCCTGCACTATTCCCTTCACAGGTCATGTCTCTCACCGCATTCAACGAGTCCTGCAGAAGGCCAACATACGGGTTTTCTTCAGTTCTAAACACAAACTTCACAAGTCTCTCTACACACACAAAGACACAGCTTCTCCCGACAGCAAACCAGGAGTGTACCGCATACCATGTTCCTGTGGTCAGGTCTACATCGGAGAGACTGGGAGGGACATCAAATCTCGCATCAAGGAACACCGTGCCCATGGGAGACTTGGTCACTACGACCGATCTGCCATTATCAATCATTCTGTCACTCGTGATCACCAGATTAACTGGGAAGACACCAAACTTGTAGCCCCCGCTTCCAACTGGTATACCAGGAGGGTCCGTGAAGCCATCGAGATTCACAAACATGACACAGTTACACAGGATAAGGGTTTACAGATCAGCGACATATGGTTTTCACTCTTCCAATAATAACTAGTGTTATAATTTTTTATGTATTTTAACCACAATTACTTCCCTCAACAGGATTTCATGTTTCTCTCCTCAACTTGTTCATTACCTTTGTGTTGTTGTTTCATTCATTATAATCATCATTAGGATACTCATTCTGATGTCATCATTTCACCCTTTTTTTTTTTTTTTTTTTTTTCCACATGTATGTTTTAAATTTAATGTCTTTCCTCAACAGGGTGACTTGTTTCTCTCCACAGATTATCTCCGACAGGATTTCATGTTTTTCTCTCCTCAATTTGTTCATTATCATTGTTTTTTTCTCTCCACAGCCTTTCACAACATTTATTATTAGTATACTCATTCTGTTGTCAATATTTCACCTTTTCCATATGTATGTTTTAACCTTAATTTCTTTCCCCAACAGGATGTCATGTTTCTCTCCACAGATTACCTTGTTTCCAGCTTATCCAGACGGTTAATTGATTTCTTAGTCCTATTGTTCACTTGCTTTCATTGTTTTCTTTTCAACGCAGGATTCGTTTGATGTCACTTATCCTTTCAATGCAGGTACCTTGATGTTATTTATCCTTTCAATGTAGATACTTTGATGTTACTGTTACTATTTCTTTCTATGTTATTTGTTTGCATCCATTTTATTAAGTGAATTGCTGCTTCATATATAAATTCTGCTGATTTATTCGCTCTTCTCATTCTCCTGACGACGGCCAGAGCATTCTGACCGGAACGTGGAGTTATTCCAACTCACATGGTTGTACCGCAAACCTTTTTTCTGAATTACAACTTCACCATGCAAACCTTCAAATCCTATATTAGAACTATATAGAACTTACAAGAGAGTTCCAAACTTTCATGAATATTGTAGTAGAATGTAGAAAATTCTAATTAAGGGTTGAGATTGTATATAAGCTGGGAGCTTGCACAGGAATTTCAGAATTTATACCCTGAATACATCGTGGAGCATATATTGCATAAGTTCTCAGTTAACACCATCTGATATTGATATCAACCTGTGGAGATCATCTTGGACCTCATCTTGGACTTCATCTTGGACATCATCCTTGACATAGCTGACGTCGTGTTCGACATCATTATTGGCATCGTTATCGACATTGAGGTCGACATCGTCATTGACATTATCGTGTACATTGCCATCGACATTATCGACATCGATGACTTCCTGAATTATTTTGGACATTCTTCGGCTGGATCTGGAATCTTCTTTTGCCAGTTGGACAACATACCGTTTGGATTCAATATTTGTGGATTAGCAGCCAGCTTACTCTACACTTCAGGAACATTCTGGACTAATAGGAATTTCCCAGCTGAGAAATTGTAAGTCTTTACCAGTTTAAGTACATGTAGTGTATATGTAACTAGAATCTGTAATTCTGTTATATCTGATGTTGGTAAAGATTTAAATTAAACCATAAATCATCTAAAGTTAATATCTTTTGTTGATTCTTATCTTTTGTGGATTTTGGATCGTAACAATGGGCTATACGTATTTATACAAATATATATAATACAAAAAGGGGACAGTTTATTTATGTGCCCACTAGTAGTCTCAGCTCCTCGAATAACTGAGTAACTGGTGAACTAGAAGGGGTGCATGGACCTCTGTCTTTTGGCCTCTTATGTGCAACCCACAAGGGGTGCATGGGCCGCTGTCCTTGCCACCCACAACTAATCGCCAGCCGCGAAGGAGGCCTTCTCCAACCGTTGACCAATAAGATTTTTTTTACTGGCCCCAGTATCCGATTTACTGTAAGACTATATGTGGCGAAAACAGTTTTTCGGTTCAAAGTATATTTTTGTTTTCTTTAATATATGTCAATTATTACACTTCATCTCACAATATTGAGAAAAAAACAACAACAAATTACACCCCTTTTACTCTCTTTTGGGCAATCTAACTACAACCTTACTTTGAGGACAACATTCTCTCCAGACTATATTCCATATTGGAAATGTAAGAATATGCTAATAAGAAGCAGTAAAATAGGTATTCAAATCTTTTTGTTGTGTTAATATAATTCAAGATGACTCTAAAATTCGCATCTCTTCCCAATAATTTCACCAAATCCAAAGTGACTAATCTAAGTCTTCTTTGCATTGTTCTTCTTTCTCTTTCGTATTTCTTACATTGAAGAAAGAAACGTTCTGTTGTTTCTGAGACATTACAATATGTACAAAAACCATTTTCATGTTGGTTACATATATGTATAAATAGTAATTTAATTTGCATTTTCCTATAGTCTTAATTGATGGATTATAACTTCCTCATTTCCACAGGGGTCAGTTTTAGGACCAACACTGTTTTTACTTTATATCAATGACTTACCGTCGGTTTCTAACTTTTTCAATTTCAGACTATTTGCAGACGATTCTAACTTGTTCCACACATTTCCAACAAATCAAAAGATTGATGCCAATGAAATAAATATCAATATAAAGAAAATACACGAATGGTGCATTGCAAATAAGCTTACTATCAACTCTCTGAAGACAAAATTTATGTTAATTAGCAGCAGGAGGAGAAAAGTCACATTATCAGGTAGACTATATGAAATAGGTGGAGAAGTAATTGAAGAGGCTGATGAAGCAACTTTTGTAGGTATAACAATTGATAAACATTTGACTTGGCACAATCATATCCGAGCTATTAATTCATGTATACGGAAAAGAGTTGGAATTTTATTCCGCCTGCGACATGTTGTACCCAAATATACATTGGTCTTATTATATAAGGCTTTTATAGAGCCACATCTAACCTATGGAATCGAGGTATGGGGGAGTACATACAAGAGTAGCTTAAATTGTATACTTTGCAGTCAGAAAATGGCAGTACGTGCCATCACATTTAGTCACTGGCGAGCTCATATTCGCCCATTATATCGAGAATTAAAGATCCTCAATGTGTTTGATATGCACTATTTATGTGTAGGAACCTTCATGTATGACCTGGGTAATAACAACTTACCCCACTCTTTAATAGACTATTGTGATACAATACAGCACAATTATTTAACAAGACAAAAAACAGGTCGACAGGTACATTTACCAAAGGACAATTTTCTCTTTCTTTTTTAGGAAGTGATTTATGGAATAGAATACCAACTGATATTAAATTGAAATCATCCAGAAGTAGTTTTAGGAAATCATTAAAAGAACATCTTTTAGGTAATGAAGTATAATGTTTTACTCTCTATTATATACATGTATATGTACATGTAACACCATGCTATCTATGTATGTGGTTGTAATTGTTATGTTTGTAATGGAAATAATATCTTCTACTATGTAAATTTTGTAGAGGGGCCAGGCTCGACTAGTACTTGTGCTATTTTCTGGTCCCATTTACCAGCTATTATCATTTAATTTTAAATCCTGTAACAATATTTACTGTGTGACAAATCTTGTACACATGATGTTATTGTTGGTGAATAAATCAAATCAAATCATTTCTGTTAAGACCTTGGAAATTTACAGTTTCTGTAATGTCAGGCTGTATTTCAAATAAATGTCTACCATTTAATGAGGATTCCCATTGAACTTGCCAAGTGTCTTTGTAAACTGATGACATATAGTTTGTTAATTCCTCTTTTATATATGGAATTTCCAGATCAATATTTTCTTTTGACGCTCCTTTTTTGGCTAGATTATCCACAATTTCATTACCTGCAATACCGCAATGGGATGGTATCCATTCAAAATTTACAGCTACATCTGACATTTGTAGTATTTGTATTTTATATAGTATATCACCTATGAGATTATTTTGTATTTGATTGTTTTCTATGGCCTGAAGTGCTGACAATGAGTCTGTTAAAATTACGACTGACATCCCTCTGCAATCTTCAAGCCATTCCAGAGCCATTACTATAGCTGCTAATTCTGCTCTCATTATATTTATTGAGGTTAATCTAAAAAATCTTTTTATATCCAGTTCAGGTATAAAAAATGCAGAACCGGTGCTTTTGTCTTCTTTTTTTTGATCCGTCAGTATATATTTTTAAATAACCTTTCCATCTTGTATGTATCCTTTCTAAAACACAGTTCTTCATGTCATGAATTGACTTACTTTTCTTGTTTATGATTTTGTGAATTTGATATGATATGTTGGGCATATTATAAGTCCAAAAAGGTTCTCTTAATATTCTTTGGCTCAACTGTTCAACTTTAAATTCGGCATTACATGCTCTTTTAACAAAGGGTCCTTGACCTGGTTTCCAAGTATATTGATCAAGATACCAGGACGGTTCGATTATTTCCAAAGTAGGATGATGGGTATCTCTATTTGACAAAAGATAGAACATTATATTTGTCAACAAATAAATTTCTTCTTAGTTGTAAAGGACGTTCACCACATTCTACATGAAGTGCTTCAAGAGAGGAGTTATAAACTGCACCTGTAATTATTTTCAATGACTGATATTGGACTGAATCTAATTCTTGTTTTGTTGAAAGACTTGCAGAGTCGTATAATTTACATCCGTAGTCCAATATAGATCTAATAAGTCCTTTGTAAACTAGATAAAGGATTGAACTATTATTTCCCCATCTTGTTCCTGCAACGCAACGTAATAAATTAATTCTCTTACAGCACTTCATTTTCAATGTATCAATATGTTTTTTCCATGTTAGTCTGACATCAAACCAGATGCCAAGAAATTTATATTCAGTGTATTGCGGTATTAACCTCTCTTTTATCGTGATTTTTACTTGTTTCTGTTGTCTGTTAGTAAACACCATTACAGCAGACTTTTGAGGAGAAATTATCATACTCCAGGTTGTGCACCACTGTACAATTTCTATTATGGCTTTTTGCATTTTCTTTTGCAAAAAGTCTATATTTCTGCTAGAGCACCACAAGGCAATATCATCAGCATACATAGATAGTTTTACGGATTTTTCTTTTAGTTTTAAATCATTTAACATTAAATTGAACAATACCGGGCTGATGACACTGCCTTGGGGTGTTCCGTTCTTCAGAACATATTGAGAAGAAAACTTACCGCTAATTTTCACTTTACATAATCTATCTTGTAAAAATGTATTAATCCATTGCAAGACTCTGCCTTTTATACCAACTTGCTGACATTTATAAACTATTCCCTTTCTCCATAGAAGGTCATACGCCTTTTCTAGATCAATGAAAACAACTAAGGTATACTCTTTATTAGCTAATCCTTTTTGAACATCTGATTCCAATCTAAGTAGTTGATCTAATGTACTTCTATTTTTTCTAAACCCTGCCTGTATTGGGGTCATAATACTATTTCGTTCCATGAACCATACTAGTCTATTTTTAACCATTCTCTCCATCAATTTCGAGAATGTCGATGTCAAAGAAATTGACCATATCCCATACTTTACTAATGTTACTCATTCTGTTCAATGAATGACAATAATTCAACCAGTATTCCTTTTGTGTTCGTCTTTTTATCTTTTGGGCATATGCTTTCTTATTTCGATACATATCTAGATCCTCCTTCTTAAAATGTCTATTTAATCGATTTCTATACTTATTTCTTTCTCTGATTGCTTCTTGTAACTCATGAGTCCACCACGGGACCGGGTTTTTAGCTGTCCGATTTCTACCTGCTCTGTGGAAGGATACTTCGTTAATTATTTGTAACACTAAATTGTATTTTTCTTGAACATTTAAGTCATTGGAAAATTTTAAGATATTTAAATCACTAAATTTTGATTGAATTTTTTTCTCATATTTTCCCCAGTTTACGTTTTTGAAAGACCATTTCTTTTCTTGAGTATCGACATTATCATTATTTATATATTCTATTTCTTGAAGCGAACACTTGATGACGTTATGATCACTCCCGAAATTTCCAAGCACAGTCCAGTTTAGTTTGTTAGCGATTTCCTTTGATGCAATCGTTAGGTCTATACATGACCATGTTCCTGAATGAGGGTCCATTCCCGTGGGAGTCCCATCATTTAATATTACTAAATTATATTTTTCTATAAAATTTTCAACTACTTTCCCATTACCGTCCCGTTTTGTACTACCCCAGAGAGGGTTGTGAGAATTGAAATCACCGGTTATGATAAAATTATTTGAGCAATTTTCAATCAGTTCTTCTAGATGGCGTAATTCTATCTTTTGGCAAGGATTGTAATAATTTATTAAAGTAACAACACTTCCACAAAAACAAAAAAATAGACACGGTACGGACCTATATACGGACGCTGTCTATGTACGTACGTACGGACGTCACGTCCGTACGCGATTTTTTTTTCCGCACGCGTTAACGCAAATTTCATGAATAATTCATCAGCTGAATGGCTGGAAGACTGAACTGCGCAAACGCGTGGACTATGCGAAACTGAAGGATATCATCGATGAGCAGACGGTTGGCAAATTAGTCTAGTTCTGGACTCTTTTTATTGATTTTTTTATTCGCCGACTATACGCGATAAGCCGAGTGATGGCACGATCGCGAGAACCTGTTGGCCCCGAAAAAAGAGTCCAGTGCAATTGCTCCACGCTGACGACTTTCCCTGAGATTTTTCAGGGAGAGCAATTAAAATTGGCCGCACCTCCCCTAGCCTTTTGACAAGGCCCTCGTGACTTGGCTATTTTTCTTGGCAAGTAAGCTAGTAGTGGCTGCATAACAAGACTAGCCGCCCAGCCCGGTGAATGCGCTATCGAGCGACGTGTCGCGATGGGCCTTTTGCAACCTGGCTTGTATTTCTTATGTTATCCTTTGTTCCTAGCGAGGATCTGCTACCTTTTTGGTAGGAGCCAATCAGCGAACGTATCTTCGCATGACGTCAGCATAAATTTGGTATGAAAATCGCCTTCAACAGCTCGAGCGCTGGCTCGCTCAGCACGTACTGCACCCGGCGCAAGCTAATCATGAACGAATCACATGGAAAGCAAGCCCCGCAGAGACCGTTGTGATTGGTCGATAATCCTCGGTGTAGGCGTGTTAGCATACGAATGTCAACTCGTGAATAATTCATATCGGACGATGGAAACCCAGGTTCCAAAAGGCCTCGCGACTAAAGTCGCTCGATCGCGCGTTCACCCGGGCCGGCGAACTTTTTTTTCCCACGAACTTTTTGTCACTATCGTCCTTGACGCATGCGCAACTTTGAAATAGCCCTACAATGCTTGGAGTTGGATGGGGTTTCAAAGTTTCATCCTACTTTTAGTAAAAATAAAAATACAAGACGTTATTTTTGTAATGTCCAAACTGAGAGTCGAACCCACATACCTCAGGTTAAATGTCCGAGGGCTAACGCATCTCGCCACAGCAAGACGCTGGGAGCAACCGTCATTATATCGCTTACGGAATAAACCCTATGATTGCGAAATTGATTTAGATCGGAAAGGATCAGGTGCGCATGCGCCAGGGAGGACAGGGACAAAAAGTTCGTGGGAAAAAAAATTTAGCACCCGGGCCGTGTTGATTCTTTTCGTCGCCGGCTAGTCTCATCTCAGGCACAGCATGACGAGGAAAATGGCCAAGTCACGAGGCCTTGTCAAAAGGCTACACCTCCCCATGCTAAAGTGCTAGTGAACTTTGGACCCCTGACGTCAGCGTGGAGCAATTTCACTGGACTCTCTTTTGCTCGGGCCATCATGTTTCCGGATCGCGCCAATCACTCGGCATAATACGTACAGTCGTCGAAAAAAGAATTCAGTAAAGAGAGTCCAGAACTAGACTATTGGCAAATGTGCGAGCGGAGGCATGCGGTTCTACCAGGGAGATGGGAGTTTTCAGGTTCTACACACAAGACACACAGATTTGATATAATTATCAAACATGAAAATGCTTTCCCTCAGCTCTCTCCCCCTCTTTCTCCCACTCTCTCTCCCTCTCTCTCGCAGCCTTGAGTCGCCTCTCATTAGTGTCAGCAAAGACAGCAAGGAGTTAACTCCTTGGTACCTGACGATAACGACCGAAAATAATCATTTGTGTTTCGTAATCATGGTAAACTTCTTTTCTTTCTGTAAATTTCTTTCCTTCTGATTCATTTATCAACATTTTTGCTTTGCAATAAATTTTGGTCAATAGGCCTATATTTGATCGTGTTAAATGGTGCTTCCGAAAGAGGAACTCGGAACTAAATACAAACAGAGCGGGTAAACATCTCACACTGACTAAGTATTGCCGGACTTTTTGTTATTGAATGAATTCGGTATTTTCCCAGGTTTTATATTATCTTTATTTATTTTAAAAGGCCAACCTTTCCCCTATATATTTATATATTCTAAGGCCAACAGTCTATTGTGTAACAAACTTGATTTTGTGAATCATAATTTCTAAGCACCATGAGCATCACAGCGTGACGGATATGAGCGCTATATAAATGCCCTTTATTATATTGTTATAAGTCTCCAGCTTGAACGTTCGGGGGCGTTTCATCAAGTGTCTCGTCGGCGAATTTTACCTACAAATTTGCTCTCAGACAACCAGATGCAAGGATTTCAGTACCTTATAATAGTTGTCAGTAAAAATCACTGACAAAACACTTGATGAAACGCTCCCCTGATTGCTTAGTGAACAATACTTGTGTGACAGCAACAATAGATTATTGTTGTACTGTTGGGTTCAATTATCATTTATTGAGTTTTGACTACCAGGACTACTTTGGGGTTCCCCCTTTTCATGTGTGCAAAAGGTACTCTAGCTCCACCTTTTTTTTCTCTCTCTCTCGTCTACGTGCTTTCCCTAGTTACAAACACATTTTAATACTGAACGATGAAGTACAGGAAGTGTTTTATTACAGTCGGAATATTTTTATTATGCTTTCAGAGTTGGATCTGAAGTCTGCTGTAAACCCATCATATTGCATCTTGCTTATATTCATATTATGTAGGTATTAAATATATATAATCGTGATATGTCTATTTTTAAAAATCTGATTCCGTTTTTTGTAGGAAACTTTAATAGGCTATAATATTAGCTGGTATATCAACAACTCACCAAAAAAGTTCAGAGACTCGGGTCTGATCGATAATATCTCTCATAATACTTCATTTGTGACTAACAACAGGAGGTATCAGGCTGGTCTGGTTGCATGCTATTTTTTTCTCCCTATTCTGATGCTATTACTAATTTTGGTGTTGTTGTTCAATGAATAAATCATGATTTGTTTTGGTTATAATTGTGTAGTTCATTCTCGTTACCGATAGGAAGTTTATTTTGTCTTATTAAAACCGATGGAGAATTAGATTTTTCAATCTAAGGTACAAAAGGACATAATAATGTTCGACATTCAGGAATAACGACAGAGTTGCTATCCAAATTTGTATTGACCTAGTCATGCTGTAAATGTAAATGGTAAACTTGCTATCAATCAAAGCAGCAGACAATCATTATCTTTAAAGTCCGTGCCCCCCCCCCCCCCGAAAAATCAGAACAAGTCAATAATCGTGGAATATGTCTTTTGAAAAAAAAATGTATACAAAGACGCCCGTAGTCATAGTAGTTGTTTATTTGGCTTGTTTCGAATGGGTGGGTTGCGGGAGCGGGATGGGAGCGGGAACGGGCACACCCTTTCGAGACAAGCCCCCCCCCCTCCCGGTTATCTCGAATGGACGCGTTCCCAGCGAGAAGTTCAATGAATGCGCCACTTCGAGACAACCGGGGGGGGGGGGGGGGCTTTCCTCGAATGGGTGTGTTGAGTAGACTTTTGTAACAGACGTTTTAGAAATTTTTGAAAAATGTACTCTTGCTGGTTTTTTCGTTTTTCTTTTGTCTAAGATGAAGAAAATATAATAAAACAGTATCTAAAAACAGCGTTTGACAAGGAAATCATTTGTGCAAAATAAATAGGAGAATTGAATAATTATGCATTAAAACACACGGGGACGAAAGGGCAAGTGGCGTAGCTAGGATTTTTTATTTTATTTTTTTTTTTTTTGGCGTGACCTGTTAAATATTGTGAAATTGTGTTACAGACATGTGCTGACATAAGCCAAGGTGTGTTTATCATCTTTCCAAAGTTAGAAACACCTTTTAATGCCACTATCATTATATCAATACCCACTATCAAAAGTCAAAACGCATATCAAAAGGTCGTTTGTACCCGGCCCCCCCCCCCAACTCCCCATACAAGGGGTAGGCCTATGCTCGTACCTCCTTTTCAAAAGTGACCCCTATCCCGGAGAAGTTGGAATTTGTTTTACCCCCCTATCCCGGGGAATTTTCTGAGATATTGGACCCCCTATCCAGGCAATTTAGGAAATTAACCCCCCCCCCCCCCTCCTATCCCCGGGGAGGAAACCACCAGAGTCTGCGAAAATTGACCCCTATTTACATTTTCCCGGGAATATTTTTTCATCATCCTCACTCATCTTCCTATTTTCTTACTCACCCACCAATAAGGGGTGGGGCATGGCCATCTTGTGCCCCCCCCCCCCCGTAAAAAAAAAATATGCCGCAGTGAATTAACATTCTATTCTATTAGCGCTTGATCGGAGTTTAGCGATTAATCGCTAAACACTCTTTATGTTACGGGGCCCAGGTCACCCCAAACAAAAATAATAATAAATAAATAAATAAAAAATCCTAGCTACGCCACTTGCCCTTTCGTCCCCGTGTGTTTTAATGCATAATTATTCAATTCTCCTATTTATTTTGCACAAATAATGATTTCCTTGTCAAAAGCTGTTTTTAGATACTGTTTTATTATATTTTCTACATCTTAGACAAAAGAAAAACGAAAAAACCAGCAAGAGTACATTTTTCAAAAATTTCTAAAACGTCTGTTACAAAAGTCTACTCAACACACCCATTCGAGGAAAGCCCCCCCCCCCGGTTGTCCATTCGAGATAACCGGGGGGGGGGGGGGGCTTGTCTCGAAAGGGTGTGCCCGTTCCCGCTCCCGCAACCCACCCATTCGAGACAAGCCTGTTTATTTATATCAAGTTTAATCTCGTCACCTTTCTCGTTCGCTGATCATTTGAAACGATAGGAAATGTCGCCTTCCACGTTCCACTAGAAACTATGTGCTACATGCTAGACAAAAAAGTGTCTGTGTTCAAGATGTTCTAATCTGTTTCTCCCATGTCTTTTCAGAAGATTAAAAAGGTTCAAAAGACGTACAGGTATATAGGCTATAGTTCCAACCGCCATGGAAGAAGTCACAAACCGGAGTAGCAACACGGATCGTTTTGTGTTTGAAAATTACAACCAACGAATTGCTATATCCACTATCCTCTGTGTGGGATCCGTCGGCAACACACTCGTCATCACGGCCGTGTTCCTTTCCCGTAAGCGCCGCTCACCCTCATCGACCAACTGGTTCGTCGTCAACCTGGGCTGCTCCGATCTCCTCACATGCCTCTCTCTTCCGTTTAACATTGTTGCTGTGCTCAGTCGTGAGGGCTGGCCATTGCCCGGTTGGATCTGCGCGGCCAATTCAGCCGTGATATTAATCTGTCTAGGCGCCAGTGTCATGACGTTGGCGCTCATTGCCTATAACCGCTGGAATCTGCTAACAAAACCGAAGGCACACTTCCGAACTCGGACTGGTACAGTCTATACAGCGGGAGCGGCTGCCATCATCCCTGTGTTTATTGCCGTCGTTATCATCTACCTGCGGATTTACATTTTCATTTCCAGACAAAGTAAAAAGATGGACCAGACCAAAAGGTCGGGAGTGTCCAAGACGAGTGGCATAGAAAACATCAACTTAGAGATAAGCTCTTCGGAGATTCCTTCAACAGAACCGAGTAGTCTCACATCTGACTATCACGCAAAGCCGTTCAACTTTAAATATTGATACATCACAAACAACCAATTCAGACACAACACATTGTCATGTAGAAGGAGATTTACTCAAAAACACAACACAGGAAACTTTTGAGAATCAATCAAGGCCTCTAAGTACCTAACCTGATCAGAGGCTTTCGAGATCCATAGACCAAAAATCACCTGTTAGCAAAGCAAAACCTAACCTAAACAGGTATCATGTCACGGTTACCAAACGATTGCATCGTGGTCCTAGCTTTCTTCATCTGCCTCCTCCCATTTGGTGTGAGCGTAGTCGTTCTTGCAAGTGATCCTGGAATTCTCTGGACGGGACTGATGCTGACCTTCAACAGTTGTTGGAAATGAAAATAAAATTGAATTGAATTGAAATAAATTCCGTCAATCCTCTCATCTACGCCAGGACAATGCCGGAGTTCCGCAAGGTGATGGTAGCCATCATCCGTTGTCGCCTCAAAGACATTCCTGAGCCTACGTTAAGGGAATGAACATTTTTTTTTAACCAAGAGAGTTGAATATATATCATATATATATATAATTGTAAGGAAACAACATATACAACAGCTTTGGCAACTCTCTTAGAAATAAATACAATGTGAAAGGAAATGAGAGAATAATAGTTGCGTAACGTAAATCAAAGTTTCCCTTTTTGAAATTTTTGCAAAGGTTGAAAAAGTGTCTCCGCCGGGAATCGAACCTGGATCGTTGGCTTAAAACGCCAATGCCTTAACCAGACCACGGAGACGCGTCAATTGTTTCGGCGACACCAGATTCAGTTGACCGATAGATTGACAAATCTTCAACCTTATTAATTAAATCCTTTGTCGGGGGCAGGTGAGTTTTGAACAAAGACAAGCCGCATGCCTCAGAAAAAAAACTGTATGGAATTCTATCCCATCAGACATAACTTCAGTTCAAAGTTTGAATTTATTTAAAAGAAAGCTTAAATTATATCTCATTTCCAATGATCCTGCGATGTAAACAAAACCAATATTATTCCAAGATGCAATTTTGTTTAGGGTTGTGCGGTTACGTTTTTGTTTTATTTTTTGTTGTTCATCATAAATCATTTTGTATGATTCCATTTGTAATTTTATTGTTTATGCGAATTTCTTTCTTGTCATGGGGGCTGTCAAGACAAAACCACTAGGGTTTTTATACAGCAACCAATTTTCATTATCAATCTTTTAATATTTTAATAATTGCATGCAAAATGTAATGATTATGTCTTAGTATACAATTATTATATTGCATATTTTCTTGCATGTTGATGTCAATGTTTTTATGGAATTGAATAAAGCTGAACTATTTTTACGGAAGTGAATAAAGCTGAACTATTGAACTATCCACTTTTAACAAAATAGTACAAACGTAGCAATTGATGTATTCAATGTCACGTTTACAAGTTTATCTTTATGAAAGGTGTGTTTACGCGCAGAACAATTTTTATTAACAAGAACAAATATTTAATCCGGAGTTTTGACATGTTTATGTGGTCGTAATTCTCTTCATAGTTAAAGTAATGTAAACAAAGCAGAAGGCAATATTTATATTCCAATGTTCGGTATCAAAGTCCGCAACAACGTCTAAATATAAGATGGAAGGTGGGGAAGAATTATGAAACTTGCTCGTTCAACCATGTACCAATTTCGAAATTGTCAGCCATTCACAGTATCCGTATCAATGGTTAGCCAGATGACGCAGTGACTCAATTTTCTCAGGAACTTTGGAAAACATAATTTCTTCCACTCTAAACGCGTTTAAAAGACCACAGAAAAAAGGGAGCAAATTTTGATTGTGTCCAATCCAGCTACAGAATACTGATTCAATCACTCTTATCGGGGGTAATTATTTCAATTCAATTCAATTCATTTGATATAAAGTATATATTTTTTATAAACAGTATAGATTCGGGACTAAGAAAGTTGATTGCTTTAATTTTCTTATTTTTCATCCAAGATGCGTCCGTAAAATCAATACTTAACCCCCATAAAATGGCAATGTTTGCACAACAATGTATACTCTTTCGAGAAATCGGAATAGTTTTGTGTTGATCTTCGGTATTTTACCTTGTGCATAAAGCTAGAGAAGTCATGATTATATAAAACAAACGTTTACATTTCCCTGCCATTTCTGTTAATATTTATTTCACAAGAAAATGAAATAATAAGTACACAGTAGAAATATAACTCAAAGGGATGGTGATATAATAAAGAAAAGAATGCACAAAGTCGAATAATATAAAGCCTTGTTGGGCACGCCTTTGTCATTCATGTATCATACGCCTGTATATTAAAAGAAATATATTGAAACTCTCAATGTTGTCTATATGAAGGGGAGCATGACTTGTTTGATAATGATGTTCGTAAAGTCAAGTATTATTTATATTTACATTGATTGATTGATTGATGCAAGGTTTATTTCATCTCATTTCCAAATACAAAACAATATGATTACAATGTACAAAATCATGAAATGAAAAAGGAACCTGCTGGAAAGCATAGCTTGTTTGTGTATAGGTTCCCAAGAATAAATATAACATTAACATAATTATCATTATAACATGGGAAATTGGAAGTGAAATACATCTTTGAACAAAAAAAAAAAAATATATATATATATATATATACATATACATATACATGTATACACATACGTTGGCATATCTCTCATAATTACTTAATTAATCAAGTAGTCATGAATCCTGTATCTATAATGAAATTTTCATAACAAGATGCTTTACACCGAAGAACAAATGATAAGACAGGACTCAGAGGACAAGAAACTGACAAGATAATACAAAACAAAACGGGACAAAACAAGACAGAGAAAGAAAGAAAAGGGAAAAAAGGGGAAAGAAGGGGAAAGAAGACACACAAAAGTCAAGAAAAACAAGAAACTGACAAGATAATACAAGACAAAACAGGACAAAACTAGGACAGGAAAACACAGGACAAAACAAGACAAAGAAAGAAAGAAAGAGGAAAAAAGGGGAAAGCAAGAAAAACAAGACAGAACAAAGACAAAACTGCACTAGCAAAAAAAAAGGGGGGGGGGGGGAATGAGTGACTTTAACTTATAGATGAATTGTACTTTTGAAGTAAAAGTTTTTTAAACTCTCCACTGAAACTAGTGGGCTTTATTTCTAATTGGATCCGGAAAAGAGTTCCAGAGTTTTGACCCAGTAAATATAAACTGTTTTTATTTGAAATCAATGTTCTCGTTCTTGGTAGATGAAAAAGCCCGGCAGACCTAGTAGGGTAATCATGAATATTGAGATTCTTTGAAAATATTGAATAAAATATATTGGGCAGTTCGTTTCTATTCAGATTATGCATAAATATTCCAAGATTATAACTATATAAATCGCTTATCTTTAGTATCTTATGTTTATGAAAGAGTGCATCGGTGTGCGCTCGGTAGTCCGAATGACATATAACACGCAGCGCTTTTTTCTGTAAAAGTAAAACTCTATTTAACATTTTAACTGATAGTCGGCATAACTGCCCCATGCTCCTATACCATAGTTTAAATGTGGAAGGATCAGTGTGGAATACAGATTTAAGAGTATACGAGTTGGGAAGTAAAATGTAACCTTGTTTATTATACCAATATTTCTAGAAACGACTTTACAAATGTTATCTATGTCTTTCCATGATAGCTTATCGTCAATGGTGATTCCCAGAAATTTAGTGTTTGAAACCCTTTTTATATTTGTATGATCAAGAACTACATTACCTGGAAGCTCATTTATGATATTACTATAGACCATGTAGCAGGTCTTTTGTAGATTGAGTGATAATTTGTTGGCTTTGATCCACTCAGAAACTCGTTCTAATTCTTGGTTGATTGTGGCAATCAAAACGTGTGGGTCTTTGTGGGAAAAGAAAATATTAGAGTCATCTGCAAAACGAATAAATGATAAAACATCCGAGGATTTACAAAAATCATTTATATAGACCAGAATAGAAGCGGACCCAAGATAGAACCTTGTGGGACACCACATGTTACATTTTTTATGTTAGAGTCGATGTTAGCAATTGAAACATACTGTTGCCTATTGAGGAGGTGGTTCCTGAACCACTCCAAGGCTATTCCTCTGATTCCATAATAACTGAGTTTTTACACCCCAACAACATACCTGTCAATCCCACTAGTAATCTTATTAAGCATTGTCAATAATGCATGTGTTGTACAATGTTTTTCACGAAACCCAAATTGCAACTGGTATAATAATTCGTGCGTATTCAAAAACTTTTTTAAAAAATTTTTCCAGTACTTTAGATAGACATGTTAACAACGATATTGGTCGGTAATTTCCTAACATCATATTGTCTCCATTTTTAAAAATAGGAATAACTCGAGCTAATTTCATTGCTGTAGGGACAACTCCAGTAGAGATGGACAAATTGCTCACGTAAGTCAGGGGTTTAACAATTTCATTTAAAGTTTTTAAAATTAAAACATTACTAATGGTATCATACCCTGAAATATGTTTATTCTTTAACTCATGAATTATACCTGCAACCTCCGTCTCGTCTGTAGGTTAAAAGTACATTGAGTTAGGGTTAGGATCCTTAAGAAAATCTGTGAAATGATTAGAAGAGTCAGGAATGATACTGACAAGATTTGAGCCAATACCAGCAAAAAAATCGTTAAATGCATTTGCCAGTCTTTGTGAGTTTTAAATAATTTCCCCATCTAAACTTATTTATGAAACCGAACACCTTTTTTGCTTACCTTGTAAAACATTCTTAACAATTTTCCAAGTATTTTGTACGTCTGTTTGTATAGGTCAAACTGGTTACAAAAGTACATTTTGGGAATCTTCTATTAAGTATACCAGTAAGTAGGTTCTTGTAATCAGTATACTTCTTTTTGTTCTTGATTTTGAAATTGTTTTTAGATATAGATTATTCTTCCTGTTAATTGAGCGCAAAATGCCTGGAGTAATCCAAGGGCATCTTGGAATCTTCATATAGTTAGAACGCTTCTTTTGTATTACTGGGAAACAACCATTCATTTTAGCAGAAACAAGACTCATGTGGAGGTGTCGTGGTATAGTGGTTCATTCGCTTGACGCTCAATCCAAGGGTTGAGGGTTCGAATCTCAGCCCGGCACTAGCGTCTTTTGGCAAGACATTAATCCACATTTGCCACTCTCCACCCAGGTGTAGTAAATGGGTACCTGGCAGGATTTATTCCTTGAAATGCACTGTGCGCCGATTACGGCTGCCGGAGCTAAAGCCAGGGTAATAATATCCAAAAACCCTTTGGAAGCGCATAGGGACGTTATATCATAATGTGATGCGCTATACAAGAACAGTGGTATTATTATATTATTATTATTAAAGAATCAAAGGCTTCACTTGCATTATGTATATTGTAAATTACAGACCAATCAACATTTCCAATCAACATTTCCAAGCTCTTCTTTGAAAAGATTCATATTATTTTGAGAAAAATCACGTTGGCTATTAATAGTTTCTGTATTCAATGCGGGGTTGTTTTTAATTTCAAAATGCGAGAAAATAGGAAAATGGCCTGAAAAATCGGAAAGAATTATACCGGAAGAAATGGTACAACGAACATTTGTAAATATGTTATCAATGAGAGTAGCCGAATTACCGGAGAATCTAGTTGGCTTAGTAATTAATGGAAGAAAACCAGCAGTGAGTAGTACTTCCATAAAAGTTTGTACAAATGTTTGTGCATCATACTTTAAGAGCTTAACATTGTAATCACCGAGTAAAAAACATTTTTTATTTACCATGTGGGGGTGCGCTAATAGATCATGGAAACAATTTAGAAATTCATTATGAAGAGAATTGGGTGGCCTGTAGATGATTCCAACTAAAATGTTTTTATCATCTGGAATAATAATTTCTACAAAAAGAGTTTCTATAAAGTCATTCATGTAATTAAATTCAGGCCTCAGTTTGTACTCATAATGCTGTGATAAAACAAGCCGACACCTCCCCCTGCTTTCCTATTCTATTGTTTGTAATCAAATCATATCCAGGTAATGAATAAAAAGATAATTGGGTACTATTGGTAAACCAGGTTTCTGATAATTCCATTACAGAGTAATTGAGTTTAGAATTCATTAGAAGGAAACGAAATGCATCGAAATTTTTTTTGGCACTGCGAATGTTGCAGTGCAACATTAGAGATATGGACAATATTGATAATCGGCGGAAGAGCATCTTAACGGTTTGCCAATTGACAGCAACCCGCTACAATACGAGCGTAATTTTGGAAACACTTCTTCAGTATTTAAATGGAACCTTTGAAGAAATTACAAAATTACATAAAACTACAAAGGGGAAAAAAAGAAGAGTACCATTTCATGCATTAAAGTTACGGTTGAAAAAAAAAAAAAAAAAACATCCCAGTCCATTTTCCTTTGTATACAAGCAGATACACGTATTAAGCCTGACCAAAGATACTCTTTGGCCTGACCTGCCAAGTATGACGAAGAAAGAACTGTTACAAAGCTACATGGAGAATTTTTCTAGTGGGTAACCAAGGAGTAACCGGTCGAAATCAAATTCAATTCTGTCCATCCATCCTCGCAACACCAGCGGTGTAACAAAGTAAAGGCGCCGCTTAAAAGGGTTTTTTTAGGACTTATACAAACTGTTTAATATCCAAGCAAACTGTTTACAACAATAGCCGTACAACAAGTTGATCAGCTAATGTCATACCGCAAACAAATATTTGCATTTTCAAGCAGCGTTTCCCCTGTGAACTGCGTCACTCACCTGCCACCAACCACTGCATCCGAGCAGGCGGAATGCAACGAGCCATGCGCGCCCACGCTTACCGTTGCCAGGTTAGGCAAGGCATAATAATCGGCCCTGAAACAGCCCACTTAATGCACGCGCAGCTCACACCCCGCCCAGCCGGGCACAAAGACTCGCATGAGACGAGCGGCACGCGACAAAGACAGCTATTGAGTGGATGGGCGAACTAAGACGGGTACATAAGACACTGTATTAATTTAGTTTAAAGTATTTCACCCTGGATACAACCCTATCATGACAATGCCGTCATACCATGGCCAAACAGACAGAATAGGTGCACATGAGCTATAGCATTCCTTGAACATATTGGGGTTCCTTTAGTTAACTCGATGTTGAAAATACATCAACACTTGTGTACAGTGAAATAACAACATTCAACATTGAGATTAATTACAGAGTGACTATGTTTATATCTCATGAAAAAGCTTCATCTCAATTCCCTTCCTTAGGAGATACAGATAACCAGTCAACCCTGGACAGGTACACCAAAAGTCAGAAAGAAATAGAATAAAAGAACAAAATGGTTGTTCCATTCAGTTTAAAGTCGAAAAAAAAGTCAAGGAAAGAATTTCATGTTTTCCTTTTCAAAAACCTCTTACCAAACTATTGCACACAGGTTAATACCTGTTAACTGGTAGAGTTAACCGGTTAACAACTGTTAACACCTGTTAACTAGTAGAGTTAACAACCTGAATCCTAATTTCATTATCAGTATATAATTCCTGTATTCGTGTTCACACCAACATTAATCTTATGAAGTGTGAAAACACCGTACCATCGTGAGACGTAAGCCTTCACCGTAAACCTTCTTTGACATAATTAAAGTTAATTTATAAGTCATATGGAAAAGAAACCAACATTGGAGCACAAGGGTACATTTTATGATTAGATGTACTCAGTATGCGTTCTTTGAAATAAATTCTAATTAAGTTAATTGTAAACACATGAGTTATAACCTTCCTTTGAGCATGCAGGGAATCCCTTTATTGACCGAGTGAAAAAAATATTTCCACGCCTGCAGTAACAACGGCATTCAAATCTAAAATTTGTCACGCCTGCAAGAACAACAGCATTCAAAAATTAAAACGCTTGCAGTAACAACTGCATTCAGAAATTAAAATTTGTCACAGAGTGACTGTGGAGAAAAGGGATTAATTTCAAGAAAAAGATTCAATCAAAAAATGACCATATACCGTTGGAAGGGAAGAATTGTCAAGGAAGGAATTTCACCCCCCCCCCTCCTTTAAAAGAAAATTTTTGTCCAAACCATTGTATAAACAAGTTAACAACTCTTAACTAGTTTACACGTCATAGGAAAAGAAACCAACATTGGAGCACAACAGTAAATTTATATTAATAATCCATTCTTAATTATATCTGCATGGATTTCCTCTGTTAACCGGGTGTTAAATAACTCTACGCCTGTTGTAACAACAACATCCAGAAATTAACATTTTCAGTGACTGTAAAGCGAAACATTTTATCTCTTTCTCGTCTCAATTCCTTTACTTGTGACAGAATGGGTAACCGGACAAATCAGGCCAATTAGACAAAAAACCAGCAAAACAATTAAGTAAAAGCACAAATTGGTTGTTACATTCTGACCATGTTCAGTTAATAGAGCAAAAGGATAAAAATGCAAAAGAAGAAATATCTTCATGTTTTTTATGCAAATTGCTCAAGGCTGCCCAAGTGGCAACAAAGCTGAAAATCTTCTTTGACTCCTTACTATTACAAAAAAAAAAAAAAAAAAAAAAAACAGACAGAACTTTTCTAAGTTCACTGTTGGCTGTATATGAGTGTCAAGTGGACTATATTAGGCGTATTGCACTTCTGTAGCAACTTTCTCAGCTTCATACCTACACACACTTACGGCCACCCACTCATCCACTCACCCACCCGCACGTATATAATATATCTACGCAGTACACGCCTGTCATACTCAGTAGGATCTCTCATTGGCGGATCCGGGGGGGGGGGGCACTTCCGGCCCGTGCCCCCCCCCGTTTTGGAGTATGCATTTTGACCAAAGTGGATCCGTCGTTTTGTCGATTGTGCCCCCCCCCCTTTCGAATGAAAACCTCTCTTTTTTTTCCTTGTCAGAGAATTATGGAGGGAAACTGGACCCCCGTAAGTTTTTTCGCGGAAATGGCAGAACAGTTGTGTCCATTCAGTTTAAAATAATGAAGGAAAGATTTCCATGCTTTCCTTTAAAAAAAAACCTCTTACCAAACTATTGCTAATGGGTTAACAACTTTTAACTGGTAGAGTTAACTGGTTAACAACCGTTGACACTATTAACTGGTAGAATTAACAACCTGAATCCTAATTTCATTATCAGTTTATAAATCCTGTATCAGTATTCACACCAGCATTAATCTTATGAAGTGTGAAAACACCGTACCATCGTGAGACGTAAGCCTTCACCGTAAACCTTCTTTGACATAATTAAAGGGAAATTAACCTCAGCGTATGAATTAGCTTATTTTGAATGGTGTAGTATATGCCTCTTATTTGATACATGCAATTTCATGTAAAAACACAGGATATAGATATAAATCACTATTTTCCAGCCAAGTTATTGTCTGCTAGCAATAATAAGGGGGCTGCCATTACTTTATGTGTACACGAAAATATTTTTCATCCCAAGTAATATTTCCTTCATCGTTAACTTGTAATTGATTTTTAGAGGACAAATATATATTAGATATAGTCACATATTCTGAAATGTAAGTTTAGTTTTATATATTTTTTAAAAGGTCTTAATTTGTTCATAAAAATATACTTTCTGTACGTGGAGACGGAGAATTGACGTCAAGGACGGAGACAATCGTAACAATACCAAAACAAAGCGAGGAATCTGCATTACAGGATGGCTATTAGAACTCATGGGTCGTCAATTATCTAGGCCCATGGCCAATAACAATCGTAATAAAATCAGAACAAAGCGACGTATCTGTTGTAAAGGTAGGCTATTATCAATGCATATGGTACCTAATGATCCGTGTCATGCACAAAATGGCAGCCTCCATGGAAAGACGTAGCAGACAATACCGCATCTAGAATATCATGTGGGGTTAATTGTCCTTTAAAGTTGCGTTACACAATTAAAGTTACTTTTTAAGTCATAGGAAGAGAAACCAACACTGGGTACATTTTATGATTAGATGTATTCAGTACGCATTCTTTGAAATAAATTAGTTAACTTATTTGTAAACGCATAAGTTATAACCTTCCCTTGAGCATGCAAGAATTCCCTCTATTGACCGAGTGAAAAAGATATTTCCACTCCTGCAGTAACAACAGCATTCAAAAAATAAAAATTTATCACAGAGTGACTTTGAAGTGAAGGGATTGTTTGTTTGTTTGTATGTATTTATTTCCGTATAAAGAAAACCACATACATTTCATAAAATACAACGTATACATGAGCTTAAAAAACGGAGGATGACCCAAATTCAGCAGTATTTATAAAATGCCGCTGTTCTTCCTTGGGGTCCCATTAATTTGAAGAAAAAGCTTCATCTCAAATTCCCTTGTTTTCAGAGACCAAACGGACAATTAGTCAAACATGACCAATTATACCAAAATCAGAAATAAATGGTAAGCACAAAATGGATGTTCCATTCTGACCATATTCCGTCTAAAGGCAAAATTGTCAAGGAAGGAATTTCACCCCCCCCCCCCCTTTAAAAGAAAAAAACTTACAGTGACTGTAAAGTGAAAGGTTTTATCTCTCTCTCATAAAAGAGCCTCGTCTCAATTCCTTCACTTGTGTCAGAATGGATAACCAGAAAAAAGCAGGTCAATATACCTGTTTACTAAGTGTTCAAATTTATGGATGTATCTTTCCTGGGGACCTAGTAACGAGATATTCCATTAACCTGTTATTAATGAATGAACTACAATACTTGGAATCCAGTTTGCATACATTACATGTTGCTATGCCTGACAAGCCTCTGGCAAGCTTTCAGGTTGTCAAGAACAACCTTTGTTTCAAAAGTATGCATAAAATTTGAACACTTAGTAAACAGGTCTATTACACCTAAAGCCAGAAAAAGCACAAAATGGTTGGTCCATTCAGTTTAAAATAATGAAGGAAAGATTTCCATGTTTTCCTTTAAAAAGAAAACCTCTTACCAAACTATTGCTAATGGGTTAACAACTTTTAACTGGTAGAGTTAACTGGTTAACAATAGTTAACCGGTTAACAATAGTTAACCGGTTAACAACCGTTGACACCTATTAACTGGTGGAATTAACAACCTGAATCCTAATTTCATTATCAGTTTATAAATCCTGTATCAGTATTCACACCAGCATTAATCTTATGGAGTGTGAAAACACCGTACCATCGTGAGACGTAAACCTTCACCGTAAACCTTCTTTGACATAATTAAAGTTGCGTTACACAATTAAAGGACAAGTAACCCCACGTGATATTCTAGATGCACCTATTGTCTGCTACGTCTTTCCATGGAGGCTGCCATTTTGTGCATGACACGGATCATTAGGTACCATATGCATTGATAATAGCCTACCTTTACAACAGATACGTCGCTTTGTTCTGATTGTATTACGATTGTTATTGGCCATGGGCCTAGATAATTGACGACCCATGAGTTCTAATAGCCATCCTGTAAAGCAGATTCCTCGCTTTGTTTTGGTATTGTTACGATTGTCTCCGTCCTTGACGTCAATTCTCCGTCCTTGACGTATATTTTTTATGAAGTATATTTTTTATGAACAAATTAAGACCTTTTAAAAAATATATAAAACTAAACTTACATTTCAGAATATGTGACTTTATCTAATATATATTTGTCCTCTAAAAATCAATTACAAGTTAACGATGAAGGAAATTTTACTTGGGATGAAAAATATGTTCGTGTACACATAAAGTAATGGCAGCCCCTTATTATTGCTAGCAGACGATAACTTGGCTGGAAAATAGTGATTTATATCTATATCCTGTGTTTTTACATGAAATTGCATGTATCAAATAAGAGGCATATACTACACCATTCAAAATAAGCTAATTCATACGCTGAGGTTACTTTCCCTTTAAAGTTACTTTTTAAGTCATAGGAAGAGAAACCAACACTGGGTACATTTTATGATTAGATGTATTCAGTACGCATTCTTTGAAATAAATTAGTTAACTTATTTGTAAACGCATAAGTTATAACCTTCCCTTGAGCATGCAAGAATTCCCTCTATTGACCGAGTGAAAAAGATATTTCCACTCCTGCAGTAACAACAGCATTCAAAAATTAAAAATTTATCACAGAGTGACTTTGAAGTGAAGGGATTGTTTGTTTGTTTGTATGTATTTATTTCCGTATAAAGAAAACCACATACATTTCATAAAATACAACGTATACATGAGCTTAAAAAACGGAGGATGACCCAAATTCAGCAGTATTTATAAAATGCCGCTGTTCTTCCTTGGGGTCCCATTAATTTGAAGAAAAAGCTTCATCTCAAATTCCCTTGTTTTCAGAGACCAAACGGACAATTAGTCAAACATGACCAATTATACCAAAATCAGAAATAAATGGTAAGCACAAAATGGATGTTCCATTCTGACCATATTCCGTCTAAAGGCAAAAATTGTCAAGGAAGGAATTTCAACCCCCCCCCCCCTTTAAAAGAAAAAACTTACAGTGACTGTAAAGTGAAAGATTTTATCTCTTTCTCGTCTCAATTCCTTTACTTGTGACAGAATGGGTAACCGGACAAATCAGGCCAATTAGACCAAAAACCAGCAAAACAATTAAGTAAAAGCACAAATTGGTTGTTACATTTTGACCATGTTCAGTTAATAGAGCAAAAGGATAAAAATGCAAAAGAAGAAATTTCTTCATGTTTTTTTATGCAAATTGCTCAAGGCTGCCCAAGAAGCAACAAAGCTGAAAATCTTCTTTGACTCCTTACTATTACAAAAAAAAAACAAAAAAAAAAAAACAGACAGAACTTTTCTAAGTTCACTGTTGGCTGTATATGAGTGTCAAGTGGACTATATTAGGCGTATTGCACTTCTGTATAGCAACTTTCTCAGTTTCATACCTACACACACTTACGCCCACCCACTCATCCACTCACCCACCCGCATGTATATAATATATCTACGCAGTACACGCCTGTCATACTCAGTAGGATCTCTCATTGGCGGATGCGGGGCGGGGGGGGGGGGCACTTCCGGCCCGTGCCCCCCCCCCCTTTTGGAGTATGCATTTTGACAATAGAGGATCCGCCGTTTTGTCGATTGTGCCCCCCACCCTTTCGAATGAAAACCTCTTTTTTTTTCTTTGTCAGAGAATTATGGAGGGAAACTGGACCCCCATAAGTTTTTTCGCGGAAATGGCAGAACAGTTGTGTAAAAAAAATATGCGCTCCCCGGACAATATGTGTCAGAACCATCGCCAGAACGTGTACGTGTGTAAACATGGACACCAATAATATCCACATCTCTCTCTCTCTCTCTCTCCCTCCCTCTGTATATCTTCTCCCCATAATTATCTGTCTATGATATTATTTGTCTGGCTCTCTCTCTCTCGCTCCGTCCCTTTCTCATTTCCTCTCCTTTCTCACAATCTCACTCTGTCTGCTATTTTCTCCCCATGTCTGTCTATATTGCTTGTCTGACTCTCTCTGCTCTTTCTCTCTCCCTCTCTTTCTCCCTCTCTCTCTCTCCGTCTACCTCCTTTCCTCTGCTTTCTCACAATCTCACTTTGTCCATCTTCTACCCATGTCTGTCCGTCTAATGCTTCTCTCTCTCTCTCTCCCTCCCTTTCTCATTTCCACCCCTTCTCATTTTTCTACTTTCTACCCATAACTATTCAATTTGCGTGTCTGTGTTTAACCCTCTCTCCTTTCGTCTGTCTCTCTAGAATACTCCAATACTCTCCAATTCCTGTCTCTTTATGAATTATTTCCAAATGTCCATTATCTTTCGCTCTATTTTGCTATCACACAATGCCAAAAAAAATAAATAATGAATCAATTTAATAATTGCTGACTGCTTCAGTAGGCGTATTTAAGGGTGATGTTTTTCTTAATGCGATTGGCATTTTATAATGTATATCATAATAATATTCTTTCAAAACTTCTTTTGAAAGAAAGCTCTTTGAACAGAGCTTTAATTTTTCTCCAAAATTTGTTTTGTGTGATAGTTCATATTTCGAAAATTGCCTGAGGCCACATAATAATTCAAGCACGTTTTGGAGGCCCCAGTCACAACATAGAATATGGTGCGATTTAGAAATATGAGGTTGAAAAGACAAATTTTGTTCCTAAGATATGAGTGGGCAAACCCAGCTTTGAATATATATATATATTTCGTGGCGTACCTAGCACAGAATGGAGCAGACGTATGACCGGCCCCTGTTTGAGGCCCAAAGAAAAAAACAAACAGTCATGGCAATAATATTTGGAATGTCTTTAGCGTTGCGCGGGGCTGTCCAGGTACATGACGCCCCCTTTACGCCCCCTTTAAATGTGTGTGATCTAGTTTCATATATATACGCACCTCACCCCGCCCCCCAAGGGAGACAGAGACAGAGAGAAAGAGAGAAAGAGAAAGGGACAGAGACAGACAGAGAGAAAGAAAGAGAGAGAGAGAGAGAGAGAGAGAGAGAGTAAACAGGGGCTTTGGAATATATTTTGGTCAATAGGCCTATATCTGATCATGTAAAATGGTGCTTCTGAAAGAGGAACTCGGAACTACAGAGCGGGTAAACAACTCACACTCACTAAGTATTGCCGGCCTTTTTACCCACGCCGATGAAATCGGCAGGGTTATGTAAAGGGCTCCGTATGTTTGTTTGTTTGTTTGTTTTTTGTTTGTTTGTTTGTTTGTTTGTTTGTTTGTTTGTTTGTTTGTTTGTGTACAAGATAACAAGAGAACGGGTGAACGGATTTGCACCAAATTTTCAGGGAATGTTCAGAAAGTGACAGGAAAGAATCGATTAGATTTTGGTGATGATTGGTTGACCCCTGCACATTCTGTGTGACCTTGAAGTTTTGACCCTGTAGTAAAGTATAGGAACTTCAGTTCAGATAGTGACAGGAAAGAAACTAGAAAGATTGATGACCCCAAACTTCGCCTGCAGATGCAGAAATATTTTGGCCAATCAAAACACTCATTACTTCGTCTCACCAAAAGTCTATTTCAGGTTTATGAATTTTAGAAGACTTTTAGACCCATTATTTGCCATTTCACTTCAAATCCGTACGAGCCTGCAATGAATATTCAAAGCCAACGTATCCCAGCAACAAGGGATTGCGCGCGATACCTTTTTTAACTACAAATTCATTTAGATTCAGGCTACACTACCCTACGGCTTCTCCTCTATTTCTTATCTTCTGTGCATTTCTGTTTATTTTCCCCGGTTCTTTCCACTTTGTTGTGGAAGTTTTTGTGATTTATTTTATCCTGGTGGACGTGTAGTACGTGATTTTAATTGTTTTCGGTGAAAATCTGGTGAGTTTGTTCGACGTGAGTGAGTCTATCGCACTCGCGAGCGTTCGCGTGTGTTGATCTGAGTGAGTGGGCTGTGTAGCTAGCTGTACGTACATAACTATACACAGCGCTGTCGCGAAGTGACGGCGATCTGGTCGGGCTAGGGAGTACATAACCCCAGGGAGTACAGTGCCTGTGCCTTACTGACTGTAGTAGGATTGAACTTTTTTCTTTGGGTTATAACGGTCCTGTCATTTGAGATTTGAGTTAGTTTATAACTCATTTATGTCTGTTTGAGTGGATTTCGTAGTTGTAAAATATATACAAACACTGTATTTCTTTTTAATTTGTGTGGATTTGCAAAATTTGGTGGCTGATCGAGGTTCGCCGAATACATGCACGCCAGTATCCACTTTGACTTTGTTGATGGGTGGTGACTGAGCTGAGTGAGTAAGCTCTGTGCCTCGCATGCATTTTGAAGTCGAGATCCAACTTATTTTGTCGTCATATTTATTTTATCCAAGCCGATGAAAAAAAAACAACAACCCCAATTGCAATGTAATTTAAAGATAGAACATGAATACATTTACTAACACTTACATGACTGAACACTGAATACAAATTGCTAACATTTTTTTTCTCACCACGCCACGCTCTCTGACATGTCTAATCAATTACTTTTAGGGGAGGGATGTTTCAATAATAAAATATCTTTTTCAGAAGAATTTTTTCAAGGGTGGGGACACACAAAGCTATGACCTGGATATGGCAAAATTTATTGGGGGGGGGGGGGGGGGGGGAGATGTGCCTCTTGTTATCCCCTTTGAATGGCTACTGCTTACAAAAATAATCGCAACAAAACAAAACCTATTGGGTTAAGGCGTGGGTCTGCCGCCTTTGACGGCCTTTCTAGTTTGTTTGTTTGTTTGTTTGTTTGTTTGTTTGTGTACAAGATAACAAGAGAACGGGTGAACGGATTTGCACCAAATTTTCAGGGAATGTTCAGAAAGTGACAGGAAAGAATCGATTAGATTTTGGTGATGATTGGTTGACCCCTGCACATTCTGTGTGACCTTGAAGTTTTGACCCTGTAGTAAAGTATAGGAACTTCAGTTCAGATAGTGACAGGAAAGAAACTAGAAAGATTGATGACCCCAAACTTCGCCTGCAGATGCAGAAATATTTTGGCCAATCAAAACACTCATTACTTCGTCTCACCAAAAGTTTATTTCAGGTTTATGAATTTTAGAAGACTTTTAGACCCATTATTTGCCATTTCACTTCAAATCCGTACGAGCCTGCAATGAATATTCAAAGCCAACGTATCCCAGCAACAAGGGATTTTTCGCGGGCTTGAACTACTACTGCGAAAGCGGCTATGTACGGTATACTAATAGGCGGCTAGGCTCTATAGCTATCGCGCGCGATACCTTTTTTATCCACAAATTCATTTAGATTCAGGCTACCCTAGCCCTACGGCTTCTCCTCTATTTCTTATCTTCTGTGCATTTCTGTTTATTTTCCCCGGTTCTTTCCACTTTGTTGTGGAAGTTTTTGTGATTTATTTTATCCTGGTGGACGTGTAGTACGTGATTTTAATTGTTTTCGGTGAAAATCTGGTGAGTTTGTTCGACGTGAGTGAGTTTATCGCACTCGCGAGCGTTCGCGTGTGTTGATCTGAGTGAGTGGGCTGTGTAGCTAGCTGTACGTACATAACTATACACAGCGCTGTCGCGAAGTGACGGCGATCTGGTCGGGCTAGGGAGTACATAACCCCAGGGAGTACAGTGCCTGTGCCTTACTGACTGTAGTAGGATTGAACTTTTTTCTTTGGGTTATAACGGTCCTGTCATTTGAGATTTGAGTTAGTTTATAACTCATTTATGTCTGTTTGAGTGGATTTCGTAGTTGTAAAATATATACAAACACTGTATTTCTTTTTAATTTGTGTGGATTTGCAAAATTTGGTGGCTGATCGAGGTTCGCCGAATACATGCACGCCAGTATCCACTTTGACTTTGTTGATGGGTGGTGACTGAGCTGAGTGAGTAAGCTCTGTGCCTCGCATGCATTTTGAAGTCGAGATCCAACTTATTTTGTCGTCATATTTATTTTATCCAAGCCCGATGAAAAAAAAACAACAACCCCAATTGCAATGTAATTTAAAGATAGAACATGAATACATTTACTAACACTTACATGACTGAACACTGAATACAAATTGCTAACATTTTTTTTCTCACCACGCCACGCTCTCTGACATGTCTAATCAATTACTTTTAGGGGAGGGATGTTTCAATAATAAAATATCTTTTTCAGAAGAATTTTTTCAAGGGTGGGGACACACAAAGCTATGACCTGGATATGGCAAAATTTATTGGGGGGGGGGGGGGGGGGGAGATGTGCCTCTTGTTATCCCCTTTGAATGGCTACTGCTTACAAAAATAATCGCAACAAAACAAAACCTATTGGGTTAAGGCGTGGGTCTGCCGCCTTTGACGGCCTTTCTAGTTTGTTTGTTTGTTTGTTTGTTTGTTTGTTTGTGTACAAGATAACAAGAGAACGGGTGAACGGATTTGCACCAAATTTTCAGGGAATGTTCAGAAAGTGACAGGAAAGAATCGATTAGATTTTGGTGATGATTGGTTGACCCCTGCACATTCTGTGTGACCTTGAAGTTTTGACCCTGTAGTAAAGTATAGGAACTTCAGTTCAGATAGTGACAGGAAAGAAACTAGAAAGATTGATGACCCCAAACTTCGCCTGCAGATGCAGAAATATTTTGGCCAATCAAAACACTCATTACTTCGTCTCACCAAAAGTTTATTTCAGGTTTATGAATTTTAGAAGACTTTTAGACCCATTATTTGCCATTTCACTTCAAATCCGTACGAGCCTGCAATGAATATTCAAAGCCAACGTATCCCAGCAACAAGGGATTTTTCGCGGGCTTGAACTACTACTGCGAAAGCGGCTATGTACGGTATACTAATAGGCGGCTAGGCTCTATAGCTATCGCGCGCGATACCTTTTTTATCCACAAATTCATTTAGATTCAGGCTACCCTAGCCCTACGGCTTCTCCTCTATTTCTTATCTTCTGTGCATTTCTGTTTATTTTCCCCGGTTCTTTCCACTTTGTTGTGGAAGTTTTTGTGATTTATTTTATCCTGGTGGACGTGTAGTACGTGATTTTAATTGTTTTCGGTGAAAATCTGGTGAGTTTGTTCGACGTGAGTGAGTTTATCGCACTCGCGAGCGTTCGCGTGTGTTGATCTGAGTGAGTGCTAGTGGGCTGTGTAGCTAGCTGTACGTACATAACTATACACAGCGCTGTCGCGAAGTGACGGGGATCTGGTCGGGCTAGGGAGTACATAACCCCAGGGAGTCAGCCTGTGCCTGGCTCACTGTAGTAGGATTGAACTTTTTTCTTTGGGTTATAACGGTCCTGTCATATAACTAGTTTATACCTCATTTATGTCTGTTTGAGTGGATTTCGTAGTTGTAAAATATATACAAAAACTGTATTTTTTTAATAATTTGTGTGGATTTGCAAAATTTGGTGGCTGATCGAGGTTCGCCGAATACGGGCATGCACGCCAGTATCCACTTTGACTTTGTTGATGGGTGGTGACTGAGCTGAGTGAGTAAGCTCTGTGCCTCGCATGCATGTCATCTTGAAGTCTAGATCCAACTTTATTTGTCGTCATATATATTTTATCCAAGCCCGATGAAAAAAAAAACAACAACCCCAATTGCAATGTAATTTAAAGATAGAACATGAATACATTTACTAACACTTACATGACTGAACACTGAATACAAATTGCTAACATTTTTTTTTCTCACCACGCCACGCTCTCTGACATGTCTAATCAATTACTTTTAGGGGAGGGATGTTTCAATAATAAAATATCTTTTTCAGAAGAATTTTTTCAAGGGTGGGATACACAAAGCTATGACCTGGATATGGCAATATTTATGGGGGGGGGGGGGGGGGAGATGTGCCTCTTGTTATCCCCTTTGAATGGCTACTGCTTACAAAAATAATCGCAACAAAACAAAACCTATATTGGGTTAAGGCGTGGGTCTGCCGCCTTTGACGGCCTTTTTGTTATTGAATGAATTCGGCTTTTTCCAGGTTTTATATTATCTTTTGTTTATTCTAAAAAGCCAACCTTTCCCCTATATAGTTATATATTCTATGGCCAACAGTCTATTGTGTAACAAACTTGATTTTGTGAATCATAATGTCTAAGCACAATGAGCATCACAGCGTGACGGATATGAGCGCTATATAAATGACCTTTATTATATAGTTATTAGTCTCCAGCTTGAACGTTCCGGGGGGGGGGGGGGGGGGGCGTTTCATCAAGTGTCTCGTCGGCCAATCAGATGCAAGGATTTCAGTAGCTTATAACAGTTGTCGGTAAAAAATCACTGACAAAAGACTTGATGAAACGCTCCCCTGATTGCTTTGTGAACAATTCGTGACAACAACAAAAGATTATTGTTGTACCGTTGGGTTCAATTATCATTTATTGAGTTTTGACTACCAGGACTACTTTGGGGTTCCCCCTTTTCATGTGTGCAAAAGGTACTCTAGCTCCATCTTTTCTCTCTCTCTCTTGCCTTCTCTTCCTTTCTTGATCCGTTCTACGTGCTTTCCCTAGTCACAAGCATGGGGTACAGGAAGTGTTTTATTGCAGTCGGAATATTTTTGTTATGCTTTCAATGAGTTTGGATCTGAAGTCTGCTGTAAACCCATCATATTGCATCTTGCTTATATTCATATTATGTAGGTAATGTATTAAACATATATAATCGTGATAATTATGTCTATTTTTAAAAATCTGATTCCGTTTTTTATAGGAAACTTTAATAGGCTATAATATTAGCTGGTATATCAACAACTCACCAAAAAAAGTTCGGAGACTAAGGTCTGATCGATAATATCTCTCGTAATACTATTTGTGACTAACAACAGGAGGTATCAGGCTGGTCTGGTTGTATGCTATTTGCAATCTCCCTATTCTAATGCTATTACTAATTTTGGTGTTGTTCAATGAATAAATCATGATTTTTTTTTTATAATTGTCTAGTTCATTCTCGTTACCGATAGGAAGTTTATTTTGTCTTATCAAAACCGATGGAGAATTAGATTTTTCAATCTAAGGTACAAAAGGACATGATAATGTTCGACATTCAGGAATAACGACAGAGTTGCTATCCAAATTTGTATTGACTTGGTCATGCTGAATTCGTTCATGGCTTATGGTAAACTTGCTATCAATCAAACCAGCAGACAGTCATTATTTTTAAAGTCCGTGCCCCCCCCCGAAAAATCAGAACAAGTCAATAATCGTGGAATATGCCTTTTGAAAAGAATGTATACAAAGACGCCCGTGGTCATAGTAGTGTCAGGTATGGCGCCTCCGGCATTTGTAACAAACCAAATTATGATGATATCTCTCTTCATCAAAATACTGATAGAGTTGTTTATTTATATCAAGTTGAATCTCGTCACTTTTCTCGTTGGCTGATCATTTGAAAATACAGGAAAGATCGCCTTCCATGTCCACTAGAAACTATGTACTACATGCTAGACAAAAAAGTGTCTGTGTTCAAGATGTTCTAATCTGTTTCTCCCATGTCTTTTCAGAAGATTAAAAAGGCTCAAAAGACGTAAGGGTATACCACCATGGAAGAAGTCACAAACCGGAGTAGCAACACGGATCGTTTTGTGTTTGAAAATTACAACCAACGAATTGCTATATCCAGTATCCTCTGTGTGGTCTTCCTTGTGGGATCCGTCGGCAACACACTCGTCATCACGGCCGTGTTCCTTTCCCGTAAGCTCCGCTCATCGACCAACTGGTTCGTCGTCAACCTGGGCTGCTCCGATCTCCTCACATGCCTCTCTCTTCCGTTTAACATTGTTGCTTTGCTCAGTCGTGAGGGCTGGCCATTGCCCGGTTGGATCTGCGCGGCCAATTCAGCCGTGATATTAATCTGTCTAGGCGCCAGTGTCATGACGTTGGCGCTCATTGCCTATAACCGCTGGTATCTGCTAACAAAACCGAAGGCGCACTTTCAGAAGCTTTACAAAACTGGAAACATATGCATCATGGTGCTTGCCGCATGGATGTATCCAGCTATTTTGGTCCTGGTACCTCACTTTGCTGGGTTGGGCCGATTAGGATATTCTTATGAGTACAAGGCATGTTCGCAAGATACATCACTTCCCAACTCGGACTGGTACAGTCTTACAGCGGGAGCGGCTGCCATCATCCCTGTTTTTATCGCCGTTGTTATCATCTACCTGCGGATTTACATTTTCATTTCCAGACAAAGTAAAAAGATGGACCAGACCAAAAGGTCGGGAGTGTCCAAGACGAGTGGCATAGAAAACATCAACTTAGAGATAAGCTCTTCGGAGATTCCTTCAACAGAACCGAGTAGTCTCACATCTGACGAGACTATCACGCAAAGCCGTTCAACTTTAAACATTGATACATCACAAACAACCAATTCAGACACAACACATTGTCATGAAGAAGGAGATTTACGCAAAAACACAACACAGGAAACTTTTGAGAATCAATCAAGGCCTCTAAGTACCAAACCTGATCAGAGGCTTTCGAGATCCATAGACCAAAAGTCACCTGTTAGCAAAGCAAAACCTACCCTGAACAGGTATCATGTCAGGGTTACCAAACGACTTGCCATCGTGGTCCTAGCTTTCTTCATATGCCTCCTCCCGTTTGGTGTGAGCGTAGTCGTTCCTCCAAGTGATCCTGGAATTCCCTGGACGGGACTGATGCTGACCTTCAACAGTTGCGTCAATCCTCTCATCTACGCCAGGACAATGCCGGAGTTCCGCAAGGTGATGGTAGCCATCATCCGTTGTCGCCTCAAAGAAATTCCTGAGCCAATCTCATGGATACGTCGCCTACGTTAAGGGAATGAACCAAGAGAGTTGAATATATATCATATATATATATATTTATATATATATATATATATATTTATATATATAAAGAAGTAACATATACAACAGCTTTGGCAACTCTCGTGGAAATAAATACAACGTGAAAGGAAATGAGAGAACAATAGTTGCGTAACTTATATCAAAGTTCCCCTTTTTGAAATTTTTGCATAGGTTGAAAAGTGTCTCCGCCGGGAATCGAACCCGGGTCGTTGGCTTAGAACGCCAAGGCCTTAACCACTAGACCACGGAGCCGGTCAGTGGTTTCAGCGACATCAGATTCAGTTGACCGACAGATTGACAAATATTCAACCTTATTAATTAATTCCTTTGTCGGGGGCAGGTGAGTTTTGAACAAAGACAAGCCGCATGCCTCAGCTGGATCCAAGCGAATGCTTTGAGATACATGTAAATATTATAATAATTATAATTATAAACAATTGTAACGAATTAACATATACAGCAGCTTTGGCAACCCTCGTGGAAGTAAATACAATGTGAAAGAAATGAGGGAATAATCCTTGCGTAACTTAAATCAAAGTTCCCCAGAGCTGTCCTCCCTTTTTGAAGTTTTTGGAAAGGTTGAAAAATTGTCTCCGCCGGGAATCAAACCCGGGTAGTTGGCTTTGAACACCAATGCCTTAACCACTAGACCACGAAGACGGGTCAGTGGTTTCGGCAACACCAGATTCAATTGACCGACAGATTGACAAATCTTCAACCTTACCTGCCCCCGACAAAGGAATTAATTCATAAGGTTGAAGATTTGTCAATCTGTCGGTCAATTGAATCTGGTGTCGCCGAAATCACTGACCGTACAGCTGCATGGATGTCAAATTGTGATGATAATGTAAAACCAGGCAGCCTGTGAAGAAAAAGAACAAAGAAAAATGGGAAATATGGCATAAAGGAAAGAGATAATTTAAGTACGTTAAATTTTCTGTATTTATGAAGACGAAGGTTAAAGGATAGATAATCCGTGAAAGAGAAGTTTTTAAAAAATGAATAAAAAGAAACACATGCTATTTTGACTCGCATCAAAGAATAATTACGGGATTAGGGGCCGGTTTTAGTAACATAAGTAAAGTTACCTAGCGGAAAGTAACCATCCCAAAAAGAAGAAACAGAGTTACAGTGATAACTAAATGTATCCATATATTCTGAATAAGAAAACCTGTATTCATGTCCATAAGGTATACAATTATGGAGATTAAAAAAACAAAACAAAAAATATCCAGTTTTAACAAAATAATACAAACGTAGCAATTGCTGGTTTACAAGTATATCTTTATGAAAGGTGGTTTACGCGCAGAACAATTTTTCATTAACAAGAACAAATATTTAATCCGGAGTTTTGACATGTTTATGTGGTCTCGTAATTCTCTTCATATTTAAAGTATAAATGTAAACAAAGCAGAAGGCAATTTTTACATCCCAATGTTCGGTATCAAAGTCCACAAGAACGTCTAAGTATAAAATGGAAGGTGGGGAAGAATTATGAAACTTGCTCGTTCAACCATGTACCAATCTCAAAATTGTCAGCCATTCACACTATCCGTATCAAAAGCCAGATGACGCAGTGACTCATTTTGCTCAGCAACTTTGGAAAACATAATTTCTTCCACTTTAAACGCGTTTAAAAGACCAAAGGAAAAAAGGAGCAAATTTTGATTGTGTCCAATCCAGCTACAGACTACTGATTCAATCACTCCTTATGTAGTTAGTTATCGGGGGTAATTATTTCAATTCAAATCAATTCATTTGATATAAAGTATGTATTTTTTTATAAACAGTATAGATTCGGGGCTAAGAAAATTGATTGCTTTAATTTTCTTATTTTTCATCCAAGATGCGTCCGTAAAATCAATACTTAACCCCCATAAAATGGCAATGTTTGCACAACAATGTATACTCTTTCGAGAAATCGGAATAGTTTTGTGTTGACCTTCGGTATTCTACCTTGTGCATAAAGCTAGTGAAGTCATAATTATATAAAACAAACGTTTACATTTCACTGCCATTTCTGTTAATATTTATTTCACAAGAAAATGAAATAATAAGACACGGTAGAAATATAACTCAAAGGGATGGTGATATAATAAAGAAAAGAATGCACAAAGTCCAATAATATAAAGCTTTGTTGGGCACGCCTTTGTCATTTATGTACATATGCCTGTAATTTATTAAAAGAAAAATATTGAAACTCTCAATGTTATAGTTATCTTATAAATTTACCACATGCTTCTATATGAAGCAGAGCATGACTTGTTTGATAATGATGTTCGTCAACTATTTTTTATATGTACATTATGCAGATTGCTCAAGGCTGCCCAAGGGGCAACAAAGCTGAAAATCTTCTTTGACTCCTTACTATTAACGGACAGAACTTTTCACTGTTGGCTGTATATGAGTGTCAAGAGGACTATATTAGGCGTATCGCACTTCTGTAGCAACTTCCTCCGCTTCATACCTACACACACTTACGCCCACCCACTCATACACAAACACCTATCCACCCACCCGCACATATATAATATATCTACGCTGTACACGCCTGTCATACTCAGTAGGTTCTCTCATTGGCGGATCCAGGGGGCACTCCCGGCCCGTGCCCCCCCCCTTTGGAAGAAAAGTATACATTTTGACCATAGAGGATCCGACGATTGTGTCCCCCCCCCTTTTCGAATGAAAACCTTTTTTTTTTTTGCTTGTCAGAGAATTATGGAGGGAAACTGGACCCCCATAACCTCCCATAAAAATAATTATGGGTTAACCTGGCTAGTCATAAGGACTGATATTCTTAAGGACTACTATAACGCGTGACTACATGAATAGCGGTCCTTCTAAATTTCCATTTCCTCAGCTCTACTTTTACAAAAGGATAGACTATATAAAATACACATTTGTTATATATGTTTTCGTTCACCATAAATCACCATAAATATATGTCTATATATATATATTTGGGTATTGTATTGTATTGAATATTCATGTTTATTGTTTACTATATGTAATGAATTGTTATACTGTTATGATGTTAAGTCGAGTTGAGTTGAAATAAATAAAATAAAGTTGAAACCTGAAAAAAAAAATAGCGAGTAAACCATAGACAAATGACATCGCTATTCATAAGGACCTCTATTCATTAGGACCATTATTCATAACTATTCATAAGGACCGCTATTCATAACGCGTGTTAAATAAATAGCGGTTTTCTATGAAGAGCGGTCCTTATGAACAGCGAGCGGACCCCATAATTATTGCATTGAAACCTTTAGATTGAACAGCATATTTTTCAAATGATATGACATTACGAAGTAAGAAGGTAAATAAGCAATATTTATAAAAATATATATTTTTTACAATAGGTATCATAATGATTAACGTTTGATTTTATAATCATCCCATTAGGATTTGTATTTTTCTAGCTAGAATTCTTATCAGTAGGGACTTAAAATTTCTAAATATAGAAATCATTATCTCATTTTCTTTTTCGATTATAAAATGTTATTTATAGAGTTCATTATCATCAAATGAATTAGTATATTCATCAAGTTAATTTCCCGATACACCCCATTCAGTACGATTATACATATATAATAGTGTCGATGCATAGATGTATTTATGTATTCATGTTTATGTCTGTAACCTTTACCATGTAAATACAACGGATTTCCGTATATGACTGGACAATAAATGGAGCTATAAATGAACCCACTATATTTACAAAATATGATACTACATAGTTTATGATTTCATGTGACATTGTGGCGAATGCCAGGAGTCCAGACAAACAGGGAAACAATTAATGCATGGTTACCTGCATGTGAAGGAGGTGGAACAGGAGATGAGAGGGAAATAGAAAAAGAAGGGAAGGGAAGAGAGAGAGAGAGAGAGAGAGAGAAGGGGGTGAATATATAGATAAGTGAAGAGAAGAAAAAGAGAAGAACAGTCGTGTATATATTTAAGTATACACACACACACACACTTTATCACTTAGCTTATGCTGTATAAATAATCTATTATACATCCGAGATGAATACAGGACGGGATTGCCGCCCACTGCTTTATGCCTTTAGGAAAGGGATAAGGAATGTTTGAGTTCATTGCTGAATACCTTGAATTATGATTGTCGCTACCTGGGCCCCGTTTCGTAAAATTAGTTATCAATAACAACTGCCTCATTTCAATGACAAATTCGCTCTCAGACAATCAGATTCAGGATTTTAATAAGCTTATAATAATTATAGTAACTTGTTATTGATAACAGGTTTTATGAAACGGGGCCCTGTATTCTCCACGCTTTATGAGGCCGTAAGCTACATTATTAAAATCATGATTTGATTTTAAGCAACGAAGGTTATAAAGGAAAATTGTTACAACTGTTAAGACAGACGTCTCAAACGCCTAACGAAGTCAACTGGTTCTGGAATACAATGGAAACGACACCGTATGAGGCACCCCATGATCTCCCTAAATGATCTCATGGTCCTGGCGTAAATGACAGGATTGAGGCAACTGTTGAAGAAGAGCAGGAGGTAAGTCCAAGGTACAGCCGGTCTGCTCGGTGGGACTACCGTCCCAATGCCAAATGGCAGAGTGCAAATGACGAAAGCGATGATAATAATCGCTAATTTCTTGGTGACTTTCACCGTTGACCGGTTCAACGTCGGTTTCTTGTTCTTCGCGCTTTTGTGGTTTTGTAGCCCTTCCTCTGTAGATGAATGAGAGGTTAATCCTTGTTGAACTTGGTCCGAATGAACCTTTGTGCATGGGGGATCTGGATCTGAAGGCATATTGTTTCGGGGTATAATTGCGTTTTTGGATGTAGATCCAATTTCTATTATCTCCCTATTCTGGTTGTTGATTTGTAATTCACCTTGAAAGGTATGGAGTGAGGTATCGTCTTCCAGATGTTTTAATGCGACGTCCTGTTGGCTGTTTTTGGTAGAGCTGTGCTCTTCAGCAGGGCACACCTCTGTAAAACGAGCTTCAGATGAATCAACGACTGATTGAGAAGATCCTACGTATCCTTCGTTTACGTTAGCCATGTTGTTAGGATTTGAATGCTGGATACCCACTGTGGATTGTATAGTCTCTTCATGTCGAGCTACAAGACGATATATCCGAATATAAATTATCAGAATTGCAGCAAAAGCTGGAAAAACGACGCAAAGCCCAGCCACCATGCTGTAATAATCAGCATATCTCCCCGCAGTATCCAAGGCACATATCTTATATTCGTAGGAGTATCCGAGTTTAATAAAGCCAGCGAAATGAGGAATCACAATCAGGAGAAACGGGTACAACCACGCGAATACAATCATTAAAGCAATGTTCCTTGGAGTATAAAGTTTCTGGAACATCTCTTTGGGTCTACTCAGCAAGTACCAACGGCTAAAGGCGATGAAAGCAAGTGTCAGGACACTAGCGGCCAGGCAGCTCAAAGCAACCGTTGAGACAACGGCGCATACCCAACCCGGAAGATGCCATCCAGTTATGCTTAACATAGCGACGGCATTGAATGGTAGACACAGACATGTTAGTAAATCGGCGCACGCCAGGTTGCAGACAAATGAGTTTGTGGCATTTCGCAGTTTTCGGGAAACAGCTACTGCTAATATTACGAGTGAGTTACCGATGATTCCTACGATAGATATGCCCACAAAGACGATACCTATGATGATACGTTGGTTGTAGTCTTCAAGGACGTAGAGACCGTTGAGAAATGGTCCGGTTGTTGAGCTGTTCAGGAGAGGTGCCAAAGTAGTTAGTTCCGACATTATTCAGTATGACGGTTCAGGATTTCTGCATCCCCTTAAGAGAAGTAATGTCAAATACCTGTTAGAAAAGTGGGGGGAAATATTTGAATTAATTGCAATGGAATAAATCGCGAAAGCAAATCAATGTGTTCTGACAAAAATAATCTTACTTTAATGATATGTTATGTTATCCCTCTAATGGCTCTTTCACACCGGGCCTGCGTAGATTTGCGTAGTACAGCGTACCGAGTACGCCGAAATTACGCGCAGGATCGGCGTTGTCCCTGCCTATGTTATGCAAAGGCTGGCGTACGATGGCGTATGGTTGCGTACCCTGTGCATAGGCACCGCGTACCTGCGGCATACCTCCGTAGAGTTGCTTACGTAAACGTACGTCTGGCGTAAGGGGTACGTAGGATTGCTTATGCTGAACCCACACAAAGCATAAGCATGCAACACTACGCCCTTCCATACGTAACATTACGCCAGCCTCGAAGGATTTTTCTCCGGACTGGCGTAGATAGGGTACTATTGCGTAGGCATGGCGTACAGTAGTGTAGTATTGCCTAGACTTGCGTAAAAACAGCGTACTTTCTGCGCCGAAAGTACGCGAAAAATTAAACATGTTTATTTTTTTTGCGTCCATCTCTCGTAAGGCAGCGTAAGCCGGGCGTAGTCGGTATGCCGCACTACGCCTACGCAATTTCTTACCTTATTTTCGATGAGCTGTTCGGGTGGTTTAGGGATAACAGGGTATTGTATAATATGGTTAACTGTAGTCATATTCTATTCATTGTTTTTAACGTCTTTATACCCTACAGTGTTTAATCCTTTTCTACTTCAATTGTCTCTTAAATCAAAATAGAAATGATACCTACACAGGGGGTATCTACCGACAGGGGTGGCATGTGCCCCGGCCGGCACTTGAATGGGGCGCAAAAATGCAAAAGAGAGAAAGAGAAAGAGGAGAAAATTAAGAAAAATTGTGATGATTAAGGATTATGCGTCCCCAATCCGCAGGGTAAATGCGTTACAAATACAGTGGGGAGTTAAAATGCGACATTTTTCTAAAGCTGCTAAAATAAGTTCTATTGGGGGCTCTCGTTTTTCCGAAGGTTCTTTACCTGAAGATTCGGAATTCCGAAGGTTCATAATACAGAAAATGAAATAGGGTTCTATTTTTTTTTTTGCAGTGCTTTGCAACTTTGATGTTATCTTATCACCTTATCATTGGGTGATTTCACGCTCGGTGTTGGTGTTTGGTGTTAGTGTCTATTTTGCTGCGAAATCGTGATCTAACACCGACTATGAAATGAAAAAAAATCAGTCGGTGTTAGGTGTTGACCTCTGAGTTTTTGACGTAGTTCCGGTTGCCGGTGTTTGTTTTTTGTTAATTATCGTCTACTGAACCGAGCTCGGCCGTCGGTGTTTAATTTCATGTACAAATTCCCATTCACTAACACTATACCCTAGGGATTAAGAAATACCGATTTCACGGTCGGTGTTGGTGTTGGCGTTTCTCACTATGGGGAATTTTGCTGATTAGTCATGAGAAATAAAGACAGTAGGAGTCATTCGAAGTGTAATTTCATAGGCGTTAAGAGGTATTATGTTCATATAGGCCTGATATTAGATTTAGGCCAGCATTTGGTCTAACGTTCGATCTAGAGCACACGGAAAGGAACTACTTTTGCTTTTTAATGAGTCTGAAGGAGTGAATAAAAATTCCGACCTAATTTTCTTTTTAAGATAGATTTAATAAAAATGATGTTAGATATTCCGTAGTTAATCCACATCATTTATCAGGATGAGATCTAAATCAACATTTACAATACAAAAGCCATGAAACTTCACGGCTAATCTGAGCCAAGGCCTGAAATTTGGCTGTTTGCCCTGTACACGCTACGCCGTCCAACCCGGCGTCTAGCTGCATTAGCTACCGCAGCATTTTCTGCTGCAAGTGAGAAACTCGAGAGAAATCATATCTAAACTTACTGTTCCTGTCAAGACTATCCATTTCTGTGAAGTTTCTTACCGCACTCTAGATCAAATAATTATTTATTTTGGAATTGCCGGACTACTCGTGTAATTTAAGGATATTCTAGACTAAAAATTAAATAGTTTTAAACATTTTTTTTCCTTCGTTAAAAACGGTGCTGACGCCATTGCCAGTGTTAAGCTATCGATGCGCTTTGCTAGGATATCGGTATCGGCACCTTAATCTGAATAGCGGTGTTTGAGCTGGATTTTAGGAGAATTTTCGCTCTAAACACCAACACCAAACACCAACACCGAGCGTGAAATCAACCATTGCCCTTATCATTGAATTTCATGCATGAATAGACATGTATTTATGAACAGCGCCCTCTGAGGTTACTGATGATCACAATGCAAAATATAATGGTTAAAAAATGCTTGTGATGGTATTGTGATGATGGCGCAATAGTGATAATATTATTGTGCATTGTGAAAAATATGCTACTGATTGTTCATTATGATGATGATTATGAAGTTGATGTGATCGGTCATAAAAGTAAAGATGCTGATGAAAACGATCATTAATTCCCACAATGGAACTCTGTATCGTGAGCATGCACAATCACAGGTCTATATTTTCAAGGGGAGGGGAAGGGGGTGGATAGGGGTGTACTCAAAGCCTATTTGTCCAAAGAAAGAATCCTAAGCCTACATAATCCAGGATCCCATATCATTTCGACTAGCCTTTAGCCCTACAGGCCCAAAACTTTCCAAACGGAATTATTCAGTTTTTTTCTGAAAATACAACATCTGTGACCTTCTTTTAATGAGTTTCACTGAATGTTGTTTCAAACAAATCATGCCTACCATTTCGTATCTGTCTCCCTACGCTTCAATAATACATGTAGGGAATGGTCTTACCTCTTATCATTTATACTGGTTTTGTATCGAAACAGCCGTGATCAAAGTTATTTATAACAAAATACAAGGAAATGATATTGAGCACTATGTAGCCATACCCATTCATTCTATAAGTTTATATGTATTTCCTTATAAAGCATATGAACTAAGATAATGCGAAATTTTAATGCAACATTACCAAGCTGCTTGCTGATCTGAAATTGATTTCTCACCTGTTGATACCAGACAGGCCCAGCAGTTTAATACACTTGTTCTCTCTCCAACGCTGTAGGTACACATTTGCTCAGTATGTTCGAACGACGAAACAGGATATGGAAAAGAACACCGATAAAACTTCCCTTTATGGACGCTCATGCCTGGAGATCCTTTTGTACAGAGACAAAAGCAATCAACCGTATCATGGCTACGAAATAATAATAATGTCTTTTCATACTCATAGTAAATACCGCAAATGATTGAAAACTATGTATAATATATATAGGAGACCAATTAACTGAATTATAATATTGGATCTTATATTTTCAAAACCATAATAATAATAATAAGAAGAAGAAGAAGAAGAATAAACATCATCACCATCATCATCACCATAATCATAATCATGAATACATATTCATATTAATGTACAATATATCAATAAAAAAACATTACTTTTCTATCGTAAAACCTGGGGGGATGATTGTACACACCATCCCCCATCCCCCGCTATGTACGCCCCTGCTGTATATGCTTGGAAATTTGTTATAGACGGACGGCCTTTAACTTTGTTTGTCATATCATTTGGGAGAATCAGAGGTAAATTTATTGTTCTACTGAGTGATATTTTATAAACAACGAAAACATTCTCCCTTAGAAAGGATTTTTCTGCAAATCAACCAAAATTAGATTCAAGCAAAACTTGCAACAATGATCCTGGCCCTTGATATACCTTTTCATGAACAAACTCACGTTTCAAGTTTCAATTTATAAAAATGTTTTAAAATATACTAACATATACATTTATTAGTGTTAAAGCCATCTCATAAATTGACCACATGCATGATTGTGTTTGTCTATACAATTGACCAAGGAGACAATGACATGTCTGAATAATGATGTTCGCCACTGCAACGCGTTACGCACTTCTGCAACAACTTTTCTCCACTTCCTACACCCCTATTCAAACGCACACTTGTACGCATCCCACTAAACCCAGACACAAACACACACACATACAAATAACAAACACGCGCGCACACACACACACACACCCGCCCACACACACACATTCACATACATGCACTTGTGGGGAACTTTATAGTTTTCTCCTATTTTAACACCCAGCTCTGACGTCTGTCTATTGTACTTTCACGACATTATTTTCAACGAATGGAGTGATATCGGTAATAACACGCACGGCTTTGTTATGATTATCAGCGCTCCATTCGTACAAAACAATGTAGTGCATAAAAAGGAGAGTACATTCATTGTTTTCCGCAAATGGAGTGATGCTATAACACGCCATTCGCAACAATTGTTATACTGAGTAGTATGAATGGCGTGTTATGAATATCATCGCTCCATTCGTAGAAAACAATGTTGGACATGAAAAGGAGAGTACATATAGCTGAAAAATTAATACTACAATTTTATCACTATTATAATCATAGATGGCTGACAAATCGTAATTCAAGTTAGTTGAAACTTTAATCTTATCTTGGTTATCGACCCAATAGACCATTTCACAAATGTATTCAGATTTTATGGCTTGCCCGAGGTCTGGGCAAAGCTTGCCTGATATAGCAACAACTAATGTATGCACAATGGAAATAATAAAAGAAACACAATAACTTTGAACAAGTGAATGACATTGCTTGTCACTAGGTTTTCTGGTAGAAATATACATAAATTTGAATTCATTTGTGAAAAGGAGTCATTAATGTGGTACAACTTAATAAACATACTTGAATCTGTAAGAAGGATGTATAACATAGGCCTAATCAAAATAATTTTATTTAGATGGATTTGTAAATACGTTTTCTTATTTATTCCTTCATTCATTATATATTCTTGTGTAGCGGTTTCGGGGTCTGTTTACAGGATCAAATGTAACATAATAACAAAATAAATGAAAGTAACACATACCTATGTCTCATTTCAGCGTCATGTTGTATATGTTGAAAGGAACCTGATGTTGATGGCTTTGACTCCTCCATATTTAATTAAGATATCTTCAACGATAGCATCTGAACTAACATCGATTTCAGAATGTATTTTGCGTTTGGAACAGTTCGCTTTCACTGTCGCTGCTGAACATATTGATTCAAATTTTGACAACGTAAACTGATCGCTAACCAATGAGGGAATGAATGAAACAGTTGATCCGTGATACATGCAACGCCCTCAGCCCATTCTCACACACGAACGGACAGTTACTCGTGTGTTATCCTTTACGTATTTTGTACCCCGCAAGCACTTCTCCTATCGTATTTTGTACCCCACAAGCATGACGGAATAAAGGCCATCATTGTGCTCTTTTGTTCTCTGTACCCCACGCCTTCATATATGTAAAAGCACACGCACACACGCACACACACACGCGCGTATCTGCGCGAACCTACGCAGTACAAGCCTCGTCTGAAAACACAGGTCCTTATTTGACACTTAATTAGAAAATATTGTGGCTTGACAGAAGCCTAACCCAAGTGTAAATATTCAAAATTGTTTGACAAGTGCCGCTAAACCTAAAACAACAACAATAACAACTGATTGTGTCAATATGGTAGATGTACAGTTCAGACACATTTCGACTGAGAATGACCCGTGCCTGCCATTTAGTACAAGCCTGATATTCTTATAGTCAGTTCTCCTCTCGTATCCATTGTACTAATCAAGCATATACTACCTAACTTGAACATCTTACCAAATAGAATGGTATCAAGATCATTGAATTTGGTTAAGAAATTTTGATTCTATGCCCGTTTCTAAAATTTCAGTCATTTTCAAATTTCTCATGTTTTTTGCGACTGATGAGAATAGAATTGTGTCAACAATGCCTTCCATACGGCATGTACGATGTTTGGGTGAAGCCCATTGATGCGTGTAAACAAAAGACACAATGGAAACGCAGAAAAGGGCGTATGTGCACCGTTCAGAGACAGAGAGAGGGGGCCTCTGTGTGCGTGTGTGTGAGAGTGTGGGCGTGTTTAGCCGTATGTCCGAGGACATTTTCGGATAGAGAACAAAAAAAAAAAAATCATGAGAACGATGGTCCTCGGAAGCCGGACAATAGTCCTCGAACGTCGAACAATGAATTTGTGCCTTATTCCGTCGACTGTCCGAGGACGGAGGAACAATAGAGGAACAATACTTGTCCTCGGAGGTAAAGCCATGTAAAACTGTGTGTGTGTGTTTGTGTTAAACCTCATTTTTGTAACATTATTTATGTTTTGGAGAAAAGGGGGAAGATTCAAAATTATTTTGCCTTAATTCCGATTTTGTACCTCCTCCAAGCCACTGCTCTAACATTGCGATATTGAATGGCGGTGGTATTTGAAGCGAATCCAGCGAGATTCAGGTGGCAATGTTCTTGTCGTGAAAGGAGGGTGAGAATCTCGCTGTATGGAATAAAATGCACATGTACACACTCGAAAAAAAAATAGTTGATAGTGGTATCAAGACGATAAAGGTTTATTCCCACTCCTCCCCCACATAATAAGGAAGCGCATGCGATATTCAAATTTTATGCAGACAGTCCTTCAACACTTGAACAATGGTGAACCTTTTCCAACAGCAAAGCTTGCCTGACCTTTCCACAACTTATCAAGAAATTGCTTTTATGTGCGTTTATCAAAGGTATGCGTTTTTTCAGTAGGAAAATAACTAGTCGTAATTCACAGCTGAGATGCATAGATTTGAATCTTAATTTTTTAACTCGTTTGAATTTCCCTCTTTTTTATGATTCATCGTGATGCAACTCCAAACCCACAGAAATAGGGAAATGACATTGTCACATTCTGTGGAAGACACACTATACTATTTCGTCGATGAATGAAGTTAGGTTTAGAATTATGTTAATCGATGATTAGAGTCGTTTCCACTTTCCCGACAGCTCACTAAAATTCATCTCCCTCGAAACACACACAAACACAAGCCCACAAGCACCCAAGCCCCTCCCCCCACCCCATCGTATATGCCCTCTGGAAGGCCATTCCCGGTACAATTCTACTCTCATCGGTCGCAAAAAAAAAAACCATGCAAAATTCGAAATGACTGTATTTTAAGAAACGGACATAGAATCAAAATTACTTAACCAAATTTAATAATCTTGATTTCATGCTCTTTGGTATGTTATTTTTTGTATACTTTACGAAGGCAAAGTACTTGAAATCCGCTTTTTGTGGGACACCCGGCATATATATAGCCATGGAACAAATTATTAGACCACGAATGGTTACTGATAGTGTTATTTTTGTGGTAATAAAGAAATAAAATATCATAAAAACAAGGTATAATTGCTGGAATTTGGTATTAAATGAAATAAAAGGCAGATCATGCCTATTACAGAAGCTTGGTCTAATAATTTTTTTCCAGGGCTGTATATATTATATACATTCCTCTTCTCACTAACCTAGCTTTTTTGTGCTTTGTTAGTTTTTGTCATGTATCTTCACTTTATCACTGTTTCAGCATAAATTTCTGATGAAGTCGAAAGACGAAAGCTTAAAAAACAGTTTTGGAAGATCTCGTGGAAATAATATAATTGCGAGAAATGACAATCAGAGAATAATGGTTGCGTAGCTTAAATCAAAGTTCCCCAGAGCTGTCCTTTAATTTTCGCAAAGGTTGAAAAAAAGCAGTACAGCTATGGGGAACTTTGATTTAAGCTACGCAAATATTATATATATATATATATATATTCTACGAAAGGGCGAATCGTAACAATGCGGTTTATTCCGTCACAAAAGAAAACTTTAAGGCGAGTCCGAGCCTGCGTTAAGGCGAGTCGGAACAATAGGCCTATACAAAGAGAATTCGCCTTATAGAAGAATCTAAAGATTTATATATATATACAACATTATTTCCTACGTTGGGGGAATCCTAACAATAGGTTTATTCCGTCACAATAGAAATTCGACGTTACGGGGAAAAACACCGTGCGTTAAGGGGAATGCTAACAATAGGCTGAGATAAAAGGATTCCCCCTAACGCTGGAAAAAGATTTATCATTATATATATATACCGTGCGTCTCAAAAATCTACGCTTTTGAAATGGCTGCCAAATAGAAAATATATGATTCTTGGGGGAAAGGTTTATATGTATGGATAGCTCATGGACTCAACTTTCATATGAAAAGTCCGAAGATAATAATGGTTGGGTGAGCACTGCTCCCTTTTGTAAAGGGTATGAAAATTAGGTTGCGCAGGAATTAGCCTTCCATGTAATTTGTGAGAGGTGAGTCCTTTGGAGCATACAAAATTGAGGGTGATATGATAAATTCATGATCAATTGCGATCAGCTTGGGTTTGCATTCTGAGTGAAGTTTATGGTTTATTAAACGTTGATTGTCTAATTTACGGTATTGATTGATTGACTGATAGATTGTGATTGACTTCCGGTGTCAATGGGTAATAGCAACCAGTCCAATTTGGGAAATGTAGGTAGAATTCGGGATAAGGGAAGTTCGTCTGGATATATTTGAGTGGAGACCAACGAATATGAGATAAGCACAAACACACCCAGGAAGAGAGAGAGAGAGAAAGGGGGGGGGGGGGTGGGGGCAGGGGCATACATGTCCTCTTGACCTTTATCCCATCTACCCAACAAGTCCTACCCTATCTCACCTCCCCTGCACCATGTACCATCACCCCATCCTGACTCCCATGAACACACCACTGACTCTACCAGGGAAAGTTACAATGCTACAGTAATAAATGCAATTCCTGATTACTCATGGATAAAATGTTAATCCCATAAACCACAAGTTTCATTCAGTAAACCCAAACTCATCACAACTTATCGTGAATTTTTTATATCATCCTCAATTCCGTAAGCTCCAAAGGACTTTCCTCTCACAAATTGGAAGGCCCATTTCTGCGCAACCTAATTTCCATACCCTTTACAAAAGTGAGCAGTGCTCACCCAAACATGAATTATTTACGATACGCCTCGATACTTGCACGACTCTGTCCGCTGAATCGGCGGGGTATCGGGTTGTTATCGTATATATATATCGTATATGTAACGATCAATCTCCGACATATATCGAATAAATATCGTATATATATCGAATTAATTGTCGGATATGACGGATACGAGCGATCAATGTCGAATAATTATCGGCTAGATATCGTTAACTGTATGTTATCGTATAATTATCGGTTCTAAACGTATATTATCGTATATTATCTGATAGTTGTCGGATTTTTCCAAGAGTATATAAACTCCCGATTCCTGGTTCTTCGGGTAATTTCTTCTCCAGACTTCAGAGAGGCAAGATGCTGTGCTGCTGGATTCGTGATGTTTTTTACAAAATAATGTTTCAGCACAAATATTTTTCATTTAAAACAGATATGCAGAATGTGAGTTATTTTCTGTCTTTTCTTGTAAGAAAGATGTATTCATGGATTGTAAAATTTTTCTTCTATTTTCAATTTTTTTTTCAAATCATTTCTAAATTGTTTCAAAGCTTTTATTACATGTCTTGAATCGTTTTTTGGGTAAATCGACCTGAATTCCATTGTTATGAAAGGATTTTGATTTGTATTTTTTTGAAATTTTGGCAGTTAAAAATGGCTCAACTTTATGCTTACCAGAAAGAACTGGAGAAGGCACCCGGTGATTCCTACTGCCTGTACGAGACCTCTTCCCCTTCTTCGAGTCTTGGGTGGTCACTCCTTTAGGCATTTTTTAATAGAAAATGTAGAAATATATCCAAAATGTATCCAAAATATCTAACAAATCATGTCCTTTCAGCTTGGATACGAGCGTGACAATGAAACCCGCCCGCCCTCTTTGGCTTTTTTATAGCCGGCCCGAAGATGCCCGACAATAACCGCCAAATGTTCGGCAATGTCCGTCAATACCCGATATCTATCAGACACCCGCTCGTCATTGTCCTCAAATAGTTCGATACCGCCCGACAAGGGATCCGTCATGTTCGACACTATCCGTTGATGGAACAAATTTTGCCACGCTCTTAACCCGTTATTTATTCGTCAGTACGACAATACTCGCCAAGTATTCGACTATTGACCATCAATTGTTCGATAATTATGCGATAACAATACAATATATAGATTTTAATTCTGTGCCAAAAAGTGATATATATTGGCGAACTGACCGACGGATACAAAATGCCCAAAACGTTAATACCCGTCCATTCAGTCCGTCAGAGTGTGACAGTACCATTACTGACTACCTTTTTGTGGAAATAACTGCAGGGATTGCAAAAAAATTCTCCGCCGGGATTCGAACCCTGGTCTTTGGCTCTGTACGCCAAATTCATTACTTTTCTTTGATGAACAGGGTAGTATTGAACAATGAAAAGCCGCATACCTATCTAGATCCATGGCGGATTCATGTATTAGAATTAATCAATTATTTACAAAGTGTGAGAAATTTGTTCTAATACTATAGCATCGGCAACTCTCGTTGGTAAATATACATAATGTGAGAATGTGAGAAATCAGTTGAATAGAATGATTGAATGAGAGAAATAATTTGCGTAGCTAACTTCATTGTTTACTCCTGACTGACTGCCACTTTATGGAAATACCTGCAGGGATTGCAAAAACTGTCTCCACCGGGAGTCGAACCCGGGTATTTGGCACTGTACGCCAAACGCCTTAACCACTAGACCACGGAGGCCACACCAGGTACAAACACCGACATGCAGCCCCTCGCTAATCATGTAAGTTTCATATGACTCCTGCTCATAGGCGTAGCCATGGGGCACAAGGGGGCCACACCCCCATTCATCCCCCTAAAAAAGCCAGAGTCGAAAAGCGGGGGAAGTGCGAGAAAAAAGCCTAAAGAGGCGCTACGAGCTGTTATCTTTCAATCAAAGTTTGCTAAAACGTCAAAGGGGGAGTATCTTCCCCTCTCTGCACCCACGCCTGTAACATACAGTGCAGTATATTGCCTCCAAATAATTGAAAAGTAGTCCGGGTGTCGGCTAACTTTCGCCTAAATAAAGCTGCTACGAGCCGTTATCTTTCTCTCAAATTTGCTATAAACCGTCAGGGCTTTCAAAAGTCCCCCTCCCTGCACCAACCCCTGTTACAACAGTGCAGAATTGCGTCCAAAAAATTGAAAAAAAAATTGAAAAGCATTCCGGGCGTCAGACTACATTTCCGCCTAAAAAAAGTGCTCCGAGTCGTTATCTTTCTCTCAAATTTGCTATAAAACGTCAGAGCTTTACGCTTCGCGCGGGAGGGAAGGGGAACTCCCCCCTTCCTGCACCCAACCCCCTTCGCGTGCGTGCTCACAACCGATCCACAAAAATGTAATCCTATCTACGCGGTTGGGGTGTCGATCCGTGTTGACGATTGGGGGGGGGGGGGGATGACCGGCGAGGGAGCGAAGCCAGTGGCGTATCTGGATTATGGCGCCTGGGGCCAAAAATGAAGTTACCCCCTTCCCCTCTACCCCCCCCCCCCCCCCCGTTAATGTTAGCGAGGGAGCAAGGCGACCGAGCGGAAATTTTTTCAATTTTTAAGTTAAAAAACGCTATTTCTTGTGCATTTTAACCAGGAAATTTTGCAATTGACCACCGCATTGAGCGGTATAGAAGCTCGAATTTTATACATTGTTAAACGGTTTTCCATTCACTCACTTCTACAATCGGGAGCAAAACTAACGAAAACCCTAAATAGACTTGAGAAAGAGTCGCATACAAATTCACCAAGGCTACCTAAAGTTTAGATTTTTTTCAGAAGTTGAACCTTTGCAAATGCTGTTTTATACACTTTATCCTATATTGAGGCGCAATATTTAGCAGGAGTAATATGAAACTTACATGATTATAGCGAACAAAGCAATTACATCTTTATTTTTTTGAATCCTTTTAGCCCTGGGTTCTTAATTATTTTGTCAGGCGGGCCAGAAATATTCTTGAAATTACGTCGCGGGACACTGAGTATTACACATACGTATAAAAGGCTATGGTGCTCACGTCTCAATTGGCCGAACACATTGTGTATTAGCTTTCTAGCTTTTTGATTCTGATTAGCGATCGAGCGAAGCTTGCGAGCCAAAAATTGACACTTTAGAATCTTGAAAATCTATTGATTTCGTCATCAAAATGTGCTAATTTAGATCATCTGAGATATAAAAATTACAAAGAGACCATTTCACTGCCCGGAAATGAGATAGAGGTGCCCAAATGCAGGAAAATTATGATATTCTCGGGGGAGAGGGCTTTAGCCCCCATCCCCCGCCTCAGATGTTAATGCATACATACCCGAATGGCTCATTTAAGGACAGTTGAACGATTTCAAAATAGTCCTCCTGTGTCCTTTTTTTTCTTCGTTTCATGTTTGTTTGGTTTTTTTAAAACTATATGTACGTGGTAGAACAGGAAACGGAAAAAATATACTTTTATTAATAACAATAGCTAGGATGATATTATATTATGCATCAACACTTAAAACAATTTTTTTTTCTTTCTAGATATTTTTGGCGGGCCGCATGAAATCGTCACGCGGGCCGCATTCTAAGAACAATGGGCCTACTGGGGGCGCGAAATTACGAGATCTTGAAAGAAAATAATTATGCGAGGGAGCAAAGAGACCGAACTTTGGAAAATTTTTCGCATTTCAAACCTTCAAAAACTAGATTTCTAGTGCATTTACCCTGCGGATTCTTCATTTCCCCTTTTTTTCTTTTTCTCCTTTGCGTTTTTTACGCCCCCTCCAAGTGCCGCCCAGGGCACGTGCCCCCTGCCCCCTAGATACGCCACTGAGCAAAGCGACCGAGCGATGAAGGGACTTTTTCAAAAATCTGTCCATAAAACTTGCATTTTAGAGCATCCCAAAATATTTCTTTTTTATGAAAAGAAAGAATGCACGGATCTACACCATTGAACGGAACCCCTCAATTGAGAAAAACAATGCGAGCGAACGAATTTTCTTCGATATTTTCGAATTAAAATTATGGAATTTCTCATTTCCTTACTTCTAATCATTAAAGAGATCATATGTTTATTTTTTCCGACCCCAATTGCAAGAATATGGTTTGTAAATAAATAATAAACATATTGAAAAAAAGGTTTCATTAATTTTAGCAAATAAAAATTGTTTTTTGCATAAAATGTACCCTTGATTATTGCCCTTATTGAGCCAGATTTCCCAAACAGACCGATAAACATCGAAGCGGGGTTGACCTGCTATGACGTCACTGGGTAGAATAGATCAATTCGTCCACGTCAATTCATCCGGTGCATAACGCGCGCTATTGAAATCGTGTGTAAAAAAAACAACATCAACGAGAGTCGCTCTCTTTTGGGGGAATCCTTACGTTTTGTGGCAAAATGCCACGAAATTGCGTTGTGTGTGTGTGGGGGGGGGGGGGGGGTGTTACAATGCTGTAAAGAACCCCAACATCAGTTTCTTCACCTTTCCAAAGCTCAATAAACAACGGAATTTGTGGGTGAAGTTTGTGAAAATGCGGCGAAAATATTTCACAGCAGCAACACACAGCAAGCATGCACGAATTTGTAGCGACGATTTCGAAAAATCAGCCTTCGAATTTCGAACGTCACTGCAAGATTGACTTTGGAGATGTATCTGGCCCGAAATACAAGGCTAGGTTGAAGAAGGATGTCTTGCCCACAATACAGAGCATCAAATATTCAAAAACACCAACAATTAAGCCGCAGGAGACCACTGTCGGAAGTCAGACTGAGAACTAATGCGAGCAACGTCAAGTGACAAGTTAAAACTAACCTTTATTAGGTGTTTCACCAGATATTTCACTGCTGTGACCAATATTAGGAAGAAAAGAGCGATTCTCGTAGAGTAGCTCTGTTCTTTTCTTCCACGGCAGTGTATCAGATCTAGCCCAGTTCTCAAGCGGAGCCCTACGGGGTTTCACCGCGTCGCTGTACATGTAGCCTACCATGATGCCTACGGGTCCGACTTTTTAAAGTTTTCGTGCATGTAAACTTGTACGAGCTGTCTGAAAAATGGTTGTTTGTTGGAATAAAATGTTGTAAACTAGTTTTCATATAATATTTAACAAAACTGACGGATTTGGAAACATAATTTTGAAGTATAAAAATCATGTCGAGCAAAGTTTCTCTTCACTCTCGGTTGCCAGTCCATGCTATGTTGTGCAGTAGTATACCAGGAGGTCATACGACTCCACCCAATGACGTCAGTGCTAATTTGCATAGAAAAGAAAACAAGCTAGGATTTTGCCGAAATTGGACTGCGAGACAATTTCAAACCCTCAAAAAGGTGATTTTTATTTTTTAAAAATGCACTTTCTAGTTGAGCTATTTGACAAATTTAAGAAGGATTGTTTTCTTTGATACACAGATTTTAATATTACCAAAATTTAATAAAAACGCATACGACTTCTTTTCTCATTATGAGCTCTTTAAAGAATGTGATGGTATTTCAAGATCAAACATAATAAGTTTGGATAATTATTAGTTTTAAGTTAATACCTTTTAACGTATGAAATGCGTTAATAAGCCGTTATCCCAAGTCTAGACACCAAGGATGAAGTTGGAAGTCCCCCCGACCGCCAAGGTCGGGCGGAACAGGTGCTCCCCTTCGAGTAGCATGTTTTTACTTTCCCTGCTTGCTACTACCAATTTTCGTACAATAAATTTGTGGAATCATCGTTGCTTTAGTACCTTTCCTGCAATACCAAAGTTTTGAGTTCAGGTCTTCTTGGCAGCTGAAATCGGTACATAGGCTGACTGATTCATTTATTTTAGAACGCTTCGCGGTTCGGATTTAAATCAGTGTTTCAACAGGGAAGGGTTTCAACACAGCTTTTAGAACGAGTGTGTGTACAGCAATTTTTCTTTGATTTGACAATAGTATCTAGAACGCTTCGCCGATAGCTGCTGATCGTGCACTCAGTTTCATCGAATGCCTGTCTGCGAATTTCTTTTGGAATACTGATCAGCTACATTCGTCTATTTCCTTGCCTCGTTAGTCTTGACTTTTGGACCGGGTTTGTGTTTTACTTGGAGTATAATGCCTAAGCAGGGGAAGCAAAGGTCGACCAGGAAGGCGGCGGCGCGACGCTCTCGAAGGTCTGATGTGGACGAACATGATGTAGCACCTCCGGCCGCAGTCGTATTGGACGATGACTTCGATCCAGGCGAGTCAGGAAGCGGTGAGTCTAATAATATTGGGGCCCCTTGGCCCTTTGTAAACCCACTCGATGCCATAAATACACATGCTGGAGCATATCCTATACTCTTGAAAATGTTCCCCCTAATTCTGTTCGATCCCCACCTCCTCCTTCAGCCCACTCACTGCCTGTTACTTCGGGCATCGACCTCTCTCCACAGCCGGCTATGCTGAGCTGTGTTTGAGATGAGGTAGGCGGAGAGGTACCGGCTACTAATAAGGAGAAGATCTGGAGGAGCGAATTCATAGAGCTGGGTCTTTTGCTGAAAAGGGATAGTGCCAAAGACACTTCGATTCAAACTTTTAGTTTTTGTTCCGCGGGGTCATCGGTAGTTCTGCGCCCGCAAAGCAAGGCTCAAGCGATGGGCAGTGGACCTCTGCTTTTCTGGTCTTTGCGTCCATCTATTTAGAACGTCACCCGGCGCAAGCGCGCGAGTTGCTAAAATACATGGATATCGTGCGTTCGATAGTCCGGTATGGGGGCTTTAATTGGCGCTCATACGATGCGCAATTCCGCCTCCGTCAAGCTCGGCAACCACACCGGTCGTGAATCTCGTTTCACAGCTTGGGCGTAGAGCGCTTATGGGGAAGGCGGATATTAAATCGGCCTTTCGATTGCTGCCGGTCCACCCTTCGAATTTCGAACTCCTCGGCTTTTGCTTAGACGGCAAATATTACTATGATAGGTGCTTGTCTATGGGCTGCTCAATCTCATGTGCGCACTTTGAGCGATTTAGTACATTTCTGGCGTCTTGTTATCGTAAAGTTGCCTACATTACTTGGACGATTTCTTTTTCGCGGGCGCGACGCGGAAAGAGTGCGAATCGTCTATGGGACACTTCATGGCTATGTGCGAAGCTTTTGGGGTCCCAAAAGCGAGCGAGAAAACCGAGGGACCTGTTTCCACTATCACGTTTTTATGTTTGGAAATCGATGCGCTCAGAGTTCGCGTACCAAGACAAAAGGTAGAAACCTTGCAGACAATGTTGCGTAATTTCGAGGCACAGCAGAAACTTACTTTGAGGCATTTACAATCGCTGATAGGCAGCCTTAACTTTGTGTGTAAAGCCGTGGCTCCTGGGAGAGCCTTTCTTAGGCGTCTTATCGATCTGACAAGAGGGGTCCGCCGTCCGGAACACCGAATTCGCATAACGCTCGGGGCAAAGGCCGATATGCAAGGATGGTCTTTGTTTTTATCCGAGTTCAATGGTACCGTCATGTTTTCACACCCCGACTGGCTCACGAATACTCAATTTCAATTCTTCACCGATGCAGCCGCTAGCATTGGTTTTGGAATTTTCTTCCAGAACAAGTGGGCTCAGGGCAGATGGCCCGCGGAAATTTCGGATAGAAAATTCTCCATCGCTTTCTTGGAGCTCTTTCCGATCGTCGCGGGTATCCGTCTGTGGGGGCGCATTTAGCTAACAACAAAGTCCTATTCTGGTCGGATAACCAGACTGTCGTGCATGTCGTCAATTCCCAAACCTCTAAGTGCCCCAACATCATGAAGTTAGTGAGAAGGTTGGTCGGGCTTTGCTTGAAGTTCAATATTTTGTTCAAAGCTCGCTATGTGCCTGGCTCTCGCAACGAAATAGCTGACTCCCTCTCTCGTTTTCAGATGGACAGGTTTCGTCACCTGGCGCCGGGCGCGGATCGGCTAGGATGCGACCTACACACCCATCTATGGCAGAGCTTCTTATAGAAAGGAATCGCCTCCTGTTTGCCTCTCGAGCGCCGAGTACTCACTCTACTTACGAGAAAGCCTGGTCTGTATTCCAGCAGTTTAGGTTGCGATATCACTACGATATAAGTATTAAACCAGATGTTGAGCAAGTCGCTCAATTTATATCTTTTCTTTCATGGCATGGCTATGCAGGGGCAACTATTAGTACATATATTTCTGGTATAGCTTTCGGTATGCAGGCATTAGGATGGCCCGATATAACAAACGGTTTTGTAATTCGTCGATTGGTTGACGGATGTAGGCGCAGAAATGCCCGCCATGATACAGGGGCGTATCCAGGATTTCCCAATAGGGGGGGGGGGGGGGCGCCTGTTGCGCCACCCCCTGGATACGCCACTGCATGATACACGATGTCCCATAACTTTGCCCATTCTCAAATCAATTATCAATTCCATTTCACACGTTTGCAAGAGTACCTACGACCAGGCGTTATTTCGAGCCGCATTTCTGGTAGCGTTTTTTTGTTTTCTTCGGGTGGGGGACTTCACAGCAAAATCCAAAAGGGGTCCCTTTCCCTTATCACAGGAGGACGTTCACATATGGGGTACAAACAGTAACAGAAATTTGCATGTAACAGTTCGTAGGTCTAAAACGGATCAAACAGGGAGGGGGTGTCGCATTGTAATTCCTCCCAACGACATGGCTCTCATGTGTCCAGTACGAGCCGTGGAAGATTACCGTGGAAAATTATCTATCCGTAGTGGTACTGGGGTCGCCTTTTTTCGGCATTTCGACATGCATCCGTTAACGAGGCATGAGTTCAGTTGTAAGTGATAAACTTTATCGGTTTACCTGTTGCCTTTTATTCCTCTCATTCCTTTCGTATTGGGGCCGCAACGTCTGCCGCGATGGCGGGCGTACCTGATGTTTGCATCCAAAATATGGGCCGGTGGGTTTCTAACACTCACCGGCGATATATTCGTGCTGATACAACCGTGCTAAATGGCCATTTAATTAATTGAATTGTACTAGGGTAGAGTTCTCTTAATGTCTTTTTTCCAGTTTTCCACAGCGACATATAAAAGAGGTAAAGAATGGGGCTTAATGAAGGAGCTGTATATGTAAGCTTTACTCACTGGTGTCCACAGTCCTCCCTGCTGCTTGCCTTTTCTCTTTTATATCTCCCATTGCAGTTAAACGACGGGCTAGTGTCATCACACACAAGTTTGATTATGCCTTCTACTGGAAGCTTGTTTTATTTTGGGTCATCCACGCGACGAGGTACTAGTTCGGCACGCGACCTAACCACTGACCTTTGGGTCATCGCACTATTTGATGAGGCCGAGGCGCTTTACTATGGGGCGCCAAGTGTACCCTGACTGCTTCTGTTACAAAATCAATGATTTTGTTACAAAATCACCCTGCAATTTTACTTTTGTAACAAAATCAAAAGTGGGGATGGATTTTGTAACAAAATCATTGGTGGGGGATTGGTTTTGTAACAAAATCAATTCCCACTGGTGATTTTGTTACAAAATCAGCACACACTAGTGATTTTGTAACAAAATCAATCCCCCAATATTGATTTTGTTACAAAATCAACCCCACTAGTGATTCTGTCACAAAATCAACATGCACTAGTGATTTTGTTACAAAATCAATCCTTCTCTAGTGATTTTGTTACAAAATCAACCCCACCATTGATTCTATTACAAAATCAACATGCACTAGTGATTTTGTTACAAAATCAATCCTTCTCTAGTGATTTTGTTACAAAATCAACCCCACCATTGATTCTGTTACAAAAGCAATCTGCACTAGTCTGTTACAAAAGCAGTACTGATTTTGTTACAAAAGCAACCTGCACTAGTGCTTCTGTTACAAAATCAATCCGCAGTACTGATTTTGTGACAAAAGCAAGCTGCACTAGTGATTCTGTTACAAAATCAGTCCGCAGTAGTGTTACAAAATCAGTCCGCAGTATTGATTCTGTTACAAAATCAGTCCGCAGTATTGATTCTGTTACAAAAGCAACCCGCAGTATTGATTCTGTTACAAAATCAGTCCGCAGTATTGATTCTGTTACAAAAGCAACCCGCAGTATTGATTCTGTTACAAAAGCAACATAACTAGTGATTTTGTATCCGAAATAAATGAACGATACGTACTGGCGATACTTTTGACTCCAACTGCATGATATCGATATCACAGAGGAAGCAACAAAAATATTGGTTCTCATCCCCAAAAGTTTTATGTAATTGAAAACAAAACCGAATATATTAACACATTACAAGATATTTTTGATAAAAATATGACATATCTTTGCACAAAGTATATTTTTATTTCCAATAAAATTAAATCGAAGAAGATTTTTGGTGGAAAAAACTGTCTCAGGTTTATGCCCATTTTCTTTGCCGTGAGAATAGGCGTCTCTTCAGCACCCGGATCGGATCGGATCGTCGAATCTACCGTACAATGCTACGCGCACTACGGTATCGACGCATGCATCTTTCGTCAGCTCAAATTTGCATCAGGTCTGTATGATTAATATTTCATCCAATAACATCAAAGAAATTAAAATTGAATGATTTATTGCTAACCCCCTGCCCCTGGCACTGCTCTCCTGTTGAGGATTGACCGGCCTTGCCCCACTGGCACTGCCACTGGCGCTGCACTGCGACGCAGCTGAGCTGAGCTGAGGGTGCGGCGGGTGAGCTAGCTGGCTGGCCGGCCAGGCCCAGCGGACTGGCGCCCGTTTTTGTTTTGTTGTGATCTCGATTTTAATAGTGTGTTTAATTGTTAAATTCTTTAATTGTAAAACTGTGTGTTCGCTACAAAGGCAGAAAGTGCAGTGCGTTTGATGATTTCCAGACATATATCCGGATGCATGACTCAACATGAATTTTGGCAGATATTTTCAATAATATACAATAGCAATTAGGCCAAACATTTATTCGAATATCTTTCTTGTTTATGCATTATAACTTAAGTGAGTAATTTTAGCAAAGAATTCAGAGTTATTTTTCGATTTCAATGCAAAGTTTCGCATTTATTAAAAATTTCCATTATTTATATTAAATCGTCATTATTTCACAACATTAATATCAATATTAATATATTAAGAGTAGTATTAAGACTTATAAGAGGGAAATCGAGATCACGACAAAACGAAAACGGGCGCCAGTCCGCTGGGCCTGGCCAGCTAGCCCAGCCGCCGCACACTCGGGTCAGCTGCGTTGCAGTGCAGGGCCAGTCATGTGGCAGTGCCAGTGTGGCAGGGCCGGCCGGTCAATCCTCAGTCAAGGGCAGGCGAGCAGTGCCAGGGGCAGGGGTGCAATCAATTTGTTTGAGGCTTTGAGCAATAAATCATCATTCAATTTTAATTTCTTTGGATGTTATTGGGTGACATTATTAATCATACAGACCTGATGCAAATCTGAGCTGACGAAAGATGCACGTGTACGATACCGTGCCGTATCAATTGTAGATTCGACGATCCGATCCGCCGTACGCGTTGAACTGAAGAGACGCCTATTCTCACGGCAAGGAAAATGGGCATAAACATGAGACAACTTTTTCCACCAAAAATCTTCTTCAGTTAATTTTATTGGAAATAAAAATATATTTTGTGCAATGATATGTCATATTTTCATTAAAAATATGTTCTAATGTGGTAATTATACTCTATTTTATTTCAAATTACTAAAACTTTTGGGGATGAGAACCAGTATTTTTGTTAATTGCTTCCTTCGTGATATCGATATCATGCAGTTCGAGTGAAAAGTATCGCAAGTAGGTATCGTTTATTTATTTCGGATACAAAATCAAACTAGTAAGGTTGCTTTTGTAACAGAATCAGTACTGCGGATTGATTTTGTAACAGAATCAATACTGCAGGTTGCTTTTGTAACAAAATCAGTACTGCGGATTGATTTTGTTACAGAATCACTAGTGCGGGTTGCTTTTGTAACAAAAGCAGTACTGCGGATTGATTTTGTTACAGAATCACTAGTGCAGGTTGCTTTTGTAACAAAAGCAGTACTGCGGATTGATTTTGTAACAGAATCACTAGTGCAGGTTGCTTTTGTAACAAAATCAGTACTGCGGATTGATTTTGTAACAGAATCACTAGTGCAGATTGCTTTTGTAACAAAATCAGTACTGTGTATTGATTTTGTAACAGAATCACTAGTGTGGGTTGATTTTGTAACAAAATCACTAGTGTTGGTTGATTTTGTAACAAAATCGCCAGTGGGGATTGATTTTGTTACAAAAGTAAAATTGCAGGGTGATTTTGTAACAAAATCATTGATTTTGTAACAGAAGCAGACAGGGTACACTTGGCGCCCCATACTTTACAGAGGTAGCGGATAACGAGGTTTGGAATACTCATTGAATGAACATGTTGAATGAAAGCTGGTATCCACGAACCCTTAACAATTTTAGTCGGCCAGTGCTAGCTCTCATTTATCTTGGGCCAAGCCTCGCTCGCATCTGTATAAGCCAGTTCGTAGATGCAATCTGAGCATGAGCAGATAAAGGTCATCTGTACCAAATTCTAAAACCCACTGACAGTAATATTTGATATGTGCTCATGAATGTCATGTAATCATTATTCAATTATGCACTAATGGTGCATTCCATGATATCAAGGTGGAAGTATTCTTTTTAAAGGGGGAAACAAAAGCTATTCATGAGGCACCTCTATCACTCCCAGAGTTATTTTTCCGAAGTGCACATAAAGGGACCCTCCATGTCTAAAATATCTGTGGATATTTGGGGTCATTTGTACTATGCGCTAACTACGAACTGGTCTATTGAGAAGTCCCTGGACCTTTCCTTCTTCATCAGTTTATAATTCTAGCTAGCGATCTCTGCCTTGCCCCCCCCCCCTTATCTGGCGATACTTTATTTTGCTACTTGTTTGCTTCTGTTCTTAAGAGTTAAATGATGATGATGATGATGCTCCAATTATTTCAGTCCGTTGAGGATTGTGATTGTACTCATTACTACCTTTCCACCTCTTCGTTTCGTTATTGTTATTTCGTCAGCTTCAGGGTTGTTATATGTTTTACTTTTGACGCCTTTAGCTGGGGCAGCTTATGCAGGGGCATCATTGTCATCATCATCATCCTATCGTACTGTTTGTTATATTCTTTAATTTCTTCATTTTCGTGTTTATTATATCAATATAATTATCATTATTTTATCATCATAGTTATCATTACCATCCCATCTCCTCTTCTTCGTGTTATTTTATTCACGTTACCTTATTTGATCTAATTCTATCGTCGTTACCATATTCATTTTCTATTTCTATGCACTTTTCATAACGTTTTAGCGAAACTTTCCAAAATGTTCATCCTGTGTTGTGGCGGCGGGCTGACTCTCCTGGCAGTTTGAGCCAGCCCTTTTGGCGAAATTGCATTTTTTGGCCACACCACATTCTGATATTCAGTACGCTTACATTATTTTGTAAATCAAAACAGTGTATAACAAGAGGCTTCCTGAGATGTAGGGTTCGAATTTGGTTTTGGAACAATCGAAAAAGAATGCATATTATATCCCACGTTTGCCAGGTAGGTTGTGACAAGCTGAGAAATATTGTCGCAAATTGGCCGTGGATGGATTTTGATTAGTATTGCCCTACGTTGGCCACGTGACAAGCTGAGAAATCTTGCCACGAAATTTACGTGGGAAGGGCGAGCTGAGAAATCTTGCCATTAATTTTGGAGACTTTGCAAGTTGAGAAATCTTGCCTTTTGTTCCTGAATTAGTTAACCAATTATTTTCCAAAATGGGATTTATTGCGGCAAGCTGAGAAATCTTGCCACGAGTTTTAAATTGAGGAAGTTTCATTACGAATCCTAGATTGATATACAATGAAAATCAAAGAGCCTGGGCTCGTTGGAAATATATCTCAGGAGGCCTCAACAATCAATATATGATATTATATGAAGTACGATACGAAATTATGTCATGATTATCGTTAATGATTATAGAATTTTATGGAGCGGATTCTATCTTGATAATGCTACTCGAATTATTAAACCACGGAATACCGCATATATAACCTTGTTTGTTCTCATTATTTGTCTGGAATGGGATAATGTATTATAATTCTTATTTATATCCTACATCATAAAATTCTCATGCAAAGATTGGCCAGGAATGTCTCACGTGACACAAAATACTTTCACCGTGAAGAAAAAATGGATATCGCGTGACGTCAGACCTCTGTATATTTTTCGATATAAAAATATTATGACGTCACTTTTTTGTTTTTCTGGATATTTCGAAGCTATCGATATCGCGACAATATATCGTGATGTTTCTGCGTGAGCTGAGAGAGATGGCTGAGAGCTATGGCTGAGACGTAGAGCAAAAATGGCGAGTTGTATACATTTCATATAGGCCTAGAGTCTAGACTAGGACTAGGTGTAGATTCTTTAGTTTTATTATTATCTATCTAAGCTTACTCTGGTAGGATATAAATCAAATATACCATGCACGCTTTTCGAGGTACCAGTTGAAATCATGGATTCTTCGGTGACTGGCATAGTTACTATTTTCTTCGGGGCTGCGGCCCTCAGAAAATAGTGCTATACCACTCACCTCAGAGAATCCATAATTTCAACTGGAGCCTCTCAGTGGAAGGTATATTTCATTGTTATTTCATTTTGGGGAGGGGGGATATATACCGCCATCCCCCCGCCCCCCACCGGCATCATTTTTTTTTTTTTTTTTAATTTTATCTTTTTGTATTCTGAGATCATATTTTATCTCGGAATTTATCTCATATTTTATCTCAGTCTCCTACCTCTTGCGTGCCTATTCATGTTGTAAACATGATACGCACATCTTTAAACGCTCGCGCCAATCATATTTGTGGGAAAGATAAAATAAAACTTTTGGGTGCGATAATTTGGACAAATATAGTGCTAGTCATGCGATAGTATTAAAGAAAAAGATACTGACTATATGTAAAACAAAATTCTCCTATATTATGGAATATTTTGCCAACTAATATCACACTTGCAATAATGCTTGTGATGGTCTTCTAAATCCTCGGAAAGTAACTTAGTAATTTCATGAAATCCTAGCAAAAAGTGCGTTTGCACTTTGATGCACGCGTATTGAAATTTAAAAATAGCGTATTCGCGCGTTCTTGCCCCAGAGAGAGCAATTCTATTGGCTAAGCATGATGAAAGTGAAATCTAAGGACATTTCTTCTTCGTTAAGGCATCATAAATGGGAACCAAAGAACTTGTCAAAAGCAATGGACAAAGGGTCATGAAGTTGAACCATAAACCTGCTTACAAGACATGAAATCCTATTATTGAAGAAAATCTGACTGAAATCTTACTTATCCTGGACGTCTAGGGCTTACTTATAGTCTGCCAGTACACAGTTCAATTACCAAAAGTGGTTCTAATAATTTAGACAAGTACTGTACATACATGTACTGTACAAATAGCTTGGACTTGGCCTATAACATCATCATAATGCTTATACATACCATTGTTCAATGTCTATTACTGATCATATACAAGTACCTGTAAAAGTTTTCTTACGATCATAACCTATAAGCTATACAGTGCATCCCAGAAAAAAATTAACAGTTGGAAAAGTTCTCCTCACATTAATGTTTTAAAATATTTTAAGAAAATCTTTCTACCTGTAGATAGCTTAGGGTCTCTTTTATCAAATGACACCAAAATATCTCACAATATTTCACGCTTGTGTGAGCAAAAGCCAATTTTGTGAAAGGGTGCAAACTCCAGTCTTGAATCCGATTGATATTGGCTCTGGCTGTATTAGCCGTGCTGAGAGTAAAGTAAAGGTTTATAAATTTCCGTATTCTTATCAATAAAAGACAATTCATGAAATAACAGGCTATGTTCTCTGTATATCCAAACACATCCCATCAGCATTTTATGCTTGAGTGAGCAATTAACTACTGTGCTGGGTGTTTCAAAATGTTACCTTTGGTGAGTCTTTTAATTTCATCTGGCTTGCTCACTCAACCATAAATCTTTGATGGGATATATCAGGAAATACATTGAAAATATTCAGAAAAAATTATTTGGGGAGACTTTATCTTAGGGATGTTTGGTGTCTGATGCTCACAAATAATTGCATCCCAGAATCTAGGTTGAACTGTGCAATTCTTTTAGAATCATAAAAAATTGCATGTATAAAATATAATATCTAGATAAGGAAACAATTAAGAATTCAGCAATTCATGTTTACATTTCCAACTGTGTTTATGATTTCATATAACGTGGCGAATGCCAGTAGTCCAGATAAACAGGGAACCAATGGTTGCATGTGCGTGAAGGAGAGGAACAGAAGTAGGAATGGAGAGAGAATTAGAAAAAGAAAGGAGAACAAGTAGGGGGAAGGAGAGAGAAATGTATGCAGAAGGAAAGAGGAAAAGAAAGAGAAGATAAGTCATTCAAAGATATAGATGTACAGCAATATTGCAGCGCATGTGTTGAAGTATACTACTGTAGATTAACCGAGAATTCATCCAGCATCGATGTGGAAAGTTAAATATTACGTCCAGAATTTTTGCGGTCATATAGAGACGATCGAAGACTGCTTCGATTGATGTAAGGATATTATGAAGACGAGCCTGGCTAGAACTCGCTACATGAATATGACTAAGGCCGACGTCTCATACACCTAACAAAGTCTACTGGTTCTGGAATACGATCGAAACGACACCGAACGAGGCACCCCATGATCTCCCTAAAGCATCTCATGGTCCTGGTGTAGATGATAGGATTGAGGACACTGTTGAAGAAGAGCAGGAGGTAATTCCAAGGTATAGCCGGTCTGCTCGACGGGACTACCGTCGCAATGCCAAAGGGCAGAGTGCAAATGACGAAAACGATGATGATGATCACTAGTTTCTTGGTGACTTTCACCGTTGTTCGGTTCACCGTCGGTTTCTTGTTCTTTGCGCTACCATTGCTTTGTTGCCCTTCCTCAAGTTCCTCTGTAAGTGAACGAGAAGTTAATCCTTGTTGAACCCGGTCCGACTGAACGTTTGTGCTTGGTGGGTGTGGATCTGAAGGTAAATTGTTTTGGGGCGTAATTGCGCTTTTTGGTGTAGATCCAATTTTCATCATCCAGTTGTTGTTTTTACGTGGAAAGATTTGGAGCGTATTATTGTCTTCGGGATTCTTTGATGCGATGTCCTGTTGTCCGTTTTTGGTAAAGCTGTGCTCTTCAGGTGAATCAACGACAGATGAAGATCCTTTGTATCCTTCGTTTATGTTAGCCATGTTCTTATGATCTGAATTCTGGATACCCACTGAGGACTGAATAGTGTGATCATGTCGAGCTACGAGACGATATATCCTGAAATAAATTATCAGAATTGCGGTGAAAGCAGGAAAAAGGACGCAAAGCGCAGACAGCATGGTGTAATAATCAGCATATCTCCCCGCAGTATCCAAGGCACATATCTTATATTCGTAGGAGTATCCGAGTTTAATAAAGCCAGCGAAATGAGGAATCACAACCACGAGAAACGGGTACAACCACGCGAATACAATCATTAAAACTATGTTCCTTGGAGTATAACATTTCTGGAACATCTCTTTGGATCTACTCAGCAAGTACCAACGGTTATAGGCGATGAAAACAATTGTCATCACACTCGCTCCCTGGCAGTTCACAACAACTGTTGAGACAACGGCGCAGATCCAACCCGGAAGATGCCATCCAGTTATGCTTAACATAGCGACGGCGTTGAACGGTAGAAACAGACATGTCAATAAATCGGCGCACGCTAGGCTGCCAACAAAATAGTTGGTGGCATTTTGAAGTTTTCGGGAGACAGCTATTGCTAAAATTACGAGTGAGTTACCGATGAGTCCTCCAATAGATATGGCCACATAGACGATACCTATGATGATACGTTGGTTGTAGTCTTCCAGGACAAAGAGACCAGTTGATCCAGTCGTTGAACTGTTCAAAAGAGGAGCCAAAGTATTTCGTTCCAACATCATGCCAGTATGACTGTCAAAGATTTCGACATTCTCACAAAAGAAACTTTGAATGCCTGGCAAGAGAGAAAAAAAAATCAGAATAATTTTTAAAACAAATAGTTTCATTAATTCTGATAGCACAAAGTAAGAAAGCGAATCACTGTGATTTGACGAAAATCTTCACGTTTTAATTGTACCCTGTTATTGACAGCGGAGCTGATTGGCATGCGTTTTATGTGTGCGCTATTGCCGTCAGGGATTACGCTAATCGTTTGTCCTTTCATTTTTTTCTTCTATTGCTTATCTTCCCGCTTTGGGCGTCGATGAATTTTAACCAAAATATCACAATTCAGAGCAGATTGCTTACGATTCATATTATCTTTAGGCCAGAGGCGGCCGCTCCCGGGGGCGGGGGGGGGGGGGGGGGATACTGTCACCCCCCACTTTTTCAAGTACCCCAAAAGCGCCCCTTTTCATAGCTGATAAGTGCCTCCTTTTCTTCGTATAGTGGTGCCCCTTTTTCTTTCTAATAACTGCCCTTTTTACCTTCTGATATGTACCCCCCTTTAACCTCAGACATTACTGCCCCTTTTGAAATATGTGCCTTTGTTTTTCGTCTGATTAGTGCCCAATTTCAGTTCTAATAGTACAATTTCCCTTCTTATACGTGCCACTTTTCCTTGGTATAACGGCGCCCCTTCTTCTGTCTATTCACCTTCTGATAAGTGCCCATTTTCCGTTCTAATAGCGCAATTTTTCCTTCTAATAAGTGCCCCTTTTCACTTCTGATAAGTGCCCCTTTTAACTTCAGACATTACTGCCCCTTTTGAAATCTGTGCCTTTGTTTTTCGTCTGATTAGTGCCCATTTTCCATTCTAATAGTACAATTTTCCCTTCTTATAAGTGCCCTTTTCACCTCTGATAAATGCCTCTTTTTGAGTGTCCCTTTTACTTCGATCAGTGCCCCTTTTTCTTTGTAATATAAGTTTTCCCGCCCAATTTCGTCAAAATTGCATCCGATTTGACAATGCAAACATTCAATTTCGAGCGAATTTGAATGATCACCGAGATCAACATTCAAAAAGCTAACTAGTTCATTCAATTTAATTTCATTAGCATGCGATTTCATAATTTTCTCAAATAAACGTGTAAAAAGCGCGTTCAAATTAAAAATGCACGTAAAATGCATTCAAATTTGCACCTGCTCTGCCCTGATGAACGTTTGGGAATTCAAATTCACGAATAGGCAAGCATTTTCAGCATTTGGGCAGTGTTTTTCGTTACTGCTTATGTTCTTTGTAATCTGCATTTGTTAATTATGCAAACTTTATTTACCTTGAAATTTGACTTTTGCCTTATATTGATCTTTCTCATTCCTCTGTCAAACCGTCATCGAAACAACAACTCCACTTTCATAATTATACATACAATCAGGCCCCTGGGAACGATTTTGTTACTGGGGGTGCTGTGAGCAGATTTTTTTTTTGTATCCAGACAAGCAAAAAAAAAAAGTCATATGCATTTTGCTGGCTACAGCACCCCGCATCCTCTGCCTTCTAGGGGGTGATGTGCACCCCCTCAAAAAATTCCTCAAATCCTCAACGTTTTGGGGTGTCTTTTTAACTCCAAAAATCTTTGACAAGCAAGTAAAAAAAAGTCATACGCATTTTGCTGGCTACAGCACCCCGCATCCTCTGCCTTCTAGGGGGTGATGTGCACCCCCCACCTCCCAGGGGCCTGTATACAATTCATTTATGCACGACTATGGTGGCGGCTCGAGGAGATTACATGAATATCTCGAATACGGACAGAATTAGGTTGGCTGAAGCATTTGACAACAAGCAAGACTACCTAGAACTGGCAGACGCTCTAGGAATAAACATGAAATATGATAAAAATAAACTTTGAAAATGAAAGTTTGAAAAAATGAGAAGGAAATTATATAATCCAAAACAGTGAATAGGGGTGCATATGACGTGAAAAAATGAGGTAAGAATTACATAGAACAACAGAACTTGTTTATGTTAATTGAATTCGAACGTTCAAAGTGCGAAGGTGTGTGCCTATAAATGAAATTGAAATTGGTATTTGGGATGAAATTGAACGTCTATCCAGCTGGCGCCAAATTGAATGACAACTTTGCGTCGTTGAATTGAATGAATTTCTCTCTAAATTGAATGAAATAAAATTTAAAAGGAATGATATAAAATTAAATTTAATGCTCAAAAGAAAATGAACCATGAGAGCAGAGAGTTGGCGAAAATGGTTCGAACTTAAACGCCTAGTCATGAATTCGAATGCAACTCTGATGAAATTGGGCGGGAAAACCTATAGTATAGGTTTTCCCGCTCATTTTCGTCAAAACGTCAACCAATTTTATAAAGTGTGCATTCAATTTCGTCCGGGACACTTTGGAATGTGCGAATGCTCCTTTCAATTTCGTCTTTGGTCAATCAATTTCGTTAAATCGTCATTCATTTTCGGTATTTGTGTACCCATTTTCGTCAATTGAAAATCAAATTCGTCGGTCACAGTGGCTGGGCAAGATAAAGCAGAATCAATTTCTTCTATGTGCATTCCTTTTCGTCAGAATTTCAATCAAAATCGTCACTGAGACATACAGTGTAATTAATGTTGCGATTCTTGCGTTTACTTGCAACATTTCAGTTGATTTAATCATAAAAATACATTTTCTGTTTAGAGCACACACAACCTCACTCATATCTTCACAATATCCAATTCAATTATGCTCACACATACATTAAAAAGTGACACAAAAAAAAAGAAAAAAAAAAGAAAAAAAGTGATACAATATATATAAAATTTCATTAAAGGCAATATGATTGGATACAACTGAAGCAGTGTATATTCTCCAAACATAAATGAATACATACAACAACTAGAAATGTGCATTGCTGGGGCCGCGCAATGCTAAATGTATCCCCCGGCACTGGCAGCAATTTGAAGGAGGGACAAAGACCCTCCCCCATCCCCTCCCTCAAACAAAAGGATGGTGTAGAAATTAGATGTGTAGGTTTCACTAAGACACATCTTCATATAAAATTTGAAAGAAATGTGTTGAGAGATATACCAAGATACATCTCCATACAAAATTTGAAAGAAATCCATCAAGAAATGTGGCATGCAGAGTGCACTCACGCCATGCCCTGAAGTATGACCTTTGACCCTATAAAAGACGGAACACTGGTGGCAGCATCACCAAAAACTATAGGTTTTTAGATTACACCAAGAGACACCTTCATGCAAAATTTGAACGAAATCCGTCAAGAAATGCAGAAGAGTGCAAGAAATGGAAAAATGACCTTTGACCCTATAAAGGACGGAACAATGAGGGCAGCATCACCAAAAATTAAATATGTGTAGATTATACCAAGATACATCTCCATACAAAATTTGAATGAAATCCGTCAAGAAATGCAGAAGTAAGAGTGCACAAAAGGGACAAATGAGCTTTGACCCTATAAAGGACGGAACAATGAGGGCAGCATCACCAAACAGTAAAGATGTGTAGATTATACCAAGATACATCTCCATACAAAATTTGAAAGAAATCCATCAAGAAATGTGGCCTGCAGAGTGCACTCACGCCATTCCCTGAAGTATGACCTTTGACCCTATAAAAGACGGAACACTGGTGGCAGCATCACTAAAAAGTACAGATTTTTAGATTACACCAAGGGACACCTTCATGCAAAATTTGAACGAAATCCGTCGAGAAATGCAGAAGAGTGCAAGAAATGGAAAAATGACCTTTGATCCTATAAAGGACGGAACAATGAGGGCAGCATCACCAAAAATTAAACATGTGTAGATTATACCAAGATACATCTCCATACAAAATTTGAACAAAATCCGTTGAGAAATGTGGCCTGCAGAGTGCACTCAGGCCATGCCCTGAAGTATGACCTTTGACCCTATAAAAGACGGAACACTGGTGGCAGCATCACCAAACACTATAGGTTTTTAAATTACACCAAGAGACACCTTCATGCAAAATTTGAACGAAATCCGTTGAGAAATGTGACCGCCAGAGCGCACACAAGAGTACACACAAGACATCTATCAAAATATGACCTTTGACCCTATAAAAGACGGAACACTGGGGGCAGCATCACCAAAATCTATAGGGTTCCAGATTTTACCAAGAGACACCTTCATACAAAATTTGAACTAAATCCGTTGAGAAATGTGACCGCTAGAGCGCACACAAACTATCCCCCAAAATATGGCCTTTTACCCTATAAAAGACGGAACACTGGGGGCAGCATCACCAGAAACTATAGGGGTCCAGATTTTACCAAGATACACGTCCACAGGAAGTCTGAAAAAAATTCGTCGAGAAATGTGACCGCTAGAGCGCACACAAGAATGTGACGCGGCGGCGGCGGCGGCGGCGGCGGCGGCGAAACGCTGCTGAATCCAAAGTATCCTCCGGCATACTGCCGGGGGGTACAATAAAACATGGGAAACATAATCTTCATAGTTCGTGGTTAAATGAAAACTTTCCGTAAACATAAAATCTGCCCATTTCGGAATTACATGGCATGAACATAATACGTTTTTGTTTAATTATATATATGTGATAATGCAAAACAATTTCTACAAATATATATATATCAAGTGAAAGTAAAAAATAAAGTGGTTAGAAATAAAAAGGCCATATCAAAATAAAATCCATAAAGTAATTGACAGGTTGACGAATTTGAATGACAAAATAGTGAATTTGTGTGACATAATGACGAAATTGATCCTACCATTCCGCACTCGCTTGGCGGCAGAGACAAATTTCAGTGACAATTGACGAATTACAATGCCTAATGTTTGAATTTGGTTGACAATTGACGAATATGAATGACAATGTGACGAAATTGAACTTAGGATTTGAACACAGAAAGAATCTCCTGACGAAATTGAATTGAAAACTGACGAAATCGAATGGAGAGGTTACGAAAATGTGCAGGAAAACCTATATTATTTTCCCTTTCGATAAGTGCCCCTTTTGTTTCTGATAAGTGCCCTACCTATACATATTTAACCTATATACACCGATGTCGCTTACAAACTGTGCCCTAAAGTCCACAAAGAGCCATATACTAAGTTTCTTTATCTTTTCCAACGCAGATTCAAGCTCCTTAGTGGTACGAATAATGTCATTTCGTGCACTCTTACACCGAAGATCAAGAATGATACCATCTTGTATATCAAGTTGAGATTGAATTTGGAGCAAAAGACCTGTTTAGTAAGTGATTCAAATTTATGGATGTTTCTTTCCTGGGACCTAGTAATGAGGTATTCCATTAACCTGTTATTAATGAATGGACTACAATACTTGGAATCCAGTTTGCATACATTACTTGTTGGTATGTCTGACAAGCCTCTGGAAAGCTTTCAGGTTGTCAAGAACAACCTTTGTTTCAAAAGTATGCATAAAATTTTAATAACTTAGTAAACAGGTCTATTTGGTATAGATCTACAGCCTTTGATATTAAGCCATTGAGAGTATCCAATAGTTCATCATCCTACAGTAGGTCCTTTAACAATTGCTTCTTTTGCCTGGTACCCATTGTTGTCAGGGTTCAGACTTAAAGGATTAAGACTCAGAAGAGTACTTCAAAGCTTTGTGAATGGGAGGTAACAACAGGCCACAACGATGAAAGGATCAATTAACAGTCCAGTGGTTTTTGGAGTTAATGGTCCGTTTCGAAGCTTTCATAGGGTAATTTCCCAGTCCCAAATACTTTCGTATTGTCGGCGATCCCGTCATTTTAGAACAAATCCCTTCTAAAAGTCGATCCTCAGCCTTGTATCGCCATTACAACGCCATTACAGATCGAGCATACGATCTTTAACACTGGGAGTAAAATGCCTAAAAATTTGTTTACAAATTAAAATTCCTCCCATCAAGCTTCTTCGTTTACTAACCATTGTCTACGGCGGACCGTTGAATATTAATGAGTCAGAAAGAAGAGGATCTTGGGTATTTGATTCCAGTTCATCGTGACTTGGCCGTGAACCAGAATAGCCTGGTGGTTAAGTCGCTGCCCGGCAAGCAGTAGATGACAGGTTCGAATCCCGCTGGTTCCAATTTTTTCTGACTTTTGTTTTTCATTACAGATCGAGCATACAATCTTTAACACTGGGAGTAAAATGCCTAAAAAATTGTTTACTAGTACTGAAAATGTTTATTAAAAGGAAAATATGCACGGATATCTTTCTTTTTGCGTATTTTGGCGAAGAAGAAGTCTTCGAACATTGAAACGACCCGAAATTTCTTCCTTGATTACGGAAAAACTATTCTTTTTCTGCCGCCGAAGTTGAGGTGGCGCTTTTTAGACCCTGTCACCAGTTTCCGGCCTCCTGCGCGTTGCGCGAAGTATACATGTTTATCTCTTAGTGGGCTCTTTTTTCATGAATTCTGTAATCTGATTGTTCAATTTGTCCGAGATATAATTCCGTATTTACCTCATTTACTTGGTCAAAAAGATCAAACGGGTAATATGAGCCCGTTTTATGTTTCGTTGTCGTTGTTTTAATGTTTTACGGTTTTTTTTCATCATTGTGCTCATGCGCAGTGGCGATTTCAATCACTGAATATGAAGCCGTATTCCGTGGAAGCTATCAATATCTATAGGCGCTATCTCCAAGATATCGCGCACTTGCAGACGACATTACAGGGATGAAATATCCGACAAGAAAAGATCTACCACACCTAAGAGCACGATCAAAGCAAATTTGAAAGCGGCAAGAGCCTTTCGGGCTTATTTGGAGGAAAGCGACGATTATTCTGATGTTTGCTTTGCAAGTTTTTGGGCCGAAAAACTCAATGGAGCTCTCGAAGGATTCTGGCTAGGCGCTCGGAAGCAGAAGAGTCCTGGTCCCAGTACCGTGATGTAGTGCGATCAGATTTGCATTCTCGGAATACGCTTCAAAGACCACGGCACACTGCGAATGTTCCTGAGGATCCTGAAGAACTACCTATGCCTGATTTTGACTTAGACTTCAGCCCAATTTTGCGTGATTTGGAAAATTTTGAGGTTGAGCAACAAACCCAACAAATACGCAGTGGGGGAAATACTTGTATCAATCAAGTAATCACAACTAATCAGCTCGTAAACTTGACATCACCACGTTCCAGAGCCGCAATGCCTTAATTCACTGGATGCACCATCCACAACCTTGTTGTGAATGTTTATCCAAAAAGCAATTAAATTACTGGAGAACAAATGGATATTGTAAAGAATTATGTTATTGTTAGTTTGGAATTTTATATAGATTTACAAGTTGTTTGAAACAGTTTAAATAACTCTGTGAAATGGATAATATGATAATTGATAAGGCAAGAGGGAGCACAAGGAGTCGAACAAGATGGTGAGTACAATGATGTTTGAAAAAAAAAAATGTTTTTATTATTTCTTTATGTTTCTTGACCAATAAATTATATGTGTACACTTTAAGGGATAAATCCGTTGCACCCTGCTTGTTCTCACGGATTACGGGAAATATCTACGTTCTGGTTCCATATTCTATTCGGCCTCCGGCCTCATGGAATATGGAACGACACTGAATATGAAAAGACACTGAATGGAACGACATAGAATATGAAAAGACACTGAAGGTGGCCAAATGCACCGAGGAGGCAGAAGGACTCTTGAGAAGAACTTTGAAGAAGAGGAAGAAGATGACAAGTGTTGAAATAGATGAGAACTGTAACTATACTTTTATTCAGACAAAAATGTTGATCACCGTCATTCTACTTGTTTTTTATTTTTTTAATGGAACTTGTATCGCATTTGAGATTCGCCATGTCCCATTAAAATTGTGTTTTTCTTGTCATGTTTTTAAAATTATAATTTCAAGCAATTTTAATGATTTACATGGAGGTGCATGCGTGTGACAAAATACTTTGCATTGAAATACTAAAATCGTACGTTAATATTATTGTTCGACCAGAGGCCACGACGTGTATACAACAGATTTCAGCTTAGTGTATCTATCCTTTTATATAAATGTTTGTGTATGACATGAAATACATGTATAACCAAAAGTCAGTGGAATAAATTATTTCACTGACTTCAATGAGTCACTTGGTTTGATATGAGCAAAGAAAGAATATGCCGACAGGGAGCGAAGTTTGAATAATTCTGAGAGTGGGGAAACCAACATCGAGAATAATCTAGCTATAGCTATAGAAAACATAACACTGGATAAATACTGTTGGCGGTATAGGTAGGCATAGATTTAAGCATAAATATAAATCGATGCCTAAAAAAAATAACAAGCGGTATTTATAAAAAAAAATTAAAAAAAAAAAAAAATATTGATTTGACAAATGTTATTAAAATAAAGTGAGTTTCTCACGATTTCCATATGCTTCGTAATGTTTCGAAACTGAGGGTATAGTTAAAGGGAGCGACAAGTCGCAATCTATGGGGGTTTTACAGTTGGCTGCTCCTTTCTCTGGATCAAAGTTCAAAGCGACTTCAATTTATCGCGCGCAGCTAATAAAAGTTCGCACATTGACCCAAATTTGAGTAAACAAGATCGCGTGTTCTTTATTCCAGTATTTGAATCTCATTGGTCGGTTACGTATATGTAGGGATTCGAGTTAACGATCACGCGAGGAATTCGGCAATAACATTCCTTCGGTAGCGCACGATTGGACCTGATTGTATCCGAATTTCCCCGAGTCAGGCCAACTGGTCAGGCCCATGGATTACGACTTGCCACTCCCTTTAAGGTACTTGCCCCCCACAAAAACTGCCCCACTTTTGGGAGCAATCTAAGAACAATATGAACACACTCTTTTAATGATATTTGTTACCCCCACCCCTCCAACAAAAGAGAAATATACAATTCACATAAATATCATTAAATCAACAAAGTAGGATACACGCAATACAGAACATAAATATAACAGAATTGTAGATTAGATAAGATGTATCAAGCTATTGCAGTATGAAAAATAATTTTATCAATGTTTGGTTGGAAATAGAGAGGTCCACTGTGAAGCTAAATTGTAAACTGTGGACCCATCAGGTGAAAGTATTCAATGATAGTAATTTACATAACAAAAAAAAAAGAGGATAATGGCCAACAGAGAGGGGAAAGCATAAACATATCATACACAATGTGTGAAAGTAACGAGGGAAAAGTAAAAGGAAGGACAGAAAGAGGAGAGAAATGTGGGTCTGAGGAATGACGAATGAAAGATGAATAGATGTAACGAATCAAAACAAAGGTAGCGCGCAACATCGATTCGTGTGAAAAGGGAAATAGTTATGAGGATGTTCCTGGTTGACGAGTGGTGACGTGTTCTTTGAATAATAATAAAAAGAAAATAATGGTCATATAATAATAATAATAATAATAATAACAAGAACAATAATAATAATAATGATGCATATATACATAGACACACATACACATTTAAATGCTGCATATATAGAGGTAATCAAAATGCTACAAACAACTGACAAAGGGAGTTAGGTTTTGTAAGGAGCCAATAAAAATTTCTTTAGATTTCTCTTAAAGATTGCGAGTGAAGAGGATTTTTTCAAATCATGGTGCAAAGTATTCCAAAGTTTAGGACCTTCAAAAATAAATGTGTTTTGTGCAGAAAATGTTCTCAAAAATGGTAAATGAAATTCATCCGACTGTCTGGTGGGATATTTGTGAATTGTACGATTTTTTAGAAACATATCGTGAAACGCACATGGTAGAGTACCACAATTGTATTTATACAGAAATTCACCAAGATGAAATAAGACAGATCTTTAATTTTTAGGATGTTATGTTCAAGGAAAAGAGGATCCGTATGGGCACGTATAGGAGCATTACAAATTATTCGAATGACTTTCTTTTGTAGTAGTAAAACTCTTTCCAGCAGTATTTTATGAGTGTTGCCCCAAACCAAAAGACCATAGTTTAAGTATGGTAAAATAAGAGATGAGTAAAGCATAAGTAAAGATGCTTGAGGAAGGTGTGATTTAAGTCTGTTAATGATACCGATATTGCGAGAGATAATTTTACAAATTTTACAAATATTTTCGATATGGATTTTCCAGGAAAGATTACTATCAACCAACCAAGTTTACTATCAACCAACTCCCCCACCAACTCGATTTTGTCTATGTTTATTGATGAAGTCATAATCTTTTATAAGGAATGGGTGGTTTGAATCGTAATTAAGCCAAGTTTCTGTGAGGCCAATCAGCGTAAAGGGGCTTGGCATGGGTTTATCTACGGGTGCAAGAAGATCATCAAAATGCTTATTCAAACTTCTGATATTTAAATTAAGGATTGGAAATGTATCATTTTTGAAAATCTTTTAAAACCTTTGAAAATTGATTGATGGTTATATAGTTAGTAGTTCCACGTTGGACAGGGTCATCTAAATCAAAATCGAACTCCAGATTTGCAGCTGAAGCGTTAATGTTATCTATGATAAGATTATCATAAGAATTAGCAGAAGTGTCAGACACATCATCAGACTGCATAGGTCTATGTAAATCAAAGAAATCGTCATCACTAAGCCTATGAAATGGCAACGATTGCCTATCGTCAGAGTTAAACATCATTATGAGATAAAAATATACTCCCTCATCGTTGACATTTGGCGATAAGGAGAAATACTGTATAGAAGGAGTAATGGCGCTATATTCAAGAAGAGTAAGGAAAGGAAGTGTCGATCACATGCAGCAGGATGAGAAATAAATCGATAGAAATCAAATAGGAATGGAGGAAAAGTGATGACCAACAAAAAAAAAAAACGAGTAGAGAAAACAAACATATGATGGGGATGAAAATGAAGAGAAAACATAGTGAATTTCTGTTGGCATAACCTACTTAAGGCAATCTAAACACTGGAACGTCATGTGGCAGAACACAATCAGCACTGGAGCTAAGAATAACGTGCACATTTGAGGAATTTATATAAGAGAAAAAAAAAGAACGAAATTGCTAAATCATCGACTATACATAAATGCTAAATTCAGTATAATAGGGAATATATTAACCTACCAACATTGCAATAATTAATTATAGAAACAACAAAGATAATAAAGTGTGTATGAACAACATTACAATGGGTTTTCACTTCTACAAGAAAAGAAAATCGAATGAGCATATGTAATGAACACAGGTTCATCAATGGTATAAATAAAACATCAAGAAGTAGATAAAAACAAACTCAGTTGAGGAAGATTCAGTGGACCCCCTTCGCGATGCATTCAAATGAATACCACTTTGCTCAGTGACAAACCAGTATAGTCACCTAAAGATAACCCCAAATTAAAGCTTTTCAAATCCCATAATGGAATGCAAATCGCAGGCATCACCTGTCGCCGGATTTGCCCAACCTAGCAACACACAGTGCATACAATGTGCATCTCGACCATGCAATACAATGAGTTGGAAGAAAAGTCGGATTTTAAAAATATAAAGGTGTATTGATGGATAAAAGAAGAAAAATTTATATAAGCACGAAAAGGTCCACTTCACTTCAACTTCATTTCAACAGGAAATGTGTTTGTACATCGTAATCAAATGCCGTATACGAGGCTATCATTCCATTTCGTGAAAGTACCATTATTAGCATGTTTCTTGATGCAACGATATAAATAAGAAGACATGACTCAGTCAAAGCAAATGAAGTCAAACATTGCGTCTTAATAATAATTCAGGATGGGAGAAACTGTTGAGCAAATATTTGTATTTGATGTTGATTTCAGCAAAATTTAATCAAGGAACTGATTCTATTTGAAATGGGATGCCAATTTGAAGAAAATAGATGTTTATTTGAATCTGAGTTATCATATCTTCATCACATACATATAATCGTGTCATTTATTGAAGGAAAATAAAAAGAAGAATTTTGCTGACACTGACATCAGTGCCTCACATATTGGCAATGTTAAATTCAGGTGTGAAACAAAATACATGTATCATTAAGTAATCATTCGAGTTGAAGGAACCACCCTGCGATTATTTTCTAGATATTAGAAATTTGGATTTATAATTCAAACGTGTATGGTAAACAATAGCAATGTCATTCACTTCAACGGATAACAAAATTGAATTTGTATTTATAAAGAGCACAGGTCTACCCGTCCAATAGAATTTTTAAAAAAGTACATGAGATTGTGAAAACCTTCGAAAATGGGAAATTAATGAATATTCAATAATAATAATAATAATAATAATAATGTGATTTATATAGCGCCAAATCCACTCTGTGGAGTGCTCAAGGCGCATTCAAGAAGAAAAGTAGCTAAGAAGAGAATAGCAAAGTTTTTAGAAGTTTTTTAAAGGACAATGAGGTCGAACAACTTTTTATGTCTTCAGGTAGGCTATTCCAAAAGGTCGGGCTTGTGTATGAATATGATCGTTCCCCCCAGGTTTTAGATACTTTGGGTATATTGAGAAGGCCAGAAGAGGAAGAACGAAGTGATCTTGTTGGGGTGTAGCGCTTAATAAGTGAAATATTATATTGAGGAGCAGTGCCATGAATACAATGAAAGGTAAGCAGCAGAATCTTAAAGGTGATGCGGTCCTTCACAGGTAGCCAATGTAAGCTAATGTCACAATGTCACGGCTTGTCTCGAATGGGTGGGTTGCGGGAGCGGGATGGGAGCGGGAACGGGCACACCCTTTCGAGACAAGCCCCTCCCGGTTATCTCGAATGGACGCGTTCCTACCGAGAAGTTCAATGAACGCGCCACTTCGAGACAACCGGGGGGGGGCTTTCCTCGAATGGGTGTGTTGAGTAGACTTTTGTAACAGACGTTTTAGAAATTTTTGAAAAATGTACTCATGCTGTCTTTTTTTCCCGTTTTTCTTTTGTCTAAGATGTAGAAAATATAATAAAACAGTATCTAAAAAAAGCTTTTGACAAGGAAATCATTATTTGTGCAAAAAAATTGAATAATTATGCATTAAAACACACGTGGACGAAAGGGCAAGTGGCATAGCTAGGATTTTTGTATTTATTTATTTATTATTATTTTTGTTTGGCGTGACCTGGGCCCCGTAACATAAAGAGTGTTTATAAACTCCGATCAAGCGCTAATGGCAATCAATCGCTAAAATCCGTAACACAAAGCCCCCCCCCCCTTTCAATCAAAGGCTATTAGAGCATGATTCATAGCGATCAATCGTTATTAATTTTTGCAATGAATTTAAATAACACGTAACGACTTGTCTTGAGACTATGACAATTCCACATTTCCCCGCTGATATCGCTGAAACTAGTGAAAGCATGCCTGGAAAAATGAGGTAAGTACCTCCGTTTTATTCATATTATATGACGATGTCAATATATTTTAATAAATCATGACAATAATTATGTAAAATTCTAATGTAAGTAGCATTCTATGACAATGAATTGTGCATATATAAAGATGAAAGCTGATATTTTACCGGAATTGAGACGCCTTTTTATCCTATCGCGCAACCCTGTTTCAGTGGCAAGAAGCACACGCTGACGGAACAACCAAGGGTCCTTCGCCCGTGATCTCCGGCAGACATCGCGTTGCTTGCCCGGTAGGTTGTGTACCGCAGAATTTTTTTCTGACTTGGACGATGCAAATTTCATTGTGCTTGTAAAACTAATTTGTTATGATGGTATTATTATGACCCATGTCTCCTACTATTTCTTAACACACTTGGGCAAACCCACAAAATAGGGGCCGGATTTTTTCCAAGCTATTATAAGGCCAACCAATAACAACATTCAACAGGCAGGCCCACTATGTTTAAACAACAGTAATAATATTAATAACAACATGCAACAGGCAGGCCAAACATTTGGGCCTGCTTGTTGCAAGCATGTTGTTGTTATTGGCTGGCCTTATAATAGCTTGGAAAAATAATCCGGCACCTATTTTGTGGGTTTGCCCAAGTGTGTTAAGAAATAAGAGACATGGGTCATAATAATACCATCATAACAAATACACAATTAGTTTTACAAGCACAATGAAATTTGCATCGTCCAAGTCAGAAAAAAATTCTGCGGTACACAACCTACCGGGCAAGCAACGCGATGTCTGCCGGAGATCACGGGCGAAGGACCCTTGGTTGTTCCGTCAGCGTGTGCTTCTTGCCACTGAAACAGGGTTGCGCGATAGGATAAAAAGGCGTATTAATTCCGGTAAAATATCAGCTTTCATCTTTATGGTATGCACAATTCATTGTCATAGAATGCTACTTACATTAGAATTATACATAATTATTGTTATGATTTATTAAAAAATATTGACATCGTCATATAATAAAACGGAGGTACTTACCTCATTTTTCCAGTCATGCTTTCAGCGATATCAGCTAAACACTCTTTATGTTACGGGGCCCAGGTTCACGCCAAACAAAAATAATAAATAAATAAATACAAAAATCCTAGCTACGCCACTTGCCCTTTCGTCCCCGTGTGTTTTAATGCATAATTATTCAATTTTTTTGCACAAATAATGATTTCCTTGTCAAAAGCTTTTTTTTAGATACTGTTTTATTATATTTTCTACATCTTAGACAAAAAAAAAAAACGGAAAAAAAGACAGCAAGAGTACATTTTTCAAAAATTTCTAAAACGTCTGTTACAAAAGTCTACTCAACACACCCATTCGAGGAAAGCCCCCCCGGTTGTCTCGAAGTGGCGCGTTCATTGAACTTCTCGGTAGGAACACGTCCATTCGAGATAACCGGGGGGCTTGTCTCGAAAGGGTGTGCCCGTTCCCGCTCCCATCCCGCTCCCATCCCGCTCCCGCAACCCACCCATTCGAGACAAGCCCAATGTCACAATGTCACAATGTCACAATTGTCACAATGTATTCAATAACATGGAAGTTTGCCTAAATATAACCATCACACCCACCCCAAAGCCTTTAAAATTCCATATGGTCAGAATGCAGCTGTGGGCACCAGGCGCTGCCATGTCAGGCTAACATCAGTGCCCGCCCAACGTTACGATCACGTTAGCAACACCTAGCAACCTAGCAACACACAGTACATGCACTGCGCAATGGACCATGTAATACAGTAAGTTGGAACAAAAGGCGGATGCAAACGATCTGCAGAGTATGACAAAGTAATAGACCTGTTTACTAAGTTATTCAAATTTTATGCATACTTTTGAAACAAAGGTTGTTCTTGACAACCTGAAAGCTTGCCAGAGGCTTGTCAGACATAGCAACAAGTAATGAATGCAAACTGGATTCCAAGTATTGTAGTTCATTCATTAATAATTCATTAATAATTCATTAATAATTCGGCTATTGGTATACGTACAGAACTATGTTTGCCAACCACTCGCCCATATATTAAACCTATCATTCACAACGGGCGTCTTCCCGGATAAATTAAAAATAGCGAGAGTTGTGCCTGTATTTAAAAAAGGAGACAAAAGTTTGCCGGGTAACTATAGGCCCATATCAATTTTACCAGTTGCGGATAAATTGTTTGAAAAACTTGTAAATATTCGAGTGGTGAAATTCTTAGAGAAAAAAGAAATATTATATAATCATCAGTATGGATTTAGACATGGATATAGTACAAAACTGTCGCTTATAAACTTGATCAATCAAATTACTCAATCTACTGATGAAGGGAGCTTGACAGTAGGAGTATTTATCGATTTTGCTAAGGCCTTCGATACATTTAATCACTCTATTCTTTTCAAAAAACTGGAGCATTACGGAATTCGGGGAATAATGTTAGAGTGGTTTAAGAATTACTTAACAAACAGACAACAATTTGTAACTTACGACTGTGTGAAATCTGATTATAAATCTATTTCATGCGGCGTCCCCCAGGGCTCGGTGTTAGGCCCGACATTATTTCTTGTCTATATTAATGACCTACCAAATTCATCAAATTATTTCAATTTTCGATTATTTGCCGATGATTCCAATCTATTTCATACATTTAAGCATGATGAACGTAATATTGATTTATCAGAAGTTAACCGTAACCTGAAAGCTGTTACAGATTGGGGCAACTCAAACAAACTTACAATAAATACGAAAAAAACTAATTACATGTTATTTAAAAATCGACGAAGACATTTCTCAATTTTAGGTCAATTGCTCATTAATGAAACCATTTTAGAGTCAGTTGAGTCAACATCGTTCCTTGGAATTCGTATGGACAAAAATTTGATCTGGAAGAAACACTTTGATAATTATATGCAATGTACTAAGTTAAAAGATTGGAATATTGTATAGATTAAGACACTTCGTGTCAAGAAAAATAATGCTCATGTTATATGATTCTTTTATTTTACCCCATATAACGTATGGATTAGAAGTTTGGGGTGCTACATGTAAGACAACTCTGAATCCTGTCCTAATGCTTCAGAAACGAATGGCCAGAGTAATTGCTTTCAAAGGTTCGAGATATCACTCTGCTCCTTTATTTTATGATCTTAAAGTGCTAGATATTTTCAAAGAATATCGTTATGTGACTGGTATTTTTATGCATGATATGATGTATAACCGTCTGCCTCATACTTTATCTGATTATTTATCAGTACTAGATTACCCTTATCATACAAGAAACATAGAGAAATCTAATTTGAATTTTTCAATCAGTAATACGAATCTGGGTAAACAGTCGATTCATATTCAGGACCTGTTATATGGAATAATTTGCCAAAAGAATTAAGGGATATAACCGGTCGCAGAAGTTTTGGACTGGCATTACAAGAATACTTAATTGGAGAATACCAACTTGAAAATCAATTTTAGAATGTTCATGAAGATGATTATCATTCATTTTATTTATTTTGTTAGCTCCCTTTACCAAGCCGTTATTGCGATTTTTACCAAGATGTATGTATCATTGTGATTTGGTAATGAACTCATTCATTCATAATAATTCATTCATTCAAACTCATTCATTCATTCATTCATTCATTCATTCATTCATAACAGGTTAATGGATACCTCGTTACTAGGTCCCCAGGAAAGAAACATCCATAAATTTGAATCACTTAGTAAACAGGTCTATTGGGAAATTTTAGTACAAATTTTAGCGTAAAAAAGGGTCACTAACCCTGAATACAAGACTGGGTAAAAGTCTGCATGTATAAGATGATTCCAGAGGAGAAAAGCAAAAACATATATGGATAAACATTGATCTAAATCAAGTGGGAAATGACTAAGGGAAAAGGGTTACGAAGACAAAATATACAGTCATGGCAGTATATGTCACTTCTAAGGAAAGCTTCAAAATAATTGGGAAAAAAAAGAAGAAATAAAATGATCAATACTGTTATACTCCAAAGCACAATTATCATATTAGGTCATAGACATCTGTCGTGTCAGCATACAATTGAGATCCAAGAATGTGTGGACACTCAGTTTGTCAAAAAGTGCAGAATAGGGGGAGAAAGATTGAAAATCCCAAATCTGGGGGTTATTCTTTCAATAGCCCAAAATACAGAGTTGATAAGTTACAATGTAGTTAGTTGCCCTGTATTTAAAGAAAATATTTTTAAAATAAAGTCATGTTAGCCAAGATAAATGGATAACTCATTTTAGAGAATAACATTTCTTCAAGTGAAAAATAATGTAGGCCTATATATTACGGCCACTAGCAAAAAGTAGAAGAAAAAAAATCGAAATTATGTGGATGCAGTAGGACAGTATACAACTGGCTATCTGTCCCAGCTACTGAATGTTGTTATTATAATTTCATAATCTTTTTATCTCATGCATGACCTTGTTTCACTACTTGCAGGGAAATCTTTTCATTTCATTTCATTTCATTTATTTCCACTTCCAACAATATAAAATGCATAGGTTTACATAGTACATAGCAAATCAATGAAACTTACAATTATTGGTTACAGCTCACAATAGACATAGAAAAACAAAAACCAAACTAGGTTGGTAGCGGAGGGGACTGCTAAAAAGCTGGGCTTGTAGATTGAAGCCCACTATAACTTATAATTGCAAAAATAGTGTATCGTTGAAAAGGGAACATATTTGTACATAAACCGGATAAACGAAACATAACAGGAGTGAAAGGGACAGAAAAGGAAGGGAGAAAAGGAACGGGAGAGGGTAGGACTCTTACCTATAGACACACACAACATAACACAGACCGACCAGAATACGGATGGCAGCATATATTGAATAGGAACGTAATCGTGTACAATGTTGAGTGAAATAATTTGAAGAAGGTTGAGAGATGATGCCCCTGGCCAACCTTCATGGTGGTTTTCAATAATCAATGGCCTAGATAATCTTGATCTCTTATCAATCATGCTTCCAATAAATAAGGTAAGAATGAGTTATAAAGAATACAGTGCATTTTCCTGTAAAGAGTGGGTCTTTTATTGCTAGCCTTACCTCCCCACCAACATGATATTTGAAGCTCAGGTTTAGTCGCATCTTTATGGCCTGCTCTCATCTTAGGAAATTGATAAAGTGACCAATTTATGAAATTTATCTAGGCCATTCTTAATTAAGCATAATGTCGTTATTTTAAGTTATAGGCACACCAAGGAAGGGTCTTTTTGAAGGGTGAGGGTATGGGGTAGGGTTGGGTCTTATCGGACCAAATTTACATCACTATGGAAAATTTTCTTTTGATTACCGACAACAAACACCTCCTCCGATATATCATTTATATATTTTAAAAAGATTTGCCAGCCTGACTCAAAACTATTTACAATACCATTATGAGGTTTGCCGACACCGATTTTGAGTGGGGAGGGTTCACACCGCTAGCGTCGATCCTAGGCAAATCAACTTTAGAAAAATTTTAAACAACTTCAATTTATAAATATTAAAATTGACAGCAAGAAGGGGAGAAAGAATAATAATAATTTATATGATATATCGCAAATCTAAATTGTCTTGAAAATATTATTTTCATCAAAAAAGAAGAGGCAGAATAATGACAAATCACGAGTCTGAAAAATATCTGATAAAACCTTGATAAAAATGGACTGACGCTAAAACAGACCCGTTCTGCTTTTAGCATTACAATTTTAGCAAATGGGGCTACATGACAATGGACGTCTCTAAGGGAGGAAGGCGGACAGTCCAGCATTTCCATGGGCAAAATCAGCGATTTTGATAGCCTGTCGGCAAACCGCAAAATGACCCCCCCCCCCGTCTTTAAAACATAAAATATTTAACCTCTATCAGCAAATTTGAGAGTCTGATTATTAGTTATCATCCTTGTCGGAAAATTGTGAAATCTGCATGATGATGATGAAGCAAGAGAAAAGTGAAATGAAGGAAACCTTAAAGGTTTACTAAATTAGAGAAAAAATTGGTGCTCTTTCCATGTAGTTTTGCATTCTAATCACGAATCTGCCAATCGATTGTCCAAATTATGTCTCGTTTTGGCGAAAAAGGGGGAAAAGTAGAGGTTTTGGGACCGTTCCTTAAAACTCGTGAGCTGATTGGCTAACCCCCAAGTGACGTATGAAAAGTAAGAGGCACAAGATCTGCAGGCTGCAGCATATAATACTGTACACAGAATGCGGTATTTGACCCCTCTGTTCAATGGACAATTTATGAAAAAAGGAAATTAATCAATATAATCTTAGGAGTGAATAATCATTAGCAATATATTTTCTACAAGATCAGAAAACGCTTTTGCCCAAATATACAGCTCTTGTTTTGTTTTTAGCTTTTATTTTGAACAATGTTCTCATCCATCTGAGCTTGCCGAACGAAAGTTTTGCATTGGTCATAAACGCGTGCACAGCCGTTTTATGCGTCTGTATATAATTATGTACAATGTCCTACACATCTTTAATACGGCAGTGACTATATTCCCCTCGTACATAGCGACTGGTGAACGCTTTTGTTTTGTTTATTTCACACGGCTTTTTTTTTACTTCCCTTTACATAGTACGTTAGTACTGACCTAGATTTTGGCTGAATTCGAGTAACTTACATAGAGAGAGGAAAAGTGCCCGCGATTCCGAGTTGGATGACTTTTCTGAGCCATGCAGATGCGAAGTCTGATTTATCAAATGATTTATTAGACACCGAAGGCAAAGAAGCTCGAGTGGCAAGGGGAAATCCGACCATATTATATGTTTGAACCCCTCGCAGAATACGGTGAAGGGCCGTGGGTGAAGTAACTCCAGGGAGCTCCAACGCGTTGGAGCTCCCTGGAGTTACGGGTGAAGTAGATCGAAAATTCTGTCTCTCGTTCGTTAGGTCGTCTTAGCTAACGAACGAGAGACAGAATTTTCGGTCTACGGGTGAAGCTGCTGCAGCTGCTGTCGTTGAAAAACAGATTGGAAGACTTGACGCCAAGTCTGATCGTTGGAATAGCTGAATCTTATAGCTAGCTTATCCTTCTCTTCATGTCAAATTCTGAATACAGGCCAGGGTCCTCAAATCATCTTCAGCAAAGTGATCGCTGCAGATTGCACTCACTCACTTGGCCGGCCCTTGCCACTCTGCCCGCGTGAGCTTTACCTTTGCGACCCACAATTTCCGTAGATTTTCATCTTTAGGAAAATGATGTAGGCTTACACCATCTTTAGGGATCTTGCTACAGCCCGTAACTATACACCGATTAGGCATTATTGATGAAACTGTGTCCCAAAATCAAAGTTATTGTGAGGAATTAAACACACGAAAATACGCAATGCAAATGGTCGATGCGGTGAATATCATGCTCGGCACCGGGCTGGGCCTGCCGGGGGCCTCCGGGCGCTCACGGTATAGGTTAGTGGAATATTTTCCTTACTTTTCATGCGTCACAGATCACGTGATCACGATGTCGCTTCGATGAGTTTTTTTAGGGGCGGGGCTTATGACTGTGTAAATCAGCAAAAATGTACTTTTCAAATGATTATAAAATATGACTGAACGCATAAAAAATTGTGTGATGGATATTTTTTGGCTCCTGATGACACCTTCCTACGAAAAATGGGCAATTATTTTTTTATTTTAGTGACCCTTTAAAGAAGCTATAAGACGAGGAAGACTTAAAAGAAGGAAAAAGAAAGACAGTTCCGACATCTCGTAAATGAATAGAAGGGGGGGGGGGGGGACGTCTTTGCCACATCCTCTCTGGATCATGCCCAAATTGTTTTCAACACAAAGAAAATATTCAAGAAAGCTTAAGAAATATTAAAAGCTCAACTTGATGTTGGTATTCATATATTTCAGAGAAGTTATAAAACAATCATGAATTAATCAATCAACTAAGCAATAGGTTACGCTATTGAATTCTTTATTGAATTCTTCCACAATTATAAAAGATAATATAGATTAAATAATTATTCAGCCCCCCAAAAAAACAACGAAACAAAACAACAAAAAACAAAAACAAAGACAAAAGCAAGAAAATCAAAAACAAACAAAAACAAACACAAACACACAAAACAACAAAACAAACCAAAAAATAATTAAAAACAAAATAATCAATCACAAAAAGCCAAGGGGCGGGGGCAATTAATTTCCCCCAAATATTCCGACTAGTTACAAAAGAATAAAAATCAGATAAAGCTTCGATTTGCTTGACACTATTCAGACCCCCCCCCCAAAAAAAAAAAAAAAAAAGAGATAAGAAGAGGGAAATCATTAGATTTCAGATTTGAAAGAAAAGAGTTTAAATAAGTTCATATAATTTTTATAATCCAGTCATAATGAACCTTGAATGAACATTAAAAGTATGAACATCAAAATATATATCGAAGCAATACATTTTCAACAAGAAGGTTTTGAAAATGGGAAACATTTATTGCACATCAAAAGAAAACAAAATAAAATGAACAAACGCAAAGATTTAAAAAAAAAAAATTGTCAAAAGTCAAATCCCCGCGCGCACCCAATTATGTTCAGCGTGTAATAGCGCGCGATGGTGCCCGGAAACTGGTACCAGGTAGGCCGGAAAACGGTGCCGATGTAGCTTTGCGTAATTCGATCGCTGCGCGAGCCTCGGACCACATTCGTGGAAATAAAACACAGCATACGAAGGCGGAGAATTTCGGCTTCATTTCAACAGTAATATGAGACAGAAAGGTAAAGTAATATAGCTTGGAAGTCGCTAAAACTGCTTAAGTGGCCCTATACGGTATATGTTTGGTTGAATATTTTGTCGTATAAATCAATGAATGAAAATTGAATGAATGAATGAGTGAACAGTGTAAGTGCGACGTCAGCGCAGGTAGCACGTGCATTTCACCACAAACCCGACTGATAACTATGCCGACGGACAGGGGCCACCGCGAGGCCAGAGTAGCGTATGGAACCAGCAACGCAGCGCTCTCCCATTTCAATCGTCTATAAAATGGTTCTACTCACCGCGGGTGTACTTTGTCGGACCTTTCCTTGTAAAGAAAAATACTCTGCGACTCACCCGGCCCTTGAATTCGCTTGGTATCTGTCGGCATAATCAATTTTCTCAGAAATAGTATTCCTTGATTGAAAATTCGAGCCGAGCCCAAGGGCCAAGCTGCCGTACGTGCCAGTGGACAGATCGGAGCTAGCTAGCTATGGATCGGAGTCAGACGGACGCGGACCGGACGCGCATATTTTTTTTTTACACAACTGTTCTGCCATTTTTGCGAAAACATTCGTGCGCGCGACTGGAGACGGAATCTAACGTGACACTTCGCAGTAATTTTGGATTGCTGTAGTACATGTATAATAGGTCTATGATCAATACTGTCGATGCATAGATTATGTGTCGATGTCAGAGAGATGATCAAGAGCGCGCGTGCATCTATAATGAGCGATACGTGTAAATTGCAGCAGTGCATGATACTGATAATAAGAAGAACCAGCTGCCTGAGCCCGAGACTGAGGTGTGAAAAACATAGAAATACATAAGGAAAGAGAAGAGGATAGGTCGAAGTAAAAAGAAGGAAATACATAAGGGAAGAGAAGAGGAAAGATCGAAGAAAAAAACAACAAAATATATAAAGAAAGGGGCGAGGATATAGAAGAGGGAAAGCAAAAACATACAAGGAAAGAGAAGAGGGTATGTGAAAGGAAAAACAGAAATACAGAAGGAAAGAGAAGAAGATTGGTCGGGAAAACCAAGAAATACACAAAGATACGAGGATAGTTGGAAGGGGAAAAAAAGAAATACTATAAGGAAAGAGAAGAGTTGGAAGGAAAAACAAAGAAATAAATAAAGAAAGAGAAGAGGATATAGAAGAGGGAAAGGAAAACATACATAAGGAAAGAGAAGAGGATTATGTGAAAGGAAAAACAAAAGAAATACATTAGGAAAAAGAAGATATGTTTGTGAAAGGAAAAACAGAAATACATTAGGATAGAGAAGAGGATAGTTGGAAGGAAACAAAATGAAATACATAAGGAAAGAGAAGAGGATAGTTTGGAAGGAAAAACAATGAAATACATAAGGAAAGAGAAGGGGGTATATGGAATATGAATGGTAGGCTACATGAATTAACACATCAGAAATGAAACCTTTTAAGGAAAAATGATTGAATTTTGGTAAGGTGATGAAATATTGGTATGATAAAACTAAAATTAAAACTATGATTTACGACTACATTAGGCTACGAATTTTAATGTCGACAATAAATATACCATTATACCAAAAATAATTCCCTTTTGCCTTTTTTTTATTATGAAATTAGCTCTGCATAGCTTGACAACGCAGTGTCAGTGACAGTGATAATAAAATATTGCACAAATGAAATACGAGAACAGTAAATGAATTGACATGTCAATAGATTTAACATTTACATATAAATAAAAAATGATACTAGACAGATATGACTAAAAGTCCATGAAAAATTGCTTCGGTTAATTTAGAGTTCAGAGTTCAATTAAAATTCAAAGTCTAAAAATGGCTGGCTGTAACTTATACAACTGGCGTAGCGAGCTCATGAAGACCTGTAAAGTGAAGAATACTGATCGGGCGCTCGACGACGAGGGTCGGAGACGAAAGGGGCTCGCGAGATGAAAATGGCTGGCTGTAACTTACGACTGGCATAGCGACTTCATGAAGACTTGTAAGTGAAGAATACTGAAGGGCGCTCGACGACGAGTGTCGGAGACGAAAGGGGAAAGGGACGCAAAATTTTTTTTCGCCAAACCTTCAAAAATCGCTTAGTAAGGGATAATGGGGTCCAGCTTCTTCCATAATTCCCTGACAAGCAAAAAAAAAAAAAAAAAAAGGTCTTCACTCTAAAAGGGGGGGGGGGGCACAATCGCGAAAATGGCGGATCGTCTATGGTAAAAATTCATACTTCTCTTCCAAAAGGGGGGGGGGGGCACGGGCCGGCTGTGCCCCCCCTGGATCCGCCAATGGCTCGGAGACTTGATGTAAAGACCGCTGGTCGGGACTAAAGAGTCGCAGGTCCACGATGGATGCATTGAATGAATAGCTGCTGGTCCGTGGGACGGTGAGTTGCCCGAAGGTGGACTGAGAGATGAAACGTTCTGAGAGCCAGTGAGTCGGGACTCGGAACTAAAGAATAGCATGAGTTCAGAAGACGTGACGATGCAGTGAGTCGTTCGTCGTCGATGAGGAACAAAAATGATGGATAAATAGCTGCAGGTCTGCGGGACGGTGATTTGCCCAAAGATGGACTGAGAGATGAGACATTCAGAGAGCCAGTGAGTCGGGACTCGGAACTGATGAAAAGCACGAGTTCAGAAGACGTGATGAACCAGTGAGTCGTTCGTCGTCGATGAGGAACAAAATCATGCTGATGATGAGGAGCTTATAACTAGCTACGGCCACCAAACGGTTTAAAGGTAGACTGAAACTACTGCCGAAGGTAAACCACAACCAGAGAAGCTTGAAAAGATGAAGTGAGAAGTTGACTCGACCAGAAGATGACGGGAGATGCTGCCGTACAAATGAAGATGACTCTACCGCGATGAAACGGCAGATGATGCCTCTACCGTAGTTGGTGCGGGAGTGAAGGCAAAATCCAGATGCAAAACGCGAGGTGAAAAAGGCGCACCGGCGAGAGAAAAATCCAACGCTGATTGGTTGACAACAGTAAAATAAGGATATCGACGATTGGCACACGATCGCGTAAAATTGGACGCGATAATAAACAGATTATTGATTGGTCAAAATTCACAAGATAAGAAAAACATGAATAAACATAGCTTGTCTAGATAGACATGACGTAGGTTGAAAAACAAGTTCAAACTGGTTATACATAAAATTATATACAAATCTAAAAAGTGAACTTGCATGAAAACAAAACTGGTAGCCATTTTGGATATTTTTGTGAAATTCAAAACGTAAGTCGCTACAAATATTCCCCCCTTAGAATCGAGTTTGTATAAAATACAAGCGAAGAGGCGATACAAACAGCGGGTCTCAACTCTGCTTCTGCATCCGGCTTTCCATGGGGGCATTTCCGGCGGGTCAAAAGTGCACACTGCTCCCACTTTTCATGTATTACCCTATGAAGCCAAATTGTTTTCAGTGTACCAGCGAAAATCAGATTTTAGCCTGCGCGCAGCGCGTAAAGTTATTGAAATTATAAATTTAAATATTCATGAGCTTTTATAACTAATTAACATAAAATTGAACTGTACTTAGGTGTATACTGTACTTGTGCAGCAAAAATGAGCAGAAGACTGGAAGAGGAAGAAGAAAAAAAAAGAAGAGGAAGAGGAAGAAAAAGAAGATGAAGAAGAAAAAAAGAAGAAGAGGAATAGGATGTGGAGGAGGAAGACTGGAAGAGGAAGAAGAAAAACAAAAGACGAAGGAGAAAAAAGAAGAGGAAGAGGAAGAGGAGGAGGGAGAAGAACAAGAAGAACAAGAGGATCAAGAAGAAAGAACAAGAACAAGAACAAGAAGAACAAGAAAAAGAAGAAGAGGAAGAAGAAGCCTCCTTCGATATTGAATTTCCCTTCATTGAACGCTTTCCTTGTGCCTTGCAGATCTGGCATATCATATCTCAAGTAAAACTAAAGTACAAAGAGAAAATGTGCTCCCCATAACCCCATATGTACCACTGGCTGCTGCTGCATGTACCCCCCCCCCCCCCCCAAACAAACAAAAACACAAACAAACAAAACAAAAATAAAACAAAAACAAAAGCAAAAAAAAATAAAAAAGAGAAACTAAAATAGCAACAAACCTCAAAAATCTGATTTTTTCTTTCTTCTTCCTCTTCTTCTTCTCCTTCATCTTTATCCTTCTTCATCTTCTTGTAAAATGAGTCCATCAACAAAAACCCACGCAATTCAGTCTATCATCCAGTTATTCAAGGTTGTATAAGGCTGTATTAATACCAATCCACCATCACACTTCAGGACACATCATCATCATCACCACATCTTTCACAAAATTATGGGGAAAATCAACAAATAGCAATTTCTCAGTGTGAAATGATGTTTATTAAAATAAGGGGGGAAGCATGGCGGATGTGTAGTGGACGCACGTGTCGTGGGTAAGCTCGCTTATTTTTCAAATTTCAACGGTTTAAATTCAGCTTTTGATTTACTTTTATGCTCACTTATGAACAATGAATGGCCGTCCAAAGTCTCGTGACCCGCCTAGTGTGGAAAACTCTCCTGTAAAGAAAAAACAAGCGAAAAAGCGAAAAAAAAGCGAAGTTTCTCGACCCTCCTTGACGAGCTCGAATCAACCGAACACGGCGGGTTCGGGGTCGCGTAGCACAGCCCCACTGTGGTTCATAGAATTTGAGCAGCGGCAGGAGGCGAGGTTTGCAGAAATACTTCAAGCCCAACAAATGTTAAAGTTTGACGTGGATAATGCAAAGGATGATATTTGTATGTTAAAACAGCGCTAGAGGAGGCAAATGCCAAAATCGATGATCTGGAAAACAGAAGTCGCCGCAACAACGTCGTGATCTAGGGGGCACCAGAAGGAGCAGAAAAGGGAGATTGTTTGCGGTATGTAGAAGATCTCCTCGCCGGTGCTGCCGGCCCAAAAGCTGTTCAGCGTGCACATCGCTCTGGTCGACCGGCAGCCGCTGAGAAGGCTCGGGGAAAACCCCGACCAATCCACGTTGGATTCTCGATATACAGAGAGAAAGAAGCGGCCCGGAAGAAGCTGATTGAAGTGTTCAAGGAAAAAACCGAAGGAGCAAAAATGTACGTTGCAGATGACTACAGTAAAAGAGTACAGCATATGAGGAGGGAGAATCTGCCAAAGTTGAAGGAGCTGAGGGCAAAAGGCATCAAAGCTTTCTTCGTCTATCCTGCGTCCATCAGAATCAGAGATGCCAACGGCCGCTTGATAAGCCCTGAGGTTTAATTTCTTGCCATGGAGGAAGTTGGCCAGTGTAGAGTTTATGACAAACATTTTAGTAAGGTGTACAATCATTTTACAGCTTTATCCCATAACTGGTCTTTATGATTAACTTATGCTACCCTTTTTTGCACATTGACTGCCAAACCTTTTTGCTTTCCAATTTTTGTATGTTTTTTTTTTCTTTTTATTTTTGGTCACTGTCACACGTTTACTCATTGGGTCGATAGCTCTATAATGAGCACAGTATGGCTATCTGGTTTTATTTTAATTGAGGTACTCATTGTAAATTCAATTGTGAAATATGCATCTGGGAAAATCATTTTTTATTTTAGGAATGGTAATAAATGTCTCTCAAAATAAGTACTTTCAATTGTAGAGGGCTTCAGGACAGATTCAAAAGGAAAAAGATATTCAGATTTTTGCACCAAAGAGATGATGATATAATTTTGCTCCAAGAAACTCATTCTCTTGATGAAAATTTGCAGATGTGGAAATTAGAGTGGGGTGGAGAATTATATGTTAATAGTGCTACCTCTAACTGTAGAGGTGTAGCAATCCTTTTCAAACCAGGATTAAATGCTTCAATATCTCATGTATATTCAGATGGAAATGGCAGAGTCATTATTTTTGATGCTTTAATAGGAAAATTAAAGTTAAGGATAATAAACGTGTATGCTCCTAATCAGGACGACCCCAATTTTTTCTTGGATTTGTTTTCAAATTTTGATGATAGCGATCAAACAAATGTTGTTCTAGGTGGTGATTTGAATTTAGCCATGGGTCCCTTGGACTATCAAGGCTCTTGTGCTGAACATAGTAATTCAAGATCAAGAAATATTTTTTCCTTTTTAATAGATGAATATAATTTGAATGATACTTGGAGATTAAAGCATCCCACAGACAGGGTATTTACAAGACATCAACAAAATCCTATCGCCCTTTCGAGACTTGATTATCTATTTGTGTCAAACAGTATCTTGGCAAATATTTTAAGCAGTACTATATCTCATGGTCTGGCATCGGACCATTCTGTGGTCACTGTAGAATTATCTATTGGAGTTCCCAAAAGGGGCAGAGGTTATTGGAAATTAAATTGCCATTTACTTCAGAGAGATGCAGATTTTATAAAGTAAATTAAAGTTAAGATTAATGATTTTAAGCAGGACCATGCTAATTCATCCTGTAACCCCCATGTCATCTGGGACTCTTTTAAGAGCACGATAGTAGGTTATTGCATTGAATACTCAGCAAGGAAAAAGAAAGAGAGAATGAAGGATAAATGTAAATTGGAAGCAGAAATTGAAGTTTTAAGACAAAGGCTGACTAAGACACAAAATGATGCAGAGTGTAATGAAAAAATGCAACTTTTAGGTAGTTTAGAAAAAAAGTTAGAAGACATTTATGATTTTGAAACAGCTGGTGCTATAGTTAGGTCCCGTGCCAAGTGGGCTGAGGAAGGTGAGAAGAGCACTAAATACTTCTGTAATCTTGAAAAGAGACATACAGAAAAGAAAAATATTTATATGTTGAAAAATGCAGATGGTTCTCTAATAGTGAACCCTCAGAATATCATAAAAGAATTACATGGTTTTTATTCTATATTGTATTCTTCACATTGGTCTGAGGATTCTAGCAAAGAAGCAGATCATTTTTTTGAGGGACTAGAAATTCCAATATTTTCAAATGATCAAAAAGAAAAACTCAATCAACCATTAACAAAAGTTGAAATATTTAATGCAATTAAGTCAATGCCAGCAAATAAATGCCCTGGCTTGGATGGCCTGCCCAAGGAATTTTAAGTTGTCTTTTTTAATGATATTTATGATTATTTAATAGATTCATACGCTTTTTCCTTTGAAAAGGGTTTTATGTCTCAGTCACAAAGGAACGGAATTATTTCTCTTTTGCCAAAAAATAATAAGGACCCAATGTATGCTAAAAACTACAGACCGATTTCCTTATTGAATGTTGATTATAAGATAATTGCTAAATGTTTTGCTTTGAGATTAAAGTCATTTCTGCTAGATGTCATACATAATAATCAGTCTGGGTTTCTGAAAGGTAGGAATATAGCACATAATATACGTTTAATTATTGATTTGATTGATTACACTAATGCTCATGATGTTCCTGGTGGTCTATTACTATTAGACATAGAGAAAGCATTTGATAGTGTTGAACATGAATATTTGTATAAGGTCCTGGAACGTTTTGATGTTGGTCATGATTTTTTAACTTGGATTAAATGTTTTTATAATAACAGAAGCAGCTATGTTCTAAATAATGGCTACATGTCATCAACAGTCCACTTGGAAAAAGGAATATTTCAAGGATGCCCAATATCCCCATACCTCTTTCTTCTAGCAATAGAAATATTGGGTATTTCAATAAGAAACAATCCATTAATAAAAGGTGTACAAATTGGGGAAGTTGAACATAAAGTTAGTATGTACGCTGATGATACAACTTGTTTTTTAAACGGAGATTTGGAGTCAATTAATAATTTATTTGGTACTTTGGAGAAATTCGGGGCCTTCTCTGGTTGTAAGGTTAATATATTGAAAAGTGAAGGGATTTGGTTGGGATCTCTAAAAAAAATCCAGAGAAAAACCTTTTAGTGAAAAGGGACTGGTTTGGAACAATTCAACTTTTTCTTGTTTGGGAATAAAGTTTTCTTTGGACTTAAATTTGCTTCTTGAACTGAATTATAATCAGAGATTGGGGAATATCGAACAGACCTTGAATTGCTGGCGTTCAAGATCATTGTCCCTTATAGGGAAGATAACTGTTGTGAAAACTCTTGTATTGCCCAAACTGTTGTTCTTATTTACTACTCTGTGTATTCATATTCCTGAAAAGTTTTTCAAAAAGCTTGAATATTCTTTTTTTTAATTCATTTGGTCAGGCGGCAATGATAGGATAAAACGAAAATATTTGTACAATGAATATGACCAATGTGGCTTGAAAATGTTAGATATCAGATCATTTGCCCTGGCCCAAAAGTTGGTTTGGTCAAGACACATGTTGAATGAAGATTTTAAAAGTGATTGGAAACAAATTGAAATGAAAAGTCTCACTGATTTCCATACAGACACTTTCATTTTATTTAGAGCAAGTGCTCCTGACAATCGTTTAAGAATGTAAATTTCCAGCTGGGGGAAACCATTAAGGTCTGGTATGTGTTTAGAAGTAGATTGTTGACCAACATGAATTTAAGAGAGATGCACAAAATGGATGTGTTGTGGTTTAATAAGAATATTTGTTTGAAAACAAAGAAATATTTTTACTATTCGGAGTGGTATGATAAAGGTATTAAAACAGTACAGGATTTGATGTTTAATGGTACTCGCTTTAAGGAGTTTTTTGAATTGGTATTGGAATTTAATATTTCAATTCGTGATAGAAGGAAGTATTCTTTCCTTATCAAGTCTATCCCTTTGTTTGGAACGTGGTCCAATGACTCACGGGACCCATATGTTTTAGTGGTTAGTAAGTTATTCAGTTGTAATAGTCTCTCTAAATTTTCTTATTCAATCTTTAAGGACCAACTGTTACCCAAGGATAGAAGCAGAAAGTGGAATGACATTTTTGGTATAGATTTAAATGATGAAGAATGGACGTTGGTCCACAGGAATAATCTTAAGTGCACAATTGAAACCCAACTAAGGTCTTTTTATGTTAAAACTTTCCATAAGGCTATAGCCACTAACGATTTTCTGCATAAAATTAAGAGGTCAGACACTGAATTATGCAGTCTTTGTAATCAATCTAATGACTCTATTCAGCATTTTATGGTTGAATGCGTAGTTGTAAATCCTCTTTGGAAATGTTTGGAAAAACTTTTTGAGTTCAAAATTAGGGACACGGGTACAACTCTCATCCTTTCAAAGACTTTTTGGTTGTAGCAAAGACCAACAAAATTATTTATGTATAAACTTCTTTCTTTTGTGCACACGTTTTTATATTTATCGTTGTAAATTCAGAAAGGAAAAACCAAACTTTCAATCTGCTTTTTAAGATTAAATATAAATCAGAATACCTGATAGCTCTCAAGAATAATAAGATGAGACTACATTTTCAAAAGTTTGTCACGATGCTAGAGTCTGTATTTTTCTTGTAAGCCATGACCCGAGTATAGTATACCATGTATTCAGCTTTGTTCAGTGACCGTACCTCTTTTTTTCCTTTTTTTAAATTTTTTTATTATGCTCATATTTATTTTTTGTACATATGTTATCAATTGTTTCAATAAAAACATAAATAAAAAAACAAAAAAGAAATGTTTATTAAAATAACTCACTTATCAACATAAAAGTTAATGCTCTCTTGAAATGCAATATACAGATTATTATGGTTCATGGACAACAAATCATGGGGCAGGTGAGGGGGGGGGGCAGCATACCAATTGCTATTTTATTTCATTTTGTAAGCAAACAAGTTTAAATCTATCTAGTGACATCCGATATATAGGTGGATTATAATCCCTTCAAATTATTATCAGAATATACAAGACATAAAAGTACAAAGAGACCACCTTACTGCCCAAAATGATATGAGGTGATGTTTATCCAAATTTTGGTAGTTTTGAAAATTTCGACGTGTGCTGAAACTCCCGAGCCCCTGATTCGTTTTTAAAAATTTTCTAAATTACATTGGAATTAAAAGGAAAATTATTTGATTTTGAAAATTTATTGGTTACATTTCAAATTTAAATTACTGCATTAGTCTGAGGTGACATGATAACTGACTGTGCCTAACTTAAAAGGTTTTTATTAAGTATTGTTTTGAAGTGTGAAAAGAATTTAGAATTAGGCTCAAGATTAATGGGCCAATCATGCAAACTACAATTTTGTTTAAATACGTGTACATGGACATGTAGACCTACAAAAGGTAAATCCGTGGTAGTCAAAGTCTTTGCTTTTATTTCAAAATTACAAATTTTTGGGTGTATCTATAAATGCTCTGAGAGTGAAATGTCAAGTGATTGCAATAAGGGCCATTCAATAGCCTTCATACAACCCTGAACCCCCCCTTAGAAAAATAAATAAATAAATAAATAAAAAAATAAAAATAAAAAAAATAAAAAAAAAATTAAAAAAAATAAATAAAAAAATAAAATAAAAGTTACAAATCTGTTTGTTTCCCCTTTGAATAGTATGTTAGCTCTTTTCTTTTGACCCACACTTTGACATTCAATTGCCAGCTCAGAAATAGCTTTCCTGACATTTAGAATACATATATTTGTCATTATGTAAATTAGCAATAAATCTCTCTGGAAAAAAAATTAATTAAACATTAAATAATAATAAAGATCTCTCTAGAGAGATTCTTTACTAGACGTCAACGAGAGGCAAATAAGTTTTTAACTTTAAATGCCTACATGCAAGGTATTATCCAAGGTATAAAGATAAAAATACTTCGATCCCTATAATGACTCAGTTACTTGACACTTAACAGCTTAACAAGCCATGTAACTGATGAGCTTCCTTGGACAACCTGCATTATAAAAACAAAAAGAAGGGACAAAAAAAAATAAACTTCTTGTAGACTGTGGACTGGATTTTAAAGAAGGGAACAAAAATGGTATATCTCTCCAGAGGGGAATCCAGGATTTCGTATAAGGGGGGAAGGGGGGGGGGGGACACATAAATGCTGGATTGTTAACTTTGGGAAGATCTGTATATTTTTGGGTCTTGCCAGCCCTCCAAATGTCGCTCAGTGGAGGGGGGGGGGGGGGGGGTTATGGGGTCCAGTTTCCCTCCATAAATATCTGACAAGCAAGAAAACAAAAAAAAGAACAAAAACAAAAACAAAAAAAGTTTTCCGTTCTAAAGAGGGGGGGGGGGGGGGGGGCACGGGTCGGGATTTGTTGTTCTTCCTTCAATAATTATAGAAACTAGCGGGACCCGTGGAAATCCACGGGTTCACTTTTTACATTGCACTCTCAACATTTTCACAATCGATATGTACATGCTTGTGAGTTTATCTGTTTATTATTTTTATGTTAATGAAATTATCACGCATACGTGCTCATGATCACAATTACTTAGTCAAATATACCCACATACTCAGTTAAAAATATTGTATAATGTTATGTAATGTACAGAATATATTTCAATTCTATCTTAGATATCATTATGACATAAGGGGGAGGAAGAGAGAAATAGAGAGAGGGGGAGGGACAGAGAGAGAGAGAGAGTGTGTTGGTAGACAGATAAGACGAGAGAGAAATTGATGTAGAGAATATAAACATAACAGAAAGAGAAAGAGTGGAATAGAGATAAAAGACTTTCTTTTGATGTTAGTGTTTCCATTTAGCATATTGTTTTATTATATGAGAACTTAAATATAGTTGTAAAATTAATTAGCAAGTTAATGGCCTAGTTATTTTGTGTACGGAATATTGTTGTCATCGTAGAGGTCGCTTATTACTTAGTCTATAGCAAGAAATACAATTTTTGTTAGAAATCGGTAGTAGTTATCTATTTTCTATAAGTAATTGAGCAAAAATTCACCGACACATATCTCAAATTCAGTGAGACACATGTATGAGCAATAAATGCGTTCAATCACATCCTACAATAAACATTAAAAGTATTAAAAAAAATAGAAGTATGAATTTTCGAATATTGGGCCCCCTCCCTCACAAAATCCTGGATCCGCCGTTGGACATGGTGGATGGTGAAGGCAGGCCCTATCATGCCCCTGCCCTCACTCTACTCCATCCGGTGGCATAGAAAGGTCCCAAATACAATGAAAATAAAAATGATTGATGCATTCACATAATCCCGCGTCACCCATCCCATCTTTAACCCCTGCTAGTGCTATCTACACTGAGTTTATTTTTCTACAATAAAAAAATTGTAATGTGCATTCACATATCCCCACCCCCTGCCCGCTATATATCTACGCCAATGACTTTAATGGAATAACGCTCCTCTAACATAATGCCTGCCCCTCAAACTGATAATATTCATGGAACAAATTTTTCTTTTTTAAAGAAACAAAATCCATGTAGAATATATTCAAATAAGATGAATTTACCATCGAATAAAAAATGAATACAGGTGTATTCGGCCTGTTTCCAATCTGTTTCCAATCTTGATATAAGAAACCCAGTGAGGCATTTACTGCAGTGTGGGCTTTAAAATTCAAGTAATGTATAAAATCTGCTCTGACACATAATGCGCGTACCAAGGGGTAGTTTTGGGTGTTTTAGGTGTTCAAACATCCCTCGTTTGGTGTTATTTGAAGTTAAAACACCCCCCCCCCTTTAGAATTCCTGATAACCTTTTTTTTTTACTTGTCAGATAATTTTTGAAAAAAAGACCTCCCCCCCCCCCAATTAAAAAAAAAATACTGTAGTAAAAACTACCCCCTTTAAAAAATCCTGGGTACGCCACTGCTCTGACATACGATAGGATAATAATAATAATAATAATAACGGTCATTTATAACGCGCTATTCACAAAAGAGTATCATAGCGCTTACAATTCACAATAAAATATACATGTATACAAAAGAACAAAACATAACTTTATGGATAAAGATAAGTTTTTAGTTTGGATTTAAAAGTTAGCTGGTTTTCTATTACTCGTATTGAGAGTGGGATATTATTCCAAACCCTAGAAGCAGTTACACTAAATCGTTTTTCAGCAAATGAAAGAGTTGATCTGGGAATTACAAGTCTAGTGATATCAGTTTTTGAACGGAGATTACGAGCGGGTAAGTACAACGAAATTGTGTCAGCAAGGTAACAAGGGGCAGTATTATTGAGTAATTTGTGCACAAACAAGCAGAGCTTAAACTGAACACGCTGAGAAAAAGGAAGCCAGTGTAGTTCTTTAAATAAAGGAGATACCTGGACTCTCCAGCCAACCTGAAATACCAAACGGGCTGCACGATTTGAACACTTTCGATTCTCTTCTTATCCTTAGAAGAAAGAACGACAAACAGACTATTGCAATAATCAATTTTTGACAATATAAGGGCCCTAACAGCATGATGACAGGTTTTTACATCAATGAACCTTCTTACTCGCCATAGATTCTTCAAGTGGAAATTGCACGTACGTACTATGTTATTAACATGTGTTGCAAGCGTAAAACTTGTATCAATGCATATACCAAGATTCATAACTGTGGAGGATAAGGCAATCATCTTGTCCCCTACTGGAAGTCTAACATCAGACAAGTCGTTGGCACAGCGAGTAGATGGACACAATACAATAAACTCTGTCTTAGAAACATTAAGTTTAAGAAAGTTTCTAGTCATCCACTGGCTAATATCTAGAATACATAATGAAATACGTTGCAACACCTCCTGCACACTATCTGTTTAACGGGGATCAAATGGAGCATACAATTGAATATCGTCAGCGTAAATTAAGTAACATAGATTGTGCTTCTGAATAATACTACCTACATGAGTGATATAAGCGCTGAAGAGGAGGGGACCCAAGACAGACCCTTGAGGGACTCCATATCCAGAAGTCCATGGCTCTGACATTTGTTCCTTGATTTTCACCTGTGATGTCCAACCAGTTACGTAAGAATGTGCCCATCTTAAAGCAATATCGGACAGTAACAAATCTGATTCAAGCCGTTTAATTAAGATCTCATGGTCGACAGTATCGAACGCTGCACTCAAGTCTAGAAGCACAAGAACAACTGCTTTCCGTTTGTCAAACTGAGCTAAAGTATCATTTTGGAGCTTAAGGAGAGCAGTCTCAGTACTGGTTTAGACATGGTTAATAATAACTTCATCGTCAAATGTTAACTGCAGTTTAAAAAAAATGGTAAGTAGGCCTACACATATTTTCAATCTTGAAATAAGCAGCGCTCAGTAAGGTATTTACTGCTGGGCATTTCGAATCAGCCAAGCCGTACTATACTACAGCTCAGTCGCAGAATGTCGACTGTAGGTGGGCGCTGCCGTGACAGATTACCAGCGTTGTAAAGAAGAATGTAATCATTTTTTTTAAAATAAATACAGATCGAATAGGGGAAAACAGAGCCCACAAATACTATACTCAAACATTTTTTGTTCTCAACAACGTCACTCTCACTGGTGAGAGCTACAGAGTCTGCACTACGTACCGTTCGCCGGACGCACGCGCAATCGTCGTCTGATTCGGTCAACGGCGGGCAGCGGGAAAACATTTTATAGAGTCCATCGGACCCCCTCCTGCAGCGCGTGCAAAGTTAATCGGGGCGGGCGCGGGACCCCCTGCGTGGCGTCACCGAATTAATTATATTAGATGTAAATCTAAGTTTAAATCATTTAACAGAAGTACATATTTTCATCTTCCATTCCAAATTTGATTCTAGACCAAGACATCTAGTATTAATGGCTAAATCGGTAAGCGGGTATAATCAAAATACTTTACTGGACTTTAGAATTTTGATTTTGACTGTACAGACTACGTCTACGTACGGTCTACAGAAAACAGATACACATCTCAGTCTAATATCAATAACAAGATCTAATCTTACAGAGCTACTAGTACAATGTCTAAGACTAAACAATGGCCAAATTGAAATTTACACCAATTATGTGGGCTTAGAGGTCGACATTAAAAAAAAAATACTTTTCCAGTTCAACTTGGGTTTCCTGCAGTGAGTGGATGACAATAATCTACAGCCCAGCCCCAGGTAGGGTCTATCACGATATTGGATGATCTGGTCCTGGTCCCCCTGTGTTTCTCTACTTTGGTCCAATAGCTCTGCAATCAAAAGAGAACAAGAGGTTAGGATCATAGTACATATCCCCCGGAGGAATTTATGCTTTCGTGAGACTTACAAGACAAACTCCTTCGAACACAAAAAATTATCAAAAACAAAGTTTTTTGAGATTTGTGGGAATCAAAAAATGAATTATGTATGATCTTATACATAAAACATTATGTTAATATGAGCAACTAACCAATCATCGAACAGTATTTGACGATTTTTTTTTGACGTCATTCCTCATGAATAAAGATTTATTCAAATTGACCCTCCTAGCTCATTTTTCAAATTGGACAAAGCTCCCACAATGCATCCAATGCAAAGCCTATGGAATGTCAAAGGTCAGATTTTAGTTGACTCTCTAGCCCTCCATCGGAGGGCATACTGGTATGATCGAATCTCTTTGTATACAAATCTAAAAAGTGAACTTGCATGAAAACAAAAATGGTAGCCATTTTGGATATTTTTGTGAAATTCAAAACGTAAGTCGCTGCACCTTCTTCTCGTGCTTTTGTCCAATATTTTTTCTTTACATAGAGCACTCAGAAATATAATGCAACGCTGTAAATTGTTCCCTTATATATACCTGCTGCCATTTTCATAAATCACCACAAATCACCTTCTTCTTTTGCATCACTGATCATTAAAGGAGAATGAAACCCTGGGAAAATATCCATTTTAATCCTCCGCCCATATTCTGTATCGTGATTTGATGTGATGTTTGCCTTCTACCGGGCAGTGATGTAAATCGGCCTCTTTGAGGCGCAATCATGGAAGCCAAGTAATAAAGTGAATTTACTCATCAAGTCGTTTGGCTATGTGACTGGCATTCTTTAGTGTATTGTCTTAATTTATGGCGTGGTGGCAGCTCGGATCTACCTCGTCACGGACGGCATGTAAGAATATTGCCACATACGGGCAGTCAGTTGGTCGGGAAGATACATGTTTCGTGATAGTGGTCATCGTCTGCTCCATGGTCGTGCCCCTACTCCCCTAGTTCCACGTGTATGGACGGCACGCACCAATGCACCGGTGCAAGCCCCCCGCCTCAATCGAACGAAGCCGATCTAGTTATATCATCATTTTTCTGGAGTGGCAGTACAGACTCATTCGTCATCTCATCAGCTCTCCGCAGTGGCAGTGCGGGTCTTCTTCACTTCATCTTCTCCGTAGTGGCAGTGCGGGCTATCTCTACCCCTCTCTTCAACATGTTCATCTTCTCCGTAGTGGCAGTGCGGATCCCCTTTCTCTCTTCAAGTTCAAGTTCTCCGTAGTGGCAGTGCGGCCCCTATTCTGCTTGATCACCTCACTATCGCTTCAACTTTAACTTCAGACGTCAGTGATCACCACTTCTGCAGCCTTTTCCAGAATCATCGTTCACGTCGAGCTTCTTCGGTTCGCGGTTAGATTTACTTTCTGTAATGATTTTCGATGTCATAACCGGTTTCATTTTTTGGTGTGTTTTTTGCTTCCTTTGTATCCGTTTTTCTCGCAAATTATTCGGTGTCGGGGCTACTGGTCTAGGTCTCACTTGCGACGAGGTCTCACATGCGACATAGTTCCTGTTTGCTCACCAAGCTTCGACAGCAAAAGTCATCTTCCTCGCTAGAGTTGCTCCACCCAGCCGGCTCACCTTAATATTCTCTTTTATTACCGTCTTCGTTCTTATGGCCTCTACTCTATTATTGCTCATCGTTTGCTTCTGATCACATTACAGACTAAATTTTGGAAGTATAATCTAATTCCATGTTCTTTTTTTACTTTATTGCAATTCCATATGTTTACGATTCCATTCTTTTTTTCTGTTTATAGTTTGAATTCTATATGTTATCTTTTATTATGATCTGCACTATGGTAGTCTTTCTTTGTATTTTGATTTATTATATTTTAACAGAATAACTACAAGAGGAGATATTGGGATAATGGTTATGACCAATCAGTTTTGTCAGATATATTGTTTAGCCAACCTGCTGGATTAATTTCGTTCAGTGGATTTAAGAGGAGGACGGTTGTGAATGATTATGAGGGAAGAGGGCAGTATACTTGTAGAAGGGTGGTAGAGGTGTCGTGGTCTAGTGGATACGTCACCGGACTGTGGATCTCATGGTTCGCGGTTCGAGTCCCGCGGCACTAATTTCCTTTGGCTAGACATTAATCTACATTTGCCACTATCCACCAAGGTGTAGTAAATGGGTTACCTGGCAGGAATTTATTCCTTGAATGCTTTCAGCGCCTTATAGGGCAGCTGGGCTAAAGCCAGGGTAATATTGGAGCGCATTGAGCACCATTCATGGTGGATATGAGCGCTATATAAATATCAAATATTATTATTATTATTATATAAGGAATCTGTTATATTTATGATTGTGTTGTTTAGGAAGGAGACAATAAGAGACAGCAAGTAAGCAGTGGCAAGTTAGGTTGTTATTGATGTAGGAAAGAAAGAAGATCTAATAGGTAGAAGGATATGTCAAGGATAGATTGTTGTTCAACTAGTTGATACCTTGCATGGTTATAATGAAATGTATTGGAGTCTGTCTATGCATTACGACATTCAAATCAACGTGTATGTTATTATTACAGTGGGTAATATTTTGTCACGTGCCAGCACGTTCTATGCTAAGTTTTATTATCATGCAATGTTCATCTAGTTGATATAATTTATGGTTATGATGCAATTCATCACACTTATGCATTGCTTATGTCATTTAACTGTACATGTGAATATTACAGTAGGTTATATTATATTATATTGCAAGAGGTTCTGTGCTGAAAGTTCCTTTTTTTACATTCAAGGAATTTGTCTTAATTGTCTTATGGCGCTCTTCATTTTCCTTATGTATTTCTTTGTTTTCCTTCCACCTATCCTATTCTCTTTCCTTATGTATTTCTTTGTTGTCTTTTTCTTCCACCTATATCCTCTTCTCTTTCCTTATGTATTTCTGTGTTTTCCTTCGATCTTTCCTCTTCTTTTGCCTTAAGTATTTCTTTGTTTTGACTTCCAGCTATATATCGTGTTCTCTTTCCTTATGTATTTCTTTGCTTTTCCTTCCACCTATCCTCTTTTCTTTCCTTATTTAGGCCCATTTCTCTGTTTTTACTTGTATGTACTATGTATTTCTTTGTTGACTTTTTCTTCCACCTATATCCTCTTCTCTTTCCTTATGTATTGCTTTGTTTTTCCTTCCACCTATCCTCTTCTCGTTCCTTATGTATTTATTTGCTTTAATTCCCTCTTCTATATCCTCTTCTTTTTCCTTATGTGTTTCTTTGTTTTGACTTCCAACTATATAACCTGTTCTCTTTCCTTATGGATTTCTTTGCTTTTCCCTCCATCTATCTTCCTCTCTTATTTCTTTGTTTTTCCTTTCATATATCATCTTCTCTTTCTGTGATAACTCCTTGATCTGACCATGAAGCTACAAACCAAATGGTTAGTAGCGCTCTTCATGGCCAGATCGACGCTGTTGGGGATCGTAAGTGTGCGCAGTTTATGCACGCTTGGGCTAAAACCACTTGGTCTAATTTCCAGAAGGGCTACCTTCATTCGGGCTAAACCCTTTTGGTCCACTCTTCATTTGGTCTAATTTGCACTTGGTCTAATAACCATAAGGTCTAATGACCACTGGGGCTAATTATCACTTGGCCTAATTACTGTTTTTGGTCTAATTACCATTTCGCCTACTTTATTTTGTTGTCACTTGGTCTACTACCAGTTCGGCTAATGTCAGTTTGTCTAATTCCCAGTCAGTCTAAAACTAGTTGGTCTACAGGCATTTCGTCTAAAATCCATTTGGTCTAGTATCCATTTGGTCTACATGGCATTTATATGGTCTAATGTGCAGTTGGTTTAAGTTTCATTTAGTCCATTTTCCATTTAGTCTAAGTGTCAGTTGGTCTAAATGCCAATTTGTCTAAACATCACTTTGTCTAATTATCACTAAGGCTAATTGCCTGTTGGGCTATTCCCTTTTCGTCTACGCACCTACCAACAACACTATGAGTCATTTTGTTGGCCGTCCCTGTAAGAAAAAAAAAGAAATATTTTCAGCTAAATGTAAAAGTCAATTACCAAGGTTTGAAAAGTTTTGACAGCTATCAAAACATTTTATGATATGGAAAAGTATATATCAAAGATAAATCTTAAAGAAGATAAGTTTGAGAAGAAAATGGTTTCATTTCACCAAATGTTTCTGAGAGTCTATGTTCTCTTCGCCTGTTTTGATCCAATACAATACACCGCTGTGCCGCTGCACATTTTGTTATTTTATGGTATACTCTATTGTTTAAGTATTTACATGAAAAACATATATGTACGATGTTTTGTTTACCTAGGGCGTCACAATACCTAGATACGCCACTGCCTTAAAAGAAGAAAGGAAGGCATTGAACAAGTATAACAAGTGGCATTTGTGTGGGTAGCAGGAGACACTTTTCATTTACGTTTCAGATGAACAAATAATAATAATAAATTAATGATGATAAAAACAATAATGATAATAATGATAATGATAATGATGATAATAATTATAATAATAATAATAATAATAATTGCACACTCTTCTTTCTTCTTCGCCTTTTTTCGTTTTTCCTCTCTCTCTGTCTCTCTATCTCTTTTGGGTCACTCTTTTTGGTCAACTTGCAAAATCATAGGGGGCAATCGCACCCTCCCCCCCCCCCCCCCGTAGCGCCGCCCCTGAAATTAGCAGTTTGCATAGCTCAAAAGAGTCGGAGAAGCTTAATGGCAGATAATTTAGTTCTTGATATGACAAAAGTGTGACCTTTGAGCAGGAACTTAGCAGGAGCTGGGGACACAGTGCCCAAAAGTTTCATAACATTGTAGCAAAGATATCTATCCCCGACCAGAAGCTTGCTCGCTACGCTGGCTCGTACTCACTTATTGTAACTCATGGCAGTAACATAAAGTCCTATCTATCTCTTATATTGAGAGATTGCGCTTGAAATTAAATGCTTTTGCGGCATCTTCGTCATGAAATCACTGTATTATGCAAGCACCATACATGACCTTCCACAAGAACATAGTATTTTTGGTCGCTCGCTTGCAAGTTAGGAGTAGAGCAGAATTGCATCTTATGCAAAGATTAGAAAATATATCCTTATGTATTTACGTCTCAGTATTGTCTTGAATATAATTTCATCTAAACACTGACTTTGATTTGTACTGATTATAATCTTGATGACTGTTTTCAAACAAAATAGCGTATTGGTGCTCATTATAGTGTCTTGGTGCCTATGATACGTGTGCTAAACCATACGGGGAATGTAGGAATCATTATCTTGATTTTTTTGTTTCAAAATGAGCTAGTGGCGAGATTTTTTTTTTCGCCAGACGTCAAAAATTCGCTCAGTGGGGGGTTAATGGAGGCCCAGTTTCCCTCAGTAATTCTCTGACAAGCAAAAAAAAAATAAGGTTTTTCGTTCTAAAAGGAGGGGGCACAATCGAAAAAAGGGGGCAGTGAGGCACAATGCATACTTTTCTTCCAAAGGGGGGAGGGGGCACGGGCCGGATGTGCCCTCCCCCTAAATCCGCCACTGCTGCAATCAACCTCCGTTTTAGAAAAGTGTCAACAAACAGAACATATAAACAATAACCGTAGAGGCCATAACTTTTTATCTCATAATCCTAATTCAACTAAACTTGGGTGTTCTGTTTAGAATGATATTCTCCATGATTTAAACTAACAAAATTACATTCCTATCAATTTCTGTTGCCATGCTAACCGTTATTCATGTAAATGTAGTTTTTAATGATTTTTTTAAAAACAAATATATTTTTGTATAATTCCGTGTAAATATGAGTTAGATATAATAACCAGGCAGTTATGGTATTGTTTGTAAATCTAATACACCCAGATAAGATCAGGAGTGATTATTAAACTTTATCTTTATCTTTATGATCGTTTTTAAATCTTTATTTGTTTAGTCGATTTTCTCTCTAATTGTGCCTAGAGATTTCTTTATTCTTGCTAACTGGAACAACCAATATTAGCTTACTCATGTTGAATGAAAAAAGGCTAACAATGAAATTATTTCTTTGAATGGTAAGCTGTATAGCCACTATGGTTATTTTGAACCTTGAACTTGCAACACTGAATATTTAATTTGAACAAATGGAGATTGGACATCATTGACAACAATCTGATTTCACACTTTTAGGCTCACTGATGAAACTGAAATCTGATTTAATCAATAATGAAATATTCTATAACAAATTAGGCATTGCGTAGACGTTGTGCATATCTTGCTGTTTATAGTTAGAGCAGTCATTAGGTATCATTGGTTATATATTGCGATCTTTCAACAACAGAAATCTCTATCTTGATAACAGTTTATCTTATTTTATTTCATTTTCAGGAAAACAATATAACAATAACAGAGAATACAAAGTACAATAACAGAAGAAGGGAATTACAAAATAATAGTTGTAATAGTTCTGATCAATTAAAGTGGTATCGTTTTTATGATGCTCGTCGAGACAGTGGAATATTCAAGTAGAATTAATTACATTTACATGAGAAGAACATACACTTGTTATTGATATCAAATTTATTGAGTTGACAACAAAGTATAAATACTTAATATAATATGTAAATATTACTTTATTGCCTGTGTTGTGTTTGTTACCTTTTTTATTTATATGAAGATCATGCAGCCTATCACACAGAGGCGGCGCTCCGGGGGGGGGGGGGAGGGATACAGTGACCACTTTTTTAAGTACCCAAAAAGTGCCCCTTTTTATCTGTGAAGAGTGCCCCTTTTCATAGCTGATAAGTGACCCCTTTTTTCGTAAAGTGCCCTTTTCCCTTTCTAATAAGTGCCCTTTTACTTTCTGATAGTTGACCCCTTTAACTTCAGACATTAATGGCCCTTTTGAAATCTGTGCCTTTGTTTTTCGTCTGATCAGTGCCAATTTTCCGTTCTAATAGTCCAATTTTCATTTCTCATAAGTGCCCTTTTTCACCTCTGATAAGTGACTCTTTTTCTTTGAATGGCTGCCCCTTCTTCTTTCGAATAAGTGCCCTTTTCACCTTCTGATAAATACCTTTTTGTAAGTCCCCCTTTTACTTCTGGTCAGTGCCTTTTTTTTTCTTTCTACTAGTATTATTTTCCCTTTTGATAAGTGCCCCTTTTGTCTTCTGATAAGTGCCCTACCTATATACTTATATATATTTAATATATTGTACCTATATACTCCGATGTCGCTTACAAACTGAGCCCTAAAGTCCACAAAAGAACCACATAGGCCTACCTAGCTCAGAGAGGCTTCATAATAATAGATTCCGATCCCCTACTGATATCAGCACAATGAGAGGCAGTGGAGCAGGGGGCAGGAGGGGCACAATTCTCTAAGTTATACAAGAATGAGCAGTGCCCTTACATCATAACAGGAAGAAGGACGATTTTTTTCTAAATTTTTTTCAAAGCTCGCTCGCTACGCTCGCTCGCATTTACCATTGTCTTTTTTAAAATCATATTAGGAAAATCGTTGCTATTCAAAATATCTGCAAAGTAATTTTTTCTTTTCTTTTTTTCCTTTTTTTAAATCTAGAACCATGCTAACACATAAACAATGTGTCGAAAATGATCCTCGATAGTGTATTAATCAGAATGTAGCGGTATACTATTGTCTCAGCTCAAAGTGACATTTTGAAAGGCGCTCCGCCGCCCCTGCTATCACCCACACTGGGAGTTACTAAAGTTCTGGATTCTGATCTTTACCTCCTATTTTACTCTTTTTTATTTATATATTGTGATATGATTTAAATAGCATATAAGAATTATCTTTTGATGAACATTTTAAGAGTGCATATGGACGTCTATTAATGACGTCTATTGTTTACAAGTAATATAATTTGATAATGCTGAACTCACTTTGCTTTTCAGATGATAATAGAATCTTAATTACATAATTACATTCAAATGATTCTAATGCTTGATAAAGTTATGCAACCATGTGCCTATTTCTATCTGTCAACCTCAAAACACATATAAATCTGACAAGATGATTTTGTGGTTTACAACGTGGAAAATATTATCAAGTGGATCCAAATTTCTACATATCCATAATGAAAATTATAGTGTCCAAAGCATATTATGCTAAGGCAGGCTACTAAAACAAGGCAATTTTTTAACACGTTAATTTTGTCATTTAGTATGCATGAATGTGTAAAATAATTTGACTATATAATTTCATTATGCAGTTCATAACATCATAATTATTCTCTTTGTGTTCAATTGAATTAAATTAAATTTATTCAACATTCGATAAAAATGACAATGATAGAATACAATTGGAAATATACCGAAATATTAATAATAGAAATATGACAAATTCAACAACAATGATAAGTACAGTATACCCCCCTCCCCCCCACTGAGCGACAGAATTTTGACAGACCTGCATTTGTGTGCCCCCTTATATCCTGAAATCCTAGATCCGCCCCTGATTGAATTAGTGACAAATAAACAGAAAATATCTAAATGTGGAGGGACAAAGGCCAAGGGTCGATCAAAGGTTTGTCCCCAAACATATATAATACATAAGATATATTATTTAAGAGAATTACGGACAGTTTACAAAACACAACTTTTTATAGACAAAGTTTTTAATAAACAAAGTGAAATTCGATGCTTTGTTGATGACAAGCTAAAATTTTGCTACAACAATAGTAACGTCCATTGGCGGACCCAGGGGGTACTTCCGGCCCGTGCCACCCCCACCCCCCCCCCCCCCCCCCCCTTTGGAAGAAAAGTATATATTTTGACCATAGAAGATCCGCCCTTTTATCGATTGTGACCCCTGTTAGACTCTGGATCAACAACATCATTTTGTACGAAAGGGCTAGCAGATAGGCTTGGGACACAGGGCAAGCCAAAGTGAATCAACGTGTGAGGTGGTGAGCCTGAAGGTGAGGAGCTCTTCAACGAAGAATGAAACTTGTGTATCTGCCATGTGTGTATACTAGGCCAGAAATGATCATCAGTTCAGTGAACATGGCAAAGAAAGAAGATGTCAGTAGATGGCCACAGCTGCAGGGCCTACATCTTCCTATCACCAAGCTGGAGAAGTGACGATGCTGATTGGTCAGGATGCCCCTGAAGCGATCATGCCAATTGACATTAAGGGTGGTAGCCCCGGTGAGGTCTATGCGATCCGTACCGTTCTGGGCTGGACTCTGAATGGGCCGTTAGGAGGAGCAACTTTCAAGTGTTGTCAACCTTTTCGAGAGCGAGTGATGGGAGGCTGGAACAACAGGTGAAACAGTTCTGGCAACTAGAAGGGGCAGAACACCTCCTTGGAAACCAGAAGGGGATGTCGGTAAATCATGAAAGGGCCCTTGATGTCTGGCGGCATTGTTTGAGGAAAGACGGCAAGCACTTCGAACTTCCTATCCTTTTCAAGGAACCAAACCTCTGCTTACCAGATAATCGTTATGTTGCAGAGCAACGTCTTGAGTCGCTACGGAGGAAGCTCTCAGGGGATGATGACTTGCATGTAGAGAGAGGCAAACAGTCTAGCAGGAGTGTTGTTGACGTTCAGTGGAGGGAATCCAAGATGATGACCCAAGGTCTGGTGCAGCCAAAACAGTTCTCAATAATATCTACATGGACGATTATCTTGCTTCTGTAGCAGATGAAGATGCTGCTGTGAAGTTAGTAGCAGACGTTACAAGTTTGGTGAAAGACGGCCGTTTCAAGTTGGTTGAGCAGCAGCCCGTCAGTTCTTGAGTCTGTACCAGAGGAAGAGAGAGCCAAAGATGTGAAAGCGTTAGACCTTCATCTTAATGTCCTTCCGGTAGAAAGAGCGCTGGGAATTATGTGGGATGTGGAACAAGACTGTTTCCTGTACCAGCTCACTCCCAAGAGCAAACCACTCACTCGACGTAGACTTCTCAGTGTGGTTTCTTCAATATATGACCCTCTGGGTTATGCCGTACCTGTTGTCCTGAGAGCTAAGCTAATCTTGCAGGAATTGACCAGGAAAGGACTAGGATGGGATTCACCGATGTTTCCGACGACAACGTGCCTCGTAATTCCTGGTTGTTGGGCAGAGTTCTACGCACTATGTCAGAAAGGGGTATCGTGCGTCGCGTTGAAGTGAAAACTCAACATATCGTTTTACTGAGGCCAGTAACAAAGCTGTGTTTACTCTTGGAAGAGGAGAGTTTAGCTCGCGATAATAGGGCTTATTATTAGCATCAGGATTTTGTGATAATTTATAACGTTCTGCGTTTGAGGTGCGAGCCTAGCGCCGCCTCAGCTAGCTATCTGAGATGTTTCTGTGTATATCGACCGGTGATCTGGAGCCATGTTTATATGCCTTGATAGTAGATATGAATTTAAAGGGTACCTGAAGCCTGAAAAAATAATTTGTGTGTAGTTAGCTTACACAAAATCAACCCCCAAAAAACTGAACACGACATTCAACGATGAAAGCATACAGGAGATATTGATTTTTTAAAATAAAATACCCCCCCCCCCCAAAAAAAAAAAAAAAAAAAAAAAATAATAATAATATAAATAACACTTGAGCAAAAACTAGTCGATCGATCACTTCTTCATTTCATTTCATTTCATTTATTTTCCATTTTCAACAGAATATAACAACGTAATTACATCATAATTTCATGAAACATTTTTCAACAAAATATAACGTTATTACATCATAAATAATATCATGAACCATTTTCAACAATATAAAGACAAACGTAAATACATCCTAAATAATATCGTGAACAAAATGCATGTAATAACAATAATTTTCATTCAGCGTAATATTCAAAGATAATTATAATAAATCACAATAGCTCACCTAACGATATATCGATTTAAACGATGACCATCATGACCATCATCAAGTAAAGACGTGTTCGCGGACCCTCTCCCTCATTGCGGTATAATTATGTCAGCAGCATTCGACATGAGCAGCATTTAGCATGAGCATTCAACATGAGCGGGAAACACACATCAAAACCTGGGGCAGCCAAGCGGCCTCGTCCGTCGGCCACCCCATCTAGCCCTGAGGCTGATTCCGGTATTATGTCGGAGTTGAAAGCTCATTTGGACAGTCTCCTCGGAAAAATTAATGAACGGTTATTAGCGTTAGAGCAGAAAATTACACAGCAAAATACGAGAATAGAAAGTAGAATTGATGAACTAACTTCAACTGTGATGTTTCAGGGTAAAGAATCTGAAGAGTTAGCGGAGAAGATGAAAGCTCTAAAGGTAGAGAGTGAGATGAAGGAGAAAGAACTGGAAGCTGAAATAGATAGACTTTCATCGTATATAGCGCGAGAAAACCTTGTGTTCTTAGGAATACCAGAAAGTGGACAAAAAGAGGAAAACACGAAAGAAATCCTAAACAAATTTCTCATTGAGAAGCTTCAGCTAAAGGAGGATCAAGTAAAGGGTTTTGAGTATCAACGAGTACACTGGGTCCCCGCCCTGCAGAAACCACGCCCTATCAAGGCCAGATTTTTGAGGTTTGCCGATAAGGTAACCATTCAATTAAGCTAATGCCAAGCTGCTTAAGGGAACAAATATGTACATTGCGCAGGATGTACCGAAACGAATTAGGGAGGAGAGGAGAGCCCAGGCTCCCGCATTGAAAGCAGCAAGAGAAGCCGGTAAACTTGCATATTTTTCGAATACGGCTCCGACGAAACTCTTTGTTGCTGGCAAATGGATTACACGTAAGGATCAGGAGAAATTAATTGAAATCTGGCGGAGAAAGGAAGGAGTTGAGGCAAGCAGTGAGGCGAGAAGAAGAAAAGACAGCGCTCCGCTACCTAAACACCGAGGAAGGCCTAGGCTAGAGCGTGATGAGGAATACCGGGGGAAAGAAGTACAAGAAGGAATGACATCTCTCGCGAGACAGATTAGTGGGAAGGATAACCAAGGTTCGGTCGGAGACGCCATAGAAATGATGGAAAGTAGTGGTGCTGATGTTGCAATAGTACGACTGGAGGAATATCTAGGAGCGGTAGGAGGAAAAGATGATAAATAATTCCGAGTTTGCTACCTAATCGTTAGATCTGGAATTGGATGGTGACAAGAAATACTTTGGGGAAATATGGTCGATTCTGTTGGAAAGTGTCGGCGAGAAAGAAGCAGCCAGCTGGTGGACACTCAACTGAACGAGCAGCTAACGTAATTACAACATAAAATTATGGAACAGAACAAGATAAGTATTAAACCTATATTATTTTGCATTATTTATAATTTATCCTAATTCGTCAATAAATCGACGTAGAAACACTGTATGCAATTCGAGATAGAGACGAGTTTCCGCCATACTAAATGTCTTGAAATCTCTCTCTCTGAGTATAGGCTAAGAAGGTTTGTTTGATGTAATATGAGGGCATGGACATAGCTTTAAAGTTTAGGTTTATATGGTGTTTAATGCCGGTTTAAATCTATTGATGAAATAATCTTCTTTCAGACACCGTTTCATTTTATCTTCATTCATTTTATAAAAGGGTGTGATAAGAAAACAGGGTTCTATAGAGTGAGCACATTTTTCTAGATGTTCACTTAATTTAAGTTGTCTGTATTCTTTTTGTCTAATTTGTTGTCGATGGACTCTTACTCTGTTACGGAGAATATCTCCGGTTTCTCCTATGTATTGTTTTTGCAGCCTTGGCATGTTAAGCAGTATATTAAATTTTTAGTTTGGCATGTGAAGGGAAATTTAATATGGAATTTAGTTTGATTTGTCCCCAGATTAATTTGGTTAGTTTCATTTATATGAGAGCAAGTTTTGCATCGTTTATCTCCGCATTTCGGGCTCTGCCGTTTGCTTGACATAAGTTTCGTTTCTTTGAAAGCAGTTTTTAGAATTTTGTCATTTTGTATAATGGGAAAAGAATTATGGATAATTTGGAACATGTTAGGGTTATGTATGTATGAACAAATGGTATAATGTTATTTTCCTCTTTCTTTTTGCAAGAAAATAAGCTTTCTCTGCTTAGTGCCACAGCTTTAGAAATGCCGGTTTCAATTATTTGTTTTGGGTATTGTCGGGCCAGTAACATATGATTTAATTCATCTAATCTTTTTTTTGTGATTTTGTCAGATACAATGGTACATATTCTCCTAGCAGGATTGTAGGCTACGTTGTTTTTACATTGGTTCGGATGACATGACTTGAAATGCAAATATTGGTGGGTGTCTGTAACTTTATAAAATATATTTGTGTTTAATATGTTCTCTTCCTTTATGATTGTTATGTCTAAGAAATTAATTGAATTAGGACTGATTTCCCATTTAAACGTGATTGCTGGGTGTAGATTCATTAAAATATTGTGTAAATCATTTATATCTCCAAATTCACTCTTCCAAATGATAAAGCAATCATCTAGATATCTTAACCAATTATTCTCAAAGTAGGTTCTGACAGTAAGATCAAATTGTTTCTCAATTTCTATATAAAGTTTCGCTTCCAGGTGTCCCATGAATAGGGTAGCATAAGTGGGAGCCATTTTCGTTCCCATTGCAGTACCACATTTTTGCAAGAAATAATTATCATTGAAGTGGAATGTGTTATGGAGAATAAAATTTACAGCAGTAAAAAAATCCAATGGAAAACGTAAGTCAATTAATTCTGGGTATTTATCAATCCAATATTTGATGCTTTTAACTCCATCTTCATGGGGAATATTAGTGTACAGACTATTGACATCATATGTTACAAAGACTGATTCAAATAACAACAGTTCATTAGGCAAGTGAGTTAAAAAGTCAAGATCATCTCTGACAAAACTTTTGACTTTGGATGTTAAAGGTTTCAATATGATGTCAATGAAGTTACTGAGACGGTGTGTTGGACACATTGGTCTTGCAATGAGTGGGCGCATTTTTAGATTCTCAGGAGCTGGACATTGAATATATTCTGATTTACCTTTTTGAACTTCTTTTCTTATTGCGTCTCAAAAAAAATATCTACACTTTTGAAATGGCTGCCAAATAAAAATATGATTCTTGGGGGAAAGGTTTATATGTATGGATAGCTGTGGACTTTCATATGAAACCAAACGTCCGAAAATAATTCATGGTTGGGTGAGCACTGCTCCCTTTTGTAAAGGGTATGAAAATTATGTTGCGCAGGAATTAGCCTTCCAATTTGTGAGAGGTGAGTCCTTTGGAGCTTACAAAATTGAGGGTGATATGATAAATTCATGATCAATTGCGATCAGTTTGGGTTTGCTGAGTGAATTTTATGGTTTATTAAATGTTGATTGTCTGATTTACGGTATTGATTGATTGACTGATAGATTGTGATTGACTTCAGGTGTCAATGGGTAATAGCAACCAGTCCAATTTGGGAAATGTAGGTAGAATTCGGGATAAGGGAAGGTGGTCTGGATATTTTGGAGTGGAGACCAACGAATATGAATTGTCAAGATATGCACAAGCACACCCAGGAAGAGAGAGAGAGGGGGGAGGGCATACATGTCCTCTTGACCCTTATCCCATCTACCCAACAAAGTCCTACCCTATCTCACCTCCCCTGCACCATGTACCATCACCCCATCCTGACTTCCATGAACACACCACTGAGTCTACCAGGGAAAGTTACAATGCTACAATAATAAATGCAATACCTGTTTACTCATGCATAAAATGTTAATCCCATAAACCACAAGTTTCACTCAGCAAACCCAAACTCATCACAGTTCATCGTAAATCTTTCATATCATCCTCAATTCCGTAAGCTCCAAAGGACTTTCCTCCCACAAATTGGAAGGCCCATTCCTGCGCAACCTAATTTGCATACCCTTTTACAAAAGTGAGCAGTGCTCACCCAAACATGAATTATTTTTGGACTTTTTGGTGTCATATGAAAGTTGAGCTTTCCATACATATAAACCTTTTCCGCCAGAATCATATGTTTTATTTGGCAGCCATTTCAAAAGTGTCAAGGTTTTTTTGAGACGCACGGTATATAATCAATTGAATTGAATGAGAGAAATAATTTGCGTAGCTAACTTCATTGTTCCTTTTGTTGTTATATTATGGCACCTTTGACACAAAAAGGTCCTATGTGCCAGTCACTGTGAAAATCAGACATCACATTGGTCGTAAGGTGTGGTCAAAAGATAGTCATTTATGAACCTATGTGTATTTAAACTGAGTCTTCAAAACCCACAAGCAAGAGAGTGAAGTTACTAAAGACTTTCAGGTTCAATAACAATATTTCAAGAGTTTTCTTGCAAAAGGCCCTAAATCCACTTTACCTACTTCTTAGTAAATTGAGATTTTTTGTTTCACACAGTTCTATGATTTCATTCAAGAAGATCTTCATGTATGTTTAAGAGACATCACCACAAGTAACAATAATCACAATTTTAAAAATCCTGCAGCCGTCAAATATTTTATATGATTTTTTATATTTATTATTTTTTTTGGATTTAGGGCCTTTTGCAAGAAAAGTGGGATTTAGGGCCTTTTGCAAGAAAAGTCTTGAATGATAATAGTAATTTACACATTAAAAATCTTTCTAATGAACCAAAAATCCACCGCCCTTGTTCACCTAACCTCTTGTGCTGCTCCACCTGCCTATGTTAAATGGGTTATAATAAACCTTGCCTGATATAGCAACATTATAAAATCAATCAAAATTTAAACTTCGAAAGATAACTGGGGTGACTTATCGAAAATCATCATCTGACTTTAAAAATAAAGCAGACTTGCTCTAGATAACTGCATAAAATATTTGATTTGCTCGGATAAACTTTGCCTGATATAGCAACATTTTTAAGTCGATTCCAAAGATAATTTGTATTGTCTACTGACAGTAGCCAGTCATTATCTGCCCTTAATAAAGCAGATTTGCTCAAAATAAAAGCAATATCTACTGTATCCAGAGTAGAATGCATCATCATAATCAACATCACGTAACCAATACCATCATTATCACCCGTATAATTGCCATCGTCATCACACCATTACCATCATCAGAACATTCAGCATCACACCATCATACACATGAATGAAATCAGCATCAACATCATCATAACCAACATCATCATTGTTGTTATCATCATTATTGCGATTATCATCACCATCATAACCATTACCATCATAATCGGCATTAATTATGGAGATCGTAAATACCTTTATTGCCATTATCATTATCATTATCTCTATCACCATTTCTACCATCATCACATTTATCATTGTCATCATCAACATCACCATCACTAACAGTAGCATCATCACCATCATCTTTGTCATGGCTGTATTATTCATGTCATTAGAGTTAACAGCACCTGCTGAACCTTTTTCAATATCACACCATCCTCATATCACCTACTCATGTACATCCAATAAGATTTCATTTCATTTCATTTTTCTTTTTTTTTTCTGGGATTGTTGGTTATATCTGCAAGCTCCATTGTTGTAGTAATTTTCAAGATCTTGATAAACTAAGGAATTTTGTGTATTTAATTCCCATAAAAAATGTCAAAAAGCTGGAAAGATTCTCACACAGAGTCTCTGGATAGATGGTTGTGTGGAGGCGCATGATTGGTCATTCATGCCAAAAACCGATCTCTTAGCCAATCAGGATGAAGGATAGATGAATGGATATAGGGCTTTTTGCAAGAAAAGTGTTTTGGATTTAGGGCCTTTTGAAAGAAAACATAATTTTCATCTCATTTTTTAACAAACTTCCTGAAACTTTTAGAAGTTGAAATATAGCCAGTTTGATGCACATGGTGAACGTCTATTAAGGCATATAAAAAGTGCCATATGATAAAAAATGGATTTAGGGCCTTTTGCAAGTAAGCTCTTCATTTACTCACTAGTATTTCCTACTGATTAATGCCACTATCTTTAAAAAATGATATTATATGTAAAAGATTGTGTTTACCTTTAAATATGTTTGTAATTGTCATCTGTTCTGCTGTAAATTTTAATCTATTCAGAAAAGTACTCCTACTGTTCTTATATTTAACACAATCAAGCAAAAAATGAGAGACATCCTCAACCACATTACATTCAGTGCATAGACCATCTGAAACTTTACCAATCTATAATTTATATTTAGGATTGTTGAATAAACTTAATCGAAGTCTGTTAATCATAAATTCTTGCCATCTTGGCATATTCCAACAATTATTATTAAAAGATACATATGGTTTAATTACTTTATAAGTAGAGTTTTTTTATTTACACCATTGACCCTGCCAGGCTCTTTTTAGTAAATCATTCAATATATGCTTAGAATCTGATGCATTTAAACGAAGAATTACATAAATTTTATCTTTATTAGTAGCATGTTTGGCAAGATGATCAGCTACCTCATTTCCTAGAATACCACAATGACCTGGGATCCATACAAACACTACTGTACTTCCTAAATTTTGGATATTCAATAAAGTATATCGAATATCACACACTAATTTCTTAGAAGGATTAAATTGGGAGATAGCTTGTAAGGCACTCGAACAATCAACAAAAATACAAGCATGTAAAGGTTGATATTCTTCAATCCATTCCAAGGCTAAGAGAATGGCAAAACGTTCCGCAGAATAAATAGAAGTGTTATCGTTCAATCTGACAGATTTAAGATACTTAAAGAATGGAATAATATACACTGCAACCTACTACTTTATTATTACTAGGATTGAGCGACCCATCCGTGTATATATGAACTGATTGACCCCATTTAGTGAAAATCAGATCTTGCACTAGGAGGCATTTTTCATTTATATTAACACCTAACTGGGTTAAATCAAGTGCTTCAACAGAAATGTTAGGAACATTATTGAACCAATATGGAAAAGGATTATGGAGTGGAAAAATACTTGAAATATCCTGAGTCCATTTAGCATCGAAAGGAGAGTGCTGCAAACTCTTCTCCCATTTATCAGCAAAATAATGTTTCTGCCAACAATCTTGATGCAATTTTTTATTCGGATGAGAAATATACATACTGACATATAATTGTCATAAAAAATTACGACGTGATTGAAGTGGGGGCTCCCCACACTCTACTTATAGTGCATTGAAAGCAGTGCCATATAAAGCACCTGTACAAATTCTTAAAGTGTGATGTCTCTACAGACCACGAGAGACCTTACGTTCCAAAGAAGCATCGTCGCTTGGTATTTGAAGCATTACATAATATGTACATATTATGTAATGCTTACCTCCGTCAAATGGATATTGCTACATGCTAACCTGTATTGATCGGTTTACAAGATGGGCTGATGCTTTCCCCATATCTGACATTTCAGCAGAGACTGTTGCCAAGGCACTTGTGCTTGGATGGATTTCCCGATTCGGTGCACCCTCTACTATTACCACAGACAGGGGGGAGGCAATTCGAGTCGCAGCTCTTCCAAGCACTCACTTCACTTCTCGGGAGCTCTCGTACACGCACAACTGCATACCACCCTGCAGCCAACGGTATCGTGGAACGATTCCATCGTTAACTTAAAGCAGCTCTTCGAGCCCAGTCAGATCACAGCAAATGGCAGGAATATCTACCGATCGTCCTTTTGGGCTTACGCACGACAGTGAAAGAAGACCTTGGATGCACACCAGCAGAACTTGTGTACGGAGCAACACTTAAAGTTCCAGGACAGCTGGTGGCACCACTTACTTCAGACTCTTTCTCTGATCCAGGCGGCTATGTTCATCGCCTTCGTGACTACATGAGTAACGTCAATCCTGCACAAACGCGTTCACAAGCTACGACATCGCACGTTCCACCTGATTTGCAAGACTGCTCGCACGTATTTGTCAGATGTGACGCTGTTAGGCCATCACTTCAGCCACAGTATGATGAACCTTATAGAATTGTTCGTAGAACGCCAAAGTTTTACATTTTGGATGTCAAAGGAAAGAATGAGTCCATCAGTGTAGATCGTCTCAAAGTTGCTAATTTACCGTCTATCACAAGCATGGACGATTCATTTCTACATCGCACAGCTTCTTCATCGCTACCTATTCCTACTACCCCTACTCCACCGGTGCGGAAAATCAGATCAGGTCGCCGCGTCCTTTTTGCAGCTCGCTTTGCCCAATATTCGAATGGATGAAGGGACATCTTGTATTATTGGGAACCAATGTTTTGTATCGATCAACTTAACTCTCGTTCATTGATCTAGGAGGGGAGTACTGTAGCGACTAGCTGTAATAATTTTTGTTAGTCATCAAACACCTTTGATCAGAGCTTGATCACCACTTTGTTTATTTTGATCATGCCAGGACAGGTGATCTACAATTTAATGATTTTGTCCTATTCAACTTGATTCTTTTGTGCACCCACTGGTCTAGACACCATTGTTACATAGCAGCCAATAATTCATTCATGTACTTTTATACAGCCAAGGAATGTTAACTTCTGTATCTTCTACTACTGTTACTAGATGTTTTCTTCACTAAGCAACAACCAGCCAGTTAGAATTAAGCATGAGAAAACCCTCATTATCAATTCCTATACTTCACTCCACTCAGTAGAAAGTTTTCACCTAGTGTGGACATGTATAATTTCTACTAGTCATCCTTATTGCTCTCAATTCAGCAAGAAGCTTTTCAACAGTTGTGGAATAAGTACACTTTGGATTTTCTACAGTTATGTTTTTCATCATCAGGAGTACAAGCTTTCAGTTGAATCCTTTTGATTTTCATCTGTAAATATCCATCGCTTGTGTTATCCAAGTGGGATTAGTGCAATTTATTTTGGAGAACACCTCGCTCAACCTCATCGCGACGCGTTTCGTCGAGGCCTCGCGGACGCGGTCGTTTTCGCAGCGTGACCTCCATTTTCTTCATCTTTTGTAAAAAAATTTCGCACTTCTAATTAACGGGCATCGTGCCGTCAGGCTCCGGATGCAATATGAATAAGTAACTTGTTAGTATTGAACTCCTTTCACATTTGGAGGACTCGTTATATTGTATCAACTGTTTCTTCATCAAGAACTCAAAGGCTGGTGAGTTTATTTATACTTTTTTATGTAAGAGACACTTTAAACTCTTACATACACATTAATGATATTAATTTTCTTAAAATCTTTACAATAAACTTCAATTACTTGATACTCAACTGAAATATCCTTTTCTTTGACAAAATTAACAGCTATGCCCTTTTTAACAAAGATAGCACACCGTCCTCCACCATTTTTAGAAGAACTTGCATTTCTGTCACAAAGATTAAAAGATCTACCCTCTTTAAGCCAGGTCTCCTGGATACAAATAATGTCGGGTTTGGTTTCCCATTCACTTAAAGCATGTTTAAACTCATTACCATGAGCAAATAAAGATTGGGCATTCCATTGTAAAGTAAGAACCATTAGTAACATGAGCACGAAAACCATAATTTATATTACCTTTCGTCTTTAGATTCCAATTGTGAACATTTTGTATTCCCCCTTTTCTTATCCCTATCATGAGACCAAGAAAGAAAAAAAGGTTCAATAACACTCATAATTTCTTGTTCTCTCACGTTACCTGACTTAGATTCCCAAATTTGTAAGGTCCCTATCATGAGCTTGAATGAGGAACTGATCGATTTGTAGATAGTGAGATGATGTACCCGTTCGGCATTCTACATCCTGACCTGTTTGTGTTGATACATCTTTCATTGTGACTTTATTATTTGGCTTCCTTGTGACTGGCATCTGTAGTGATTGACTGATATGAGATTGTGATTCCTGTGAGACTTAAGAAACTTGAGGTTTATTCAAAACTAAATTAATGTTGGTATTCTTATTAGTCGTCTGATGCTCATATTGATTAGTAACTATTGCCGATACAGGATTATTAATTTTAGAGACACGAGTCTGATCTTCAACACTACTGTCAGTATTTTTAGGTGATCGGACAGCGTTCGCTGCATCAGCAGAAGAAATGTTTAACGTAACTCTAATCTCCTGAATTTTCTTCTTTTACAGTGCTACAACCTGCATAAGCAGCAGAATGATTACCACCACACCGACTACAGTGAACCTGATCTTTCTGAGTACATTCTTCAAAGGAATGTGCACCACTGCATCTAACACGTCTTACACTGCCACGACAAGCAGTAGCAACATAACCCAGACGTTGACACTTAAAACAACGAACAACCGGTGGATTGTATGGCTTAGTTTCAAAAACCTCATACCCCAACTTAACTGACGCATCTTTGTAGTATTAAACGTAAGAACAACAGACAAAGTCATCTTCAGTTGACCATCTCTTTTATGCGATATTATCCTTGCATCAATAACTTCAAAATCTTTACATTCAGAAACTATATCTCTATCTGAAACAGAGACTCCCTTACACTGAGTTTCTGATTTAGCCAACTCAGAAGTCACCAACCAATCCCCAAGCTGTGAAATGCCTTTCAACCTACAAGCTTGAGAAGAAGTAAAACAATGGACACTAATTCCTCCTTGATTTGTTTTTCCAACACTCTTGATACTCCCTGAACCAACGGCACTATTCAAGGCTTTAGCCACCTTTATCGGGTTAATCTTTGTAAGTTTAACCTCAGGAGAATTAAGAACAACAAGTTTAGGAGTTGGTTTAGGTGGAATGTATGAATCATTGTTAATCTGTTCATATTCATTATCATAACTGGTTCTCTGTTGTTTAGCCTTACTTTTAAATTTAGTCTTTTGAGTCTTCCATTGATATACCCTAGCATCAAGCTCATTACTGATACTGCTAGAGTTAGATTCAATATTCACTCTTTTACAAGAGGCTTGCTGAACAGGAGACAAAGACTGAGAGTGAGACTGAGAATCTTCTTCTGGTTCCTGTACTTGACTCATAAGTTTTTCCAAGGTAGATCTAGATTTAGATTTATCATTCATCTGCTGCTGTTTTTCATTAACTTGTTTCTGCAAGTGATATTGAGAAACTAAAATCCCTATCGTAAGAGTTCAAGATGGCCCCGACCGCAGCCATAATGACAAAAAGTTAATGACCTCAATTAAATACTGAAAGTAGGCCTACGATTACGAACAGAACTTTAAAAAGTATTTATCTACTTTTATTAGAACAAACTCTAATTAGAAGAATCCCAAAATTAGAAATAAAACAATGGACCTCACCAAAGACCACACCGTCAAGTCAAGTCACGCCTAACCTCAATATAATATACGTCCTCACTCCACGACTTGCAGCTGTAAACTCTCTTCATTGTTCCTCCTTACTGACTACCTTTTTGTGGAAATAACTGCAAGGATTGCAAAAAATGTCTCTGCCGGGAGTCGAACCCTGGTCTTTGGCACTGTCCGCCAAACGCCTTAACCACACTAGACCGCGGAGGCGGGTTGAATGGTTTTCGGCTACACCAGGTACAAACGACGACAGGCAGCCCCTGCAACCCCTGCAACCCCTTCCCAGTTAATTCATTACTCTTCTTTGATGGACAGGGTAGTATTGAACAATGAAAAGCCGCATACCGAGCTAGATCCAAGGCGGATTCATGTATTAGAATTAATTAATCATTTACAATGGGTGCGAAATTTGTTCTAATACCAGAGCATCGGCAGCTCTCGTGGGTAAATTTACATTTACATAATGTGTGAATGTGAGAAATCAATTGAACTGAATTATTGAATGAGAGAAATAATTTGCGTAGCTAACTTCATTATTTCCTCCTTACTGACTACCATTTTATGGAAATACCTGCATGGATTGCAAAAACTGTCTCCGCCGGGAGTCGAACCCGGGTCTTTGGCACTTTACGCCAGACGCCTTAACCACTAGACCACGGAGGCGGGTTGAGTGGTATTTGGCTACACCAGGTACAAACACCGACAGGCAGCCCCTCGCTATATCATGTAAGTTTCATATGACTCCTGCTCATAGGCGTAGCCATGGGGCACAAGGGGGCCACCCCCCCCCCCCATTCATCCCCTAAAAAAAGCGAGAGTCGAAAAGCGGGGGAAGTGAGAGAAAAAAGCCTAAAGAGGCGCTACGAGCTCTTATCTTTCAATCAAAGTTTGCTAAAACGTCAAAGTTTTCGCGCGGGAATGGGGGAGTATCGTCCCTCCTCTGCGCCCACACCTGTAACATACAGTGCAGTATATTGCCTCCAAAAAATTGAAAAGCATTCCTGGCGTCGGGTTACTTTCGGCCTAAAATAGTGGTACGAGCCGTTATCTTTCTCTCACATTTGCTATAAAACGTCAGAGCTTCACGCTTCGCGGGGGGGGGGGGGGAATTCCCCCTCCATGCACCCCATCCCCCCTCCATGCACCCCATCCCCTTCGTGTGCTCACAACCGCTCCACAAAAATGTAATCCTGGCTACGCGGTTGGGCTATTGATTTCGTCATCAAAATGTGCTAATTTAGATCATCTGAGATATAAAAATTACAAAGAGACCATTTCACTGCCTGGAAATGAGATGGCGGTGCCCGAATGCAGGAATATTTTGATATTCTCGGGGGAGAAGGCTTCAGCCCCCATCCCCCACCTCAGATGTTCATGCATACGTACCCGAATGGCTCATCTAAGGACAGTTGAACGATTTTAGAATACTCTCCTGTGTCTTTTTTTTTCTATGTTTCATGTTTTTTTTTTTAAACTATATGTACGTGGTAGAACAGGAAACGGAAAAATATACTTTTATTTATAACAATAGTTAGGATGATATTATATTATGCATCAACATAGTACTTAAAACAATTTTTCTTTTCTTACTAGATATTTTTGGCGGGCCGCATGAAATCTTCTCGCGGGCCGCAAGTGGCCCATGGGCCGCACTCTATTAAATAACAATTTGCTTTAAGCTATTTAAGAACTATATAGGCCTACTGGGGGCGCGAAATTACGAGATCTTGAAAGAAAATAATTATGCGAGGGAGCAAAGAGACCAAGCTTCGGAAAATGTTCGCATTTCAAACCTTCAAAATCTAGATTTCTAGTGCATTTACCCTACGGATTCTTCATTTCCCCCTTTTTTTTTCTCCTTCGCGTTTTTTTTTACGCCCCCTCCAAGTGCCGCCCAGATACGCCACTGAGCGAAGCGACCGAGCAAGGAAGGGTCTGGGAGGGGAATGGGGGTATCCCCCCTCCCACACCATAATCTGTCCATAAAACTTGCATTTTAGAGCATCCCAAATTTTTTTATGAAATGAAAGAATGCACGGATCTAGACCATTGGACGAACCCCTAAATTGAGAAAAACAATGCGAGCGAACGAATTTTCTTCGATATTTTCGCATTGAAATTATGGAATTTCTCATTTCTCATTTCCTTACTTCTAATCATTGAAGAAGGTGATGGTATTTCAAGATTAAACATAATAATTCATGTGCATGAATGTAAAGATCGCATAGTCCGATATAACGAATTGACCGTCTGGCATGTTCTATGTGGTGGGTGTGGCACAAAGTGTGGTCACAAAGTGGTCAAAAAAATTAGCTAGATCAGCTGGAAAGGAAACCCTTAGAAACCTATATCAAAAGATTCGCCATAGTCCCAAGGCACATGAATGAGCAATGCCAGACGTTTTAAGTGGTGGGGGTGCCCGCCAGACGCCCCCAAAGGGGGTCCAAAATTGAACTAGCTCAGCTGGAAAGGAAACCCTTAGAAATCTATATCAAACGATTCGCCATATTCCCAAGCAGGGGCGTAGACACTATGAACACGATGACAAAGAGAGCGGACAAAATTTACAGCTCCTCATTGTACCCTCCACAATTGCTCTGGCAGACAAAAGAACATCCCTTCATTGCTATTATGTAAAATAAGTAGAACAGGTGAATATGCACGTGACACCTGTTCTACATACTTTTACATAATAGAAATGAAGGGATGTTCTTTTGTCTACCAGAGCAATTGCGGAAGGTACAATGAGGAGCTGTATATTTTGTCCGCTTCTTTGTTCGCCATGTTCATAGTGAGACATTGGGGGGATGGGGGCATGCATCCCCCCAGAATTTCAGGTGGGGGGGGGGGGGGGGGGGGGGTGGTGTGCACAATCATCCCCCAGGTTTTACGATAGAAAAGTAAAAGAAATGTTAATGATATATTGTACATAAATATGAATATTTATTCATGATCATGATTATGGTGATGATGATTATTCTTCTTCTTATTATTATTATCATTATTGTTGTGGTTTTGAAAATATAAGATGCAATATTATAATTCAGTTAATTATTCTCCTATATATTTTTTTTCTTTACAGGCCATTCAGGATAACATGATTTTAAACACAATGACTGTTTTTTTATAAACAGGGGCGCAGGGGGATGGGGGTATGCATTCCCCAACTTTTCAGGTGTTGGGATGGTGTGTACAAACACCCCCCCCCCCCCCAGGTTTTACCCCCACAAAAAAATGGGTGAAAATATCCATTTCTATTGTATGTTGTAGAAAATATTACTTGATATATTATTTTTATTAATATTATTATTTATTTAAATATAGATGTTATTTGTTTATGTACAATATTGTACATTTATGTGCAGTTATTAATATTTATCTACAATTCTGTCGTTGATTCTGATTTTTCACGATATATTTTTACACTACTATAGAAAGTGAAAACCATCTACTTCAAATTATCTGATTATATAACATGAATGTTAATTGATCTGGGAGGGATATATGAAGGTATATATTTTTAAAAATGAAGTGGGAGATAGCCGCTGTTACCACCCCAATATATTTTGAGGTACTTTTTTGTAAATATATATATATATATATATATATATATATATTATATGGCCCTTAAGGGAAATCATATACCCCACTTATGAGGACCTGTTTACGCCAATGGAATATGGACCGCAAATCATCCCCCAGGTCTGAGGACCTGTCTACGCGACTGTTCCCAAGGTACATGAATGGACAATGCCAGACGTTTTAAGTGGTGGGGAGTACTTGCCAGACGCCCCTAAAGTTCCCCAACCCCCAATATTGAGCTAGATCAGCTGGAAAGGAAATCCTAAGAAACCTATATCAAAAGATTCGCCGTAGTCCAAAGATACACAAATGACCACTGCCAGACGATTGAAGTGGTGGAGGGTGCCTGCCAGACGCCCCTATGGTAATCTATCCACCAATATTGAGCTAGATCAGGAAAGGAAACCTTATGGAACCTGTGGGAAATTACTCACCAGAGTCCAAAGATGCGCAAATGACCACTACTAGGCCATTTAAGTGGTGGAGAGTGACTGTTAGACGTTATTATACAACCCCTATATGTTGTCCAGACTTACTTAGATACTGCCAGGAATCATCATGATTATTATATTGTGGGATTCTACCTGCCGCACGTCCCCCACCCGCTAAAGAATGACACACAAATATGAAAATGAACAGTCATCATTTTTGTTTCTATTTCATTTCTTTTACTTATAAATGGGATACTCGACGTCGGACAAACGCTGTACCAGTAAATTATGATTAATTTAAACCACGTAAGGAGTTTAGTCCTATAATTAGTACATTTTAACAGTGAAAATTATGGGTTGTTGAGATTGTTCATACAGTTTGTTATATAATTTACATTAATTCTTGACTGATTTGGTAAAACCGTATTAGTATTGACGCTAAAATTTCATTATTGCAAGCACCAGCAACTGTTTTATTACTTGTTCTATTACTGATCTAAGTTGTAAACTATAAGAATCATTCAAAAATGTTGAGACCCTTTTTTTTTAAGCGCTAGCGCAAGCTTTAGTCAATTTTTTGCCGATTTAGTGATTTACCCATAATTTATACAGACGATAATAAACCATTTCATTGAATCTTCATCGTATTTAGAATAATATATTCCGCTCATTTTGATACCAACCAAATGTATGTACCTCACTGAAAACGCTCCAGGAAGAAGCTCCAGTCTCTACAATCATTTGAAAAATGATAAATATTTAATTGGCCAGAATGTATGTAAATCGTATCCTGATTATCGTTTGATATTACAAACTGCTGTTAGGATCCAGAGATTTTTTTTAAAGATCACAATATCCTGATACATGTATTTTAATTATGATATCTAATGACTCCTTTGCAAAATGTAACCGGCTATCAGGCTATAGCTGTGCATTTCAAATTACATAGTCTACACAGAGGCTTTGTTATCAATACTTAATTCCTGATAAATCAGATTTCACTTTTATCCACAAACATAAATGTGTGTAACATTGATGTCAGTAACGTCCAATCCTCAATGTTTATATCAAATATGTAGCCTTCTAAGTTCAAGGTTCAAATCATAGTGTCTAAAGCTTTCCATCCCAGTACGTTGGGGTGAAGACTTTGGATTTTATAAAAGAAATCACCTTTTTCAGAGGTTTAGCCTGTATTATTCATAACTCTGTTAAATACATGTCAAGTTATTCATTATATTCATAGAAATCCCTCATCTCATCATATTTTATTCAACATGTTGAACAGAATATGATGTTAGATAATATTAGAAAGAAACGGAACGTCACTCGGCCAAATTAAAGAGCTCATATTGAGAAAAGAAGTGGTATGCGTTTTTATTTGGTAATATTAAAATCTGTGTATCAAATAAAACAGTCCTTTATAAATTTTTCAAACAGCTCATTGTGCAATGTTTTAAAAATAAAAATCACCTTTTTGAGGGTTTGAAATTGTCTCGCAGTCCAATTCGGCAAAATGCTAGCTTGTTTACTTTTCTATGCAAATTAGCACTGACGTCATTGGGTAGAGTCGTATGACCTCCGCGGTGTACTGCTGCACAACATAGCATGGACTGGCAACCGAGAGTGAAGAGAAACTTTGCTCGACATGATTTTGATACTTCAAAAATTATGTTTCCAAATAATAATAATAATCCACTCCACTCCAAATTTTGTTAACCGAAATGGAAATTCTTTTTGCCCAATTGATCGTGGGCCCGGCAGCCACTGTGCAGCGCCAGATCGACGTTGCTCTATCCTTTCAATTGTTGAACGCCAAACAAGGTAGCAGCAACTCCCATCTTTTAACGTCTTTTGGTATGACGCGGCCGAGGTTCGAACCCACGACCTCCCGATTGTGAGGCGGACGCTCTACTGACTGAGCCAACACATCGGTATAAAATCCATCAGTTTTGTTAAATATTATATGAAAACTAGTTTTAGCCTTGTATTTCGGGCCAGCTACATCTCCAAAGTCAATCTTGCAGTGACGTTCGAAGGCTGATTTTTCGAAATGGTCCCTACAATAGTACAAATTCGTGCATGCTTGCTGTGTGTTGCTGCTGTGAAATCTTTTCGCCGAATTTTCACAAACTTCACCCACAAATTCCGTTGCTTATTGAGCTTTGGAAAGGTGAAGAAACTGATGTTGGTGTTCTTTAAAGTATTGTAACACCCCCCCCCCCCACACACACACACAACGCAATTTCGTGGCATTTTGCCACAAAACGTAAGGATTCCCCCAAAAGAAAGCGACTCTCGTTGATGTTGGTTTTTTTACACACGATTTCAATAGCGCGCGTTATGCACCGGATGAATTGATCAACTCTACCCAGTGACGTCATAGCAGGTCAACCCCGCTTCGATGTTTATCGGTCTGTTTGAGAAATCTGGCTCAATAACATTACATTTTAGGCCAAAAAAAATATTTTATTTGCTAAAATTGATGAAAACTTTATTTCAATATGTTTATTATTTATTTACAAACCATATTTCTTGCAATTGGGGTCTGAAAAAAATCAACATATGAGCTCTATAAAAAACCTATTGACACATTCGGATACACACGTAAAGGTACAAAAAGGGTGATAAAGAATAACGGTTACACCTGTTCTCTGTTTATTTTGGTGAATTAGATTTGCCACCGATACCATTACTCACTATACCGGTATACGTATGTATTATAGCTCACTCATTCTTCACGTTCAGAGCAATCTCCGGATAAAAAAATACATTTGATTTGATTTGATTTGATTTGATGTTCATTTCTATTTCCATGTACATCATCATAGATTTACCATCTTCATGTATGGTCACATAAAATCATAATTATATAGAAAAAGGGGTCGTCATAAGCACAGTTCAGGTGGAACATAAGGTCTCTAAATACCAATAACCTTCATAAAACTCCTGACTACTGATTCTTATATTGCAAGGTACAAGGATACGTGCTGAAAAAACACCTGTAGGTATATTTCTATGCATAATTACGGATGTTGCATATACAGGCATTAATAATATGTAGGCTGTCTTGTAATAAGTAGGAAACAAGGTTAGTCTGTCAATAGTTTGTCATTTTTAAGTAAATATACAACATTCGCATATTTACAGACAAACTATTGATTAATAATATTGTATATCGCTAGCAATACATGAAAGATGATAATCTTTTAAGCGCTTTGTTGGGCATGAATATAAATTGAATGTCAATAGGTAGTGAATTCCAAATATCGGGTCCAATGTGTCTTAAGCCCGCCGCACACTGCACGATCTGACTACGATGCGATTTGGGGAAAAGTTATTATAACATTTGATGTGAACCTTCAAATAAGTAAAATCTTCGTGATCAAAGTTCCCAGTAGTAGTATGAATACTAAAATCGAAATTCCGGGTTACTGCGAGCCCCCGTGTAGGAGTAAAATCGAATTCAATTCCAAATCGTAGTGACGTCATACCAATCTTGCGATCGACTAAGATTTGAAGCCGATTTGGCCTTTACTCTAACCAGAAAAATGGCAGTTAACCAAAATTTCGATATTAGTATTCGTATCATTATTCCGAACTTCAAATGAGAAAATCTTCGTGATCAAAGTTCCCAGTAGTAGTATGAATGAGATAATTTCACTTTTTTAAACTTTCACATTTAATGCAAACTGCAATTTGTTCGAAAATCGGGTGGCAGTTCACGGATCGTATAGTGTGCGCCGGGCTTTATAGATCTATGAGCCTGCATGAGGGTTGTTTTGGGATAATTGTTCAAATGCATATTAGTAGAAATTCAGGTAGGGTATTTATGTATGGCCGAGTAATTGCATAAAGGCTGCCATGGGAATTGAAGTTTATGTAAACATATATCCACTGTTTCAAACAATGCGGAATATCATTCTGAATATTATCTCCAAGTTTCATTGCATCATGATAAGGAATTAAACAGGAACAGCCTAAAAGGAAAAGGTTCAAGTGATCAATGTGCTAACAAATATTCAGAAATCTCAAATGTTAACGAAACCGATGTTTTATGGAACTTTGCAGGGCACTCTGCTGATAAGCAACGAAGATGTCCATTATCACATGCATCAAAGATATGTACAATATAAATTCACTGTCTGAATATTGTTTGAAACCCATATCAAACCTTAAATATAAAATAAAAATCAATTTTTACGCCAAAATATCAAAAACATATAAAAAAACGTGTCGGTTTGCATTGAACGGCTGTTATGACAACAGTGTGGTGCATAATTGGTCGGTATTAAAATGTGCATAATATGATTCTTAATAAGATGACCAAGTTTCAATTTAATACACTATTCATACTTAAAGTTTCATGTGAACATGTCAAAAGGTACAATAGAAACAGGTGTGTGTATCATGGTATAACTCATGTTTTACTAGAAATATCATTCATGAAATAGTTTCTCCTTTAACACATATTTTTAATCTTTCACTAAAAAACGGCGTTGTTCCTAATAAAATGAAGATTGCAAAGGTCATGCCTATTCACGAAAGGTGACCAACAAGACAAAGGTATATTACCGCCCTTTATCACCCCTAACAAGCTTCTCAAAAAATATAGAAAAAAATCGTTTATTCTGGACTCATTTTATACGTTTTTAGATAATAATCATGTCCTCTCCGGGTCTAAACATTCACGCATGGGCTTCTAATATTCCAGCTGATCTAGCTGAATTTTTATACCCCCTTTGGGGGCGTCTGGCAGGCACCCCACCACTTAAAACGTCTGGTATTGTCCATTCATGTACCTTGCGACTATGGCGAATCTTTTGATATACGTTTCTAAGGGTTTCCTGAACTAGCTCATTTTTTGGACCACTTTGTGACCTCCCCTGGCCACACCCACCACATAGAACATGCCAGACGGTCAATTCGTTATATCGGACTATGCGATCTTTACATTCATGCACATGAATATTGGTTTCCTTTCCAGCTAGGTTGACCCCCCCCCCCCCCCCCCCCCCCATTCCCTGGATCCCGTACTATAATGAATTTGGATAATTATTAGTTTTAAGTTAATTTATTATAATTCTTTCGGACGGACCAGCTGGTTACGGATGCTGTCAGACTAAAAGACGACGTGCGAAGCTCTGTCGTAGAGACACAGTGTCTCTCCGACAGAGTTTCATGCATCGTTAGTAAACCCCATTGCACAGCATCGGAGAAGCGGCATGTCGCCTCAGCTCTTATTTCTAATGGCTATCCTCGCTCGTTTGTTAATCGCGTCTCCAGGAAGAAGAGCGCTATACCTGAGCGACCCGCGCAATTTAAATCTACCGTAGTGCTTCCGTTTGTTGATAGCATCTCCCACCAACTCCGCCGGCGTTTGGAGAAGCATGGCGTTCGCGTCGTCTTCAAGTCTGACAGCATCCGTAACCAGCTGGTCCGTCCGAAAGACCGCGCTCTCCCCGGCAGACGCGATGGGGTTGTTTACAAGATCCCTTGCTCGACTTGTGACAAGGTCTATATTATTGGCGAGACAGGTAGGCCTGTTGGGGAACGCATGCAAGATCATCGCCGGGATGTTCGGCTTAGGCGCACCGAGTCTGCTGTCGCAGAGTATGCGTGGAGCTCCGATCATCGCCCTAACTGGGATGAGATCAGTGCCGGCCGCACAGAAACGCTGTTAGTAGCGGCTTTGTTAGCGCTAACAAGCCACAGACAAATCAGCCACTAACAACACGGGTAAGATGACCGCACAGAAAGCGCTGTTAGGACGCTGTTTGACACTCGCGCTGTTACAGCGCTGTTAATGGATTTGAGCCATAGAGTTAGGCAAAATCTATGATTTGTGCGTAGTAATCTATGTATAGATTGATGAATCTAGCTTGTTGATGCAGCATAGCACAGTGCGCATGCGTTGTGTATTCACGTTTTAAAATTTATATTTGCTGACAAATGACCAAAATAAACATGACATTCCTGCCGGGTGACGGGTCTTTTACTAATCAATAATACTACACGTTCCCACTATATCTATGTTGGTGGTCTAATGTGTGCTTGGTTTTCAGCGTATATTTCATTCTTTAACAAAGGTTATTCAAGTTTCTGATTGCATAAACTTACTAGATTAGCTACGACAATATATGAACAGTTAACTTTGATTCCAAAGACTTTCGCGTGAAATTATTGCTTGCTGCAACTACTAGCATTTAGCTTTTAGATTAAAATACTGTACCACAAAAAAAAATGCAAGCCCACTTCTCATTTATTTATTTATTTATTTATTGTTTATTTTTTAGCTCTTCACTCATGGGAGTAGGCTTATTTGCCAATGATGATTTTCATCATGATGCTTCTCATCATCAGTGGCTGATGCGTATGTAGCCTATTACCAGTGGCGGCACCAGGATTTTTAAAGTGGGGTTGGGGGGAGCAAATGGGGGGCAAAAGAAAATGTTGGGGGGGGGGGCAAGGGTGCACACAATTTTTTTCCACCCTATTGTTTTTTTTCACTCCGAAAATTATTGGGGGGGCAATGCTTCTGACTGGGGGGGGGGAGGGGCAAATGCCCCCATGCCCCCCTTGGTGCCGCCACTGCCTTTTACACTATTCAGTTACATTGACTGTACTTAAGGTATGGTACATGGTTACTCACCGTAATGTTCTTTTTTCCAAAGCAGGGCCTACAATGTTAAAAAGGTCTTCAAACACTGCTTTGGAAAACCTATACTTTAATGAATGAATGAATTAATTAATTATTTTTTTCATATTACTGCAGAAATCTGCCATGAACATTATTGGTGAGCATAGATCGTTCAAAATTTCGAATACAGATACATTAATAACAATTCCAAAAAGCAGTATTATGGGAGAACCTAAGGAAAAGCACAGCTTGTTAAAACTAGGTTCCCCAATAACAGAGAGAACTAAGAAATATATGTATGTAATTATGTATACATATACATATATAGCAATAAAGAGACGAGACAAGACGTGTGTAAAAGGGGAAAAAAAATAAATGCACACACAACATCACTATAACATCAAAATAAAATAAGCATACTATGAACTAGTATTATACTAGCAGTTAATGTCAGCCTATCGCGTTTATATAGTAGTAGAAAAACCAGATACACATAATACATGTATGTGTATTAAGTATGAATAAAAAGATGTCTTAATAAAGGTTTTGTTTATGTTCTGTTTAGACACAGGCAGAAAACCAAATACTGTACAGATGCAGTGGCGTATCCAGGGGGTGGCGCAACAGGCGCCCCCCCTATTGGCCGTCATAAAAAAAAAAACTAGGAAAAAAAAGTTGTTCATTAAATAGGCTTCAAAATTGGTCACATATAGGATTATTTTGCATCTCAGCCCTTCTTCAGAAGCAAAAATTTTCCAAAGGGGAGGGGGCACCCCCTCCCATTAGACCCCTCCCCGGGACGGCGATCAATAATGCCTGGCGCCCCCCCCCCCCCCATTGGGAAATCCTGGATACGCCCCTGTTATAGACTTACACTGTAAGAGCTAATTTGATAATGTTTAAGATTTCTTCTAAAAGATTTAAGAGAGGAAGCTTGCGTTAGATTTGAATCAAGATGATTTCAATAGAAGGGCATAGTTTAGATTAATGTTTTCTGGGCAAACTGAGTACGAAGAAGTGGTAAATGAAAGAAAGATGATTGTCGTGTAGAATGCCTATGTATTCCATCATTCGTTTCAAGCATTGATTGTAAAACCTGAGGCAATTCATGAATTCGTACTTGATACATTAAACTGCCTAACTGGTAATAAAACAAATCGTTTAGTCTCAACGATTTATTTTCAAAGAATAATATTTTAGACGGAGCTAGTCTAGGCTTTTTCAAAATTATTCTCATCACCCGTTTTTGTATAACTGAGAGTCTATCCAACTGAGACTTAGTACAGTTGCCCCAAGCAAGAATGCCATAACTTATGTAGGGTAGAACCAAGGTGGAATACAACAAGAGTAATACATGAGAGGGAAACAAATATTTCAATTTTTTTATAATACCAACATTTCTAGAGAGTAAATTGTTTAGATACAGAGTCTGTGGTTTCCAAGATAACTTATTATCAATAAGTAAACCAAGAAACTTTAACTACTCGACCATTTTAATTGTGGTGTTTTTAAGTAATACATTACCATCAAGAGATGAGATTGAATTACTAAATAACATACAACAAGTTTGTGCCGTTATCAGCAAAATCTATGTCACCCGTTACCCACCACATTCTTAATTAGTCTGGGTCTATGTTTAAGTACTTGGTATCAAAAAAAGGAGAGGCAAGTTATAGCGCACACAAGAAAGTATTCACTAACATTGTCACTATTGGTGCCCCTGGCACCGTTAGTGAGTTGTTAAAACATTACCACTACTGTTAGCTTCTGTGCGGCCTTGAAATGTTAGGCTAACAGCGCTGTTAGTGAATTTGACTAACATTACTCTTCTGTGCGGCCAAATCATCGCTATCGGTACTGTTAGCGCGCTGTTGAAGCTAACAACGTTTCTGTGCGGCCGGCACAGCTGTATTGCGCACCACAAACATTGGTATACGCGCCGAGTTAACCCTCTCGTTACCACAAGACTATAATGTTATTCACTTTGTACATAGTGTTGTTGACTTTGGTCCTGACAGGGTTAAGGAGGCCATTCAGATCCGTTTACATCCGAACAATATTAATAGGGATAACGGCATTGACATCCCAGAGGAATGGTTGCTAGCCATTCGGCGCCACTCGGCAAACCGGTTGGAACCAGTTAGAGACAGCGACAAACAATAGCGCGCACCAAGTTAGAGACAGCGCCGCCCCCCCCCCCCCCCCGCACCGCCGGGGCCAAACTATGACTTTGTGTCCGGTGATTGGTCAGCGGCACAGACCAATCACAGCGCCCGAGTAGAGACAAACAATAGCATGCACCCGGGCTCCCCGGACCCCCGCCGCTGCTATTTAACGCGCGTGCAGAGAAGTCTATGCTCATTACCCGACGAAGACTAGCAGTAGCGGTCGAAACGTCGTAGCTTTCCTCGTTTGCACATCGTGAGACAACTGATCAACTTTTCGTCATCAATAATAATAATATTCCGTTTTTATATAGCGCCTAATACATCGGCGATGTCTCTAAGCGCTTTACAGATATATTATTACCCCGGTCATCGGATTCTGATACTGAGTACTGACTATATGTAAAACAAAATTCTCATATATTATCGAATATTCTATTACAAGATTTTGCCAACTAATATCACACTTGCAATAATGCTTGTGATCCTCGGAAAGTAACTTAGTAATTTTCATGAAATCCTAGCAAAAAGCGCGTTTGCGCTTTGATGCACGCGTATTGAAGTTTTAAAATAGTGCATTCGCGCACTCTTGCCCCAGAGACTGGGAGAGAGCAATGCTGTTGGCTAAGCATGATGAAAGTGAAATCTAACAACATTTCTTATTGTTTAAGGAATCATAAATGGGCGTGTGTCTTAGGTGAGATAAAATCTCGCTAAAATGGTTCTCAGAATATACCGATATAATATTATTTTAAGGGGATTTTATTTCACTGACTTAAAATCTCATATTTTATCTAAGGTAAAGTGAATCTCAGAATACGGCCCCAAGCCTAGATGCATACACCTGTTCGTCAGAAAATTATTTATGAAGATATCTAGTAGTTTGAAAAGTAGCACAGAGATATTGGTTACAGAGTGGTGAAAACCGGGGGGAAGTCGGGTTCTCCAAAGACACCCCTCAAAGGGTACTCCGAACAGGAACTGTATATGGATTATTGTATTGTAATTGATTAAAATGCGAACTATTCAGAACCGATCATTGGTTGAGAGGCGTTTTGATGAATTAATCTGTCCTCTGTCCACTATCGGCCACAGTGAAGCGTGTTCTGGAGAGCTCTTTACAGTGTTGGAACCGAAGAACTTGTCAAAAGCAATGGACAAAGGGTCAAGAAGTTGAACCATAAACCTGCTTACAAGACATGAAATTCTATTAGATTTTGGGGCCAGGATCAATTTAAGAGACAGGCAATCATTAAAAAATCTAATCCAAATGATGGGGGAACAACTTGCATAAAAAAGAGGCACCCGGAGTTTAAAAATGATGGCGGGTCACCCATTAACCGTTACACGGCGAAGATCAAGAATTTGAAACTTATTAATAAAATTTTGGACTTACTGAATAAACAAATTGACTAACAATGCACCTCACAGAGAATCACTTTATAATGAACTTCAGAAATGCTAAAACAGGTTTCACATTCATACAATCCTAAGGAAATAAGCTATAATAGCTGTATATGGTGGTGGTGGTGGTGGTGAGGGGGGGGGGGGGGGGGGTAGTGAAGAAGATCTTACTGAAATCTTACTTATCCTGGACGTCTAGGGCTTACTTATAGTCTGGCAGTACACAGTTCAATTACCAAAAGTGGCTCTAATAATTTAGACAAGTACTGTACATACTGTACAAATAGCTTGGACTTGGCCTATAACATCATCATAATATTATACATACCATTGTTCAATGCATGTGTATACTAGTACCTGTAAAAGTTTTCTTCAGATCATACCCTATAAGCTATACAGTGCATCCCAGAAAAAATGTTAACAGTTGGAAAAGTTCTCCTCAAATTAATGTTTTAAAATATTTTAAGAAAATTATTCTACCTCTTGATGGCTTAGGGTCTCTTTTATCAAATGACACCAAAATATCTCACAATATTTCACGCTTGAGTGAGCAAAAGCCAATTATGTGAAAGGGTGCAAAATCCAGTATTGAATCCAATATTATTGATATTGGCTCTGGCTGTATCAGCCGAGCTGAGAGTCATGTAAAGGTTTATAAATTTCCGTATTCTTATCAATAAAAGACAATTTATGAAACAACAGGCTATGTTCTCTGTATATCCAAACACATCCCATCAACATTTTATGCTTGAGTGAGTAATTAACTACTGTGCTGGATGTTTCAAAATGTGACTTTTGGTGAGTCTTTTAATTTCATCTGGCTTGCTCACTCAACCATAAATCTTTGATGGGGTATATCAGGAAATACATTGAAAATATTCAGAAAAAATTATTTGGGGAGACTTTATCCAACAGTTAACTTTTTTGGGGACACACTGTAGTATAACTGATCTTAGGGATGTTTGGTGTCTGATGCTCACAAATAATTGCATCGCAGAATCTAGGTTGAAATGTACAATTCATTTAGAATCATAAAATATTACATGTATAATATATAATATCTAGATAAGGAGACAATTAAGAATTCAGCAATTCATGTTTACATTTCCAACTGTGTTTATGATTTCATATAACGTGGCGAATGCCAGTAGTCCAGATAAACAGGGAACCAATGGTTGCATGTGCGTGAAGGAGAGGAACAGAAGTAGGAATGGAGAGAGAATTAGAAAAAGAAAGGAGAACAAGTAAGGGGAAGGAGAGAGAAATGTATGCAGAAGGAAAGAGGAAAAGAAAGAGAAGATAAGTCATTCAATGATATACATGCACAGCAATATTGCAGCGCATGTGGTAAATAGAGAAGTATACTAGATTCACCGAGAATTCATCCAGCATCGATGTGGAAAGTTAAATATTACATTAAAGTTTTCGCGGTCATATAGAGACGATCAAAGACTGCTTCGATTGATGTAAGGATATTATGAAGGCGAGCCTGGCTAGAACTCGCTACATGAATATGACTAAGGGCGACGTCTCATATACCTAACAAAGTCTACTGGTTCTGGAATACGATCGAAACGACACCGAATGAGACACCCCATGATCTCCCTAAAGCATCTCATGGTCCTGGTGTAGATGATAGGATTGAGTAAACTGTTGAAGAAGAGCAGGAAGTAATTCCAAGGTATAGCCGGTTTGCTCGACGGGACTACCGTCGCAATGCCAAAGGGCAGAATGCAAATGACGAAAACGATGATGATGATCGCTAGTTTCTTGGTGACTTTCACCGTTGTTCGGTTCACCGTCGGTTTCTTGTTCTTTACGCTACCATTGCTTTGTTGCCCTTCCTCAAGTTCCTCTGTAAGTGAACGCGAGGTTAATCCTTGTTGAACCTGGTCCGACTGAACGTTTGTGCATGGTGGGTCTGGATCTGAAGGTAAATTGCTTTGGTGCGTAATTGCGATTTTTGGTGTAGATCCAATTTTCATCATCCAATTGTTACGTGGAAAGATTTGGAGCGTATTATTTTCTTTGGGATTCTTTGATGCAACGTCCTGTTGCCTATTTTTGGTAGAGCTGTGCTCTTCAGGTGAATCAACGACAGAATGAGAAGATCCTTTGTATCCTTCGTTTATGTTAGCCATGTTCTTATGATCTGAATTCTGGATACCCACTGAGGACTGAATAGTGTGCTCGTGTCTAGCTACGAGACGATATATCCTGAAATAAATTATCATAATTGCGGCAAAAGCTGGAAAAAAGACGCAAAGCGCAGACAGCATGGTGTAATAATCAGCATATCTCCCCGCAGTATCCAAGGCACATATCTTATATTCGTAGGAGTATCCGAGTTTAATAAAGCCAGCGAAATGTGGAATCACAACCACGAGAAACGGGAACAACCACGCGAATACAATCATTAAAACAATGTTCCTTGGAGTATAACATTTCTGGAACATCTCTTTGGATCTACTCAGCAAGTACCAACGGTTATAGGCGATGAAAACAATTGTCATGACACTCGCTCCCTGGCAGTTCAAAACAACTGTTGAGACAACGGCGCAGATCCAACCCGGAAGAGGCCATCCAGTTATGCTTAACATAGCGACGGCGTTGAATGGTAGAAACAGACATGTCAATAAATCGGCGCACGCTAGGCTGCCAACAAAATAGTTGGTGGCATTTTGAAGTTTCCGGGAGACAGCTATTGCTAATATTACGAGTGAGTTACCGATGAGTCCTACGATAGATATGGCCACATAGGCGATACCTATGATGATACGTTGGTTGTAGTCTTCCAGGACAAAGAGACCAGTTGATCCAGTCGTTGAACTGTTCGAAAGAGGAGCCAAAGTATTTCGTTCCAACATCATGCCAGTATGACGGTCAACGATTTCGACATTCTCACAAAAGAAACTTTGAATGCCTGGCAAGAGAGAAAAAATCAGAATATTTTTTTTAAACAAATAGTTTCATTAATTCTGATAGCACAAAGTAAGAAAGCGAATCACTGTGATTTGACGAAAATCTTCATGTTTTAATTGTACCCTGTTATTGACAGCGGAGCTGATTGGCAAGCGTTTTATGTGTGCGCTATTGCCGTCAGGGATTACGCTAATCGTTTGTCCTTTCATATTCTTCTTCTACTGCTTATCCAAAATATCACAATTCAGAGCAGATTGCTTAAGATTCATATTATCATGAAGCCAGAGGCGGCGCTCCCGGGGGCGGTACTGTGCCCCCACACTTTTTCAAGTACCACAAAAGCGCCCCTTTTCATAGCTGATAAGTTCCCCCTTTTCTTCGTATAGTGGTGCCCCTTTTTCTTTCTAATGACTGCCCTTTATACCTTCTGATGAGTGTCCCCTTTAACCTCAGACATTACTGCCCCTTATGAAATCTAATAACTGCCCCTTTTCGTTCTAACAGGGCAATTCTTCCTTCTGATAATTGCCTTTTTCACTTTTGATAAGTGCCCCTTTTCCTTCGTATAACTGCGCCCCTTCTTCTGTATCATAAATGCCCTATTTACCTTCTGTTAAGTGCCCATTTCCCATTCTAATAGCGCAATTTATCCTTCTGATAAGTAGCGCAATTTATCCTTCTGATAAGTGCCCCCTTTAACTTCAGACATTACCCCTTTTGAAATCTGTGCCTTTGTTTTTCGTCTGATTAGTGCCCAATTTCCGTTCTAATAGTACAATTTTCCCTTCATATAAGTGCCCTTTTCACCTCTGATAAGTGATCCTTTTTCTTCGTATGACTGCCCCTTCTGCTTTCTATGAAATGCCCTGTTCACTTTCTGATAAATGGCTCTTTTTGAGTGCCCCTTTTACTTCTGATCAGTGCCCCTTTTTCTTTCTAATAGTATTATTTTTCCTTTCGATAAGTGCCCCTTTTGTCTTCTGATAAGTGCCCTACCTAAATATATATTTAACCTATATACACCGATGTCGCTTACAAACTGTGCCCTAAAGTCCACAAAGAGCCATATACCTAACTCCAAATAATCAGGGAGGCTTCATAATAATAGATTCCCCTACTGATTTCAGCACAATGAGAGGCAGTGGGGCAGGGGGCAGGAGGAGCACAATTCCCTAAATTATACAAGCATAAGCAGTGCCCCTAAATCATAACAGGAAGGAGGACAAATTTTTTTCTAAAAAATCTCCAAAGCTCGCTCGCTAGGCTCGCTTGCTTTTACCATTGCCTTCTTATCATATTAGGAAATATCGCTGCTATTCAAAATATCTTCAATAGTTTGATCGCTCGCCTCGCGCGCTCGCAAATTAATGATCACACCATTACACTCAACTGCAAAATAGTTTAGTTTTGTTTTTGTTTTTTTATCTAGAACCATGTTAAGACATAAACAATAATGTGTCGAAAATGATCCTCGATAGTGTACTTATCAGAATGTAGCGGTATATTAATGTCTCAAAGTGGCATTTCCCGCCTTGTTTTCACCCTTTGTAGGTGCCCTTTTTGCCCCAAAATGCCTCTTTTTGTTAGTTCCCCCCACTTTGAAAGACGCTCCGCCGCCCCTGCTTTAGGCAAAAGTAAGTAATGCCTTGTGTACAGTACCTTATATTAGCGTTTGTGTAAGGCAATGGTGATCCAGGAAAAAAAGAAAATAATTTTTTAGGGCCTAACTTTTTCGTCGTAAGGGTTAGGGTATGACGTCAGATATTCCATTCACCAATCTATTCATAATTTGCAAATTATGATCTTGATTTCTTTAATTTATTTTTGTACATTCTTGTGTCATTATTAGCAACAGCACAATGAGTTATAGATAATAATAATGATGATGATGATGATAATAATAATAAGTAGAAATTTCCATTGCCGCGCAATGCGATATGTATCCCCGGCACTGGCAGCAATTCCAAGGGGGGACAAAGAACCCCCCCCCCCCCTCCCCTCCGTCAAACAAAAGGATGGCGTAGAGATTGCCGCCAGTGGCCCTGACTATTGTCAACACTAGGAGCAGCATCACCAAAACAATGTGTGTAGATTAGAGTATAATGCAAAATTCGAAAGAAATCTGTCAAGAAATGTGATCTCAGAACGCACACAAGATATCCACTAAAATATGACACTGAGGGCAGCACCACCAAAAACTGTAGAGGTCTAGAGTAATCTATGATGGACCTCCATACAAAATATGAAAAAAATCAGTCAACAAATGTGTCCTCCAGAATGCATGCAACCAAAATATGACATTTGACCCTATAAAGGACGGAACAATGAGGGCAGCATCACCAAAAAGTAAAGATGCTTAGATTATATCCACAGAACTCATAAAGACCCATTCCCAATGCACAGATCGCGGTATAGCCGTCAAACCCGGTGTAGGATTCGCTCGAGTGCACACGCCGCCATATTGCTTAGTCCTCGATCTTTTCAACTAACCAACCAGACCGTGTGCTTCTCAATGCCTATTTATATTATATCGGATCTTCTTTATCGAAATAAAGGGGCTTGTGCCTTCATCACTTGAAATGTTGAAGTTGGCTTTTCCACTGAAGTTCAGCTGCTCTTTCATACATAAGTAACGTCAACTAATATGATGTACCTTTTTAATTAGGAGGGCGGGGGGGGGGGGGGGTCTCTTTCGGACACAAAGGTTAAAATTGTATTCTCTCAAGTTCAAGATAATATCAAACAGTCGTTTTTTTTCTATCGCTATTATCATTTTTAGTTCTCTTTCAAGAAAGCAGCCTGAGTTCGTTTGTTCAACTTCATCCTTCTTGACACCCCCTCGGAAAAAGCAACAACAAATATACTTGCTTTTTTGGTACCATGTACATGACTTGTAAAACGTTATACTCTTTGTACAGTTTCATCCGATATAAAAAGGCCTACAACTTTGTTTTGAATTAAGGATGTGTTCCACATACTCTGCCATGTTTCTTTTTATCTTTGATGATAATCCTTATATAAGTCAGGACTATTTTAAATTGTGGATTAATCAGATTGGCAGGGGAACGGGGAGGGGGGGGGGGGGGGTAAGGCTGTAGCCCTCCTCCCATTTCTGAGTAGACACATTGCTCAGCTGCCGCTTGAATCAATCTTTATTAAACTGGGTTTTTTTAATTTGAAGAAACGTTTGTATTTTTACAAGACAGGCTCAAGATTCTCCTTTCTTTGTATTTCTTTTTTTTTATTCATGCCCCTTCACTCTATAGAGTGTCAAGATAAAATCAAGCAGATTTTGAGTGTGTCTAATCAGTATTAAGAAACATATGAATACGATGATGTGCTTATTGTGTACAGTCAGAATTCACTGCTCCCTGACCATCTCAATTAAAGGAGAATTAACCTCATAATATAAATGTGCTTATATTCAAAGATGTAATCTATTCCTTCTTGTTGTCCTACGTAGTTTTGCATTAAAATATACGAGATAGGAATAAATCAAGATTTTCTCAGCAAGATTTATCGTCTGCTAGCGATACCTGGGGGCTGCCATTTCTCGATGAGTATATAAAGACATTTTTAATCCAAATGCAAAATTGTCTTTCTTCCTGATACAAAATCCCATTTGAGATTTAAAATATTTAACAGATATATACATATATTCTAAAAACAAAAATGTGTTTTATATTTCTTCGAAAATTACGATTTTACTAAATAAAAATCTACAAATTTTCTTGGTGCTATGACGCACGCGACGGAGCGAATTAATTCAAATTTATGCCAGATGACTTTCCTGAGGGTCAATAGTGACAAACTATGCATTCACCTGCTTTGAGATAATGGACTTCAAAAGTCAGAATGCGCGTTGTATAAATTATGTTCTGCTCTGCCAGGCAAGCCCAAGAAAACGATTTCTAGTTAGCAAACCCAGAGAATTTAAAAAGAAATCTATAAATTTCAAATATTATATGTATACACCTCTTATGTATTTTCCATCATATATGGGGATTTTTTTATAATGAAGAGAAGCAATTTAGCTCGAGGATTAAAAATATCTTCCTGACCGGAACAGTTTCCAATGGTTCATGTACAACTCCATGTCATAAAGAAAATGGCAGCCCCCATGTAAAGTGTTAGCAGGTGATACCGTGAGCTAGAATGTCTTGATTTAAATCCTTTTCTGATATTTTATATCTAAAGTGATACAGGTCAATGATTAAGAATATATTACACCTTTGAACATAAGTACATTTATATTCTAGTGTTAATTCTCCTTTAAAGGTTGGTCCTTACCATCCACGGAATATCATTTTACAATGTTTGTAATTTCTATAATTTAGTAACCTACATGGGAAAAAATATCATCAATACCCATGACTATGCTGTTTGTTTTACATGTATAATAATAAAAGATAGATGTATCTGCAACTATGCAAATAACTTTGGCATAACACTGGACATTGACACATGCAGCAAAGGCATCAAAAGCATAATCATCATAGAACCTCAACTTCTACCATGATTTTGGGGACTGCCGGTGATTTTGAATACAAGTACTGTTTAGCACTTGTGCAATAAATTGTGATTTTTAGTGTTTTATATGTACAATAAGAAATATTGCTGCAAATTTCTCGTGTTAAGTACCATTTTGGCAAAGAATTAGTCGAAAACCAACCTAAGGCAATTTCAATAGCCATGTCCAATAGCCTATTGACATGAGTGAACATTACAACGAAGTATTACGTAATATGAACAGGGTAGTGAAATTGCCCTAAAGTTGATTTTTCGAAATCCTTAGCGGTTGAATTCCGTTTGCATCAAATTAGAATTGTAATGGCTTTATTATTTGCAGGTAATTCATGGCTCTCGAATTTGATCGGCTGGGAAAAAATAAATGATTAAGTTGTAGTCCTCTCCGAAAGCTACCTTGTTTCCCATTTGGCAGTTGTGACTTGTGACACTTCGTTGGACTTGATGTATTTTTAATGTTCTTATTTAGAGTGGCAACCTTCAACAAAACACACATGTCTGGATCATAACAGTGATCTGTAAAGACAAAGAATTTTCTTTTTTCATTATTATTATTGATCCAGGATTATTCAGTCTTAGACTGTTGTTCCTATCCGTGGATTCCTTTGGGGTGGGTTGTCATTGAATTTCATTGGGTCATCTTTCCACCACTTTCCAAGACCAGATTTGAAGCTATTGATAGTGGTGCTCTCCACAACTTCCCTTGGAAGACTATTCCACATTGTGATTATTCTATGGCTAAATGAGTTTTTTCTTAGTGTCTTCCGGCAGCTCTGCTTGTATAGTTTCAGTGAGTGACCACGCGTACGACTATACTGTGTTCTTCTGAAGAAGTGTTGTTCTGGGAGATTGTCAAATTGGTGTATTATCCTGAAAACTTGAATCATATCAGATCTCTTCCTTCTGAATTGTAAAGTGGGGATTTTCAGTGCCCTTAGTCTCTCAGAGTAGCTTAGTTGACGCACCTTCTTGACTAGTTTTGTAGCTCTCCTTTGCACCTTTTCCAACCTATCCTTATCTTTTTTCAGGAGATGGTTCCATATCGTTGAACAGTACTCTAACTTTGGTCGTACTAAGGTTTTGTATAGGAGAACGAATGACTCTTCATCTATATGATGGAAGTTCCTCTTGAGAAGTCCGAGGGTGGAGTTGGCCTTAGCAGAAGTCTTTCCAACATGCAGACTGAATTTCAGGGATGGGTCGAAAGTGACTCCAAGATCTTGTTCTTCTGTTACATGTTCAATCATGGAGTTTGCATCTTTATCAATGAAATATTCAGCTCTCGGGTTCTTGCGTCCATAATGCATAACCTTGCACTTGGATTGATTGAAAGGTAGCTGCCATCGTTTGGACCACTTCATCAAAGCATCAATATCATGTTGCAATTTATCCACATCTGCCATACAATTTACAGGACCATATGCTTTGGTATCATCACCAAACAACGCAACTCCACAATCAACTGTTTGAGGAAGGTCGTTGATGTAGATCAAGAACAAGTTCGGGCCGAGCACTGATCCTTGCGGAATGCCGCTAGTCACATTTTCCCATGAGGAATAGGCTCCATCAACTCTTACTCTTTGAGTTCTACCTGTAAGGAGGGCTTTGATCCATTGAGAGAACTTTCCTTTAATTCCACAAGCTTCAATCTTTGTTATCAGCCTCATGTGTGGAACACTGTCAAAAGCTTTTTGAAAGTCGAGGTAAATACAGTCAAATGGTCTTGATAGGTCATCATATTGTGTCCATATCTCAAGAACTTCCAGTAACTGTGTAGCACATGACCTTCCACTTCTGAATCCATGTTGGCTGGCAGAGAAGAGCTCATACTTTTCCATGTGTTCTGTTATCTGATCTCTCACCAACTTTTCCATGACCTTACAGGTGACAGATGTTAAACTTACTGGTCTATAGTTACCACATATGTCCTTACGGCCTTTCTTGTGTAATGGGACAACATTGGCTCTTTTCCATGCTGATGGTACCTGTCCCTCATCCATCGATTTCATGAAGATGAGATAGAGTGGTCTATATATCACATCTGCGGTTTCTTTTAGAACCTTGGAATGTATCTCATTTGGCCCAGGCGATTTATCAGGTTTAAGTGCCAAGAGGTGTTTCCGAATAATATCTTCAGACAATACGAAATCTTCTAAGTATTCTGGCACCTCTACTGGTACTGGCTTTGGAATATGGCTTCTATCCTCTGTTGTGAATACACTAATGAAATAGTCATTAAATGCTTCTGCTTGTTCCTCAGGGTCGTAAGCCAATGCTTCATCATGCTTAACTAAAGGAGGAATCTGTGAGCGACTTCTTGATCCTTTTTTATGTACCTCCCCTGTAGAAATTTTTGGGATTTTCTTTAATATCCTTTGCAAGCTGTCGTTCAAAATCCTTTTTTGACCTTTTTCGACCTCCCCTGTAGCTGCATTACGGGCCTTTTTGTACATCATCCAGTTTTCTGCCGACATATTTTTCGGTACTTATTCCAGGCTTTATGCTTGTCCTTCAGGTGCTTTCTTGTAGTTATCTTCATCCAGGATGGTTGAACACTTTGCCCTTTTCTGGTTTTAGGAATATGCTTCTCTACACTCTGCTTTATCATGTGCTCAAACATTTTCCATGACTCCTCTATGTTTAAATTTTCAAGTTCTTCTTCCCAATTAACTTTCTTAATGTCGTCCTTTATTGCATTGTAGTCACCTTTGTAGTATTTATATGCAACTTTGCTTCCTTTGGTTACTTCTCCTTGGTTTACTTGGAAACATAATACCGCATGATCACTCTTTCCTATAGGGGATTTAACATCAACATTGTCAATGATTTCATCATTGTTTGTAAGCACCAAGTCTAACAAAGTCTCCTTCTGACCCTCACTAAATCGAGTTGCCTGTGTAACGTGCTGGTTCAGATAAAGATCATTAATGGTGTCCAATACATAAGAAGCTGGGTAGTACTCAGAGCAGTTTGCAACATTGCTCGCCCAATCAATATCTTTAAGATTGAAGACTCCGACTATCATTACATCGCCAGTTCTGTTGTTTGCCTCGGAAAGTAGTGAGCAAAGATTTCTAGAGTTCAATTCAGATGAATTGGGACTCCTGTAGACATTGCCAATTAGGAGCTTCTTGCCATTATCAACTTGAATCTCACACCATACAGACTCCTCAAACTCAGTCTTCAAGTATATTTGTCTTGATGAAGGCATGTTAATGGTTGATATATATGTTCCAACTCCTCTCCTTGTAGTTGGTGAAATAAACATATCATATCCATCAAGCTTTAGTTCAATCTCAGGATTAACTTCATCTTTGGAGTGTTTGGGAAGAATTTCTTGTACACAGATTATAGCAGGCTTCTCTAAACTCACTCTGGCTTCAAACTCCTCCATTTTATTAGTGAGTGTATCAATTACTCATTAGTGCATACAACTTTAATCTTTCCAACCTTCCTTGCCTGGTTACTATTATTCACCACTGTTGGAGCATAGTCACTTGCATCTATATCATACGCAACATCAGAATCAAACGCGTTACCTTCTATACGTACGTCAGCGCCGGCACCACCAACAGAAATAATTTGTCTTAAGACTTGCACTGCACTGGAACTTTCACTTTCTGAAGAAACGGTACTCTTACTGACATGGGCAGGTGTATCTGTGCTTGTTGGTGCAATAACAGTTGAGACTGCCTGTACAGGTGCAGAGTAAAAACATCTTCTTTCTCTTGGTACTTCTACGTGTTGACAGTTACTTGGGCCTGCCTATGGGAGGGTTCTTGGCCTTGTACTATCTCTCTCTTTGTTTTGCCTTGCTTTTGAATGTATGCTCCAATATTTACAACTCTTCCTCCTCTCCTGATCCACTTTGCTTCCATGTCTCCAGCATTGGCAGATTGCTCCTTTTTGCCTGCCATTCTTTTCTGAGCCTCACATCTTCCTTTCTTTCTCGAGGAGTCACATCTTTCCTAATTGTATGTGCTTGGTATCCTCTTTCTCTCTGAGCTTGTAAGCCGACTTCAGTATACTGTCTCTTTGGCCTTGATCACTCACTGATAGTCTCATAGGACGTGGTTTCTGTTGGTCACGCTCCTCTTTTCTTTGGCCCAAGCGTCTACAGTCAGTGATTTCGATGTTGGCATCATTAATCTTGCCAAAGATATGTCCAATTGTTGCGATATCAGCTTCTTTACTTTGAATGGGATCTTGGTCCTCACTTTCCTCAATGTTGAAGATAATTGAATTCTGTTTTCGTTTGTTTCGGTCTTCCATTTCACTTATGTACAAGGCTGCTACTTCTTCTGTTCCTTCAGCTTTACTGGATTTTAGTGCCTCAATTTCTGAAGAAAGCTTGTCTAATTCCTTTGTGAGTTCACTTGTATTGTTGCTGAATTCATCCATGTCATTTCTGATTTTCTCAACTAATACTTTGTCAGCTTTCTTAGACATGGCCACTTCCAACTTAGCCATCCTACCAGAGAGTTTTTCAAAGAAGGCCTCACATCTCTCTTCAATGTCATAATCATCTCTTACGGCATGGAGCGCTGGTGCTTTGCAGCTGGGGCAGTACCAGTGAAAATCAGAGCCTGACAGCAGGTTGTATTGCTCCTCACTCATTCCAAGGCATTCAATAGAGTAAGGTTCTTCACATCTCTCAAATACAACTAGTTTGTCATCAGGGTCACTGAATTCTTCATCACACATTTTGCAGACCCAGTATCCTTCTGCCTCGTTGCTCCTATCTGTAGCAACATCTTGTGATAGACTAATGGTCTTATTTTTAGAACCTCTGGTCAGGATGGTTCTTGCCACATTCTTCATGGTTTTTTGTTTATTCTTTTTCCATTTTGGACGATGTTCCTGTTTATTACTATTCATTATTCACTATCTTTAATGACTCTGTAGCGTAGGCTCAGGGAAGTACAGATTTGGTTCAACTTTCAGACTCTCGGTCAGAGACCCCAACTACAGGTTTATGCAGTATTTCGACACAATATTCATCAAACACATCACAGTTTTTCAGTTACAGATACTTGCAATAGTCTACCTGAATCCTCATATTCCAGGAACTGCCAGAAGTAATGATACAACGCTGAAGTTAAGGCTGTGTGACCTGGGTGTATCCAACTCCAACAGTAGTACTGTTGATTTTCTGTTCAAGATGAGACTCCTACACAAAAACTGTGTTAAAATCCCTCCAAATGCTTTCACATTTATCACTCCAAAAGTGAAATATGTTTCTTCTGATAGACTATGGTATTATGAGTACACCGTCGTATGCATGTATACTTCCCTCACATTCCAGGAACTCCAAGTAGTAGTGATACATAAATGCTGAAGTTTAGGTTGAGTGACCTGGGTGTATCCAACTCCAACAGTAGTATATGGGACGACACTGTTGATTTGCTGTTAAGATGAGTCTCCCACACAAAAATTGTGTTTAAATCTCTCCAAATGCTTTCACATTCATCACTCCAAAAGTGGCCTGAAATACCCTGAAGCAGTGTTACTATACCAGAGACTGAATTTCTTGTTCAAATATCATAGATGCTTGTGGATTAAGTTGGATTTTAAAGCCATTTTTTCTTTGCTACTCTTTGCTACTCTTTGCTACTCTGAGGGCTAAATATGGCAACGTACTGAAATGAGCACACCTCATATCGAACTCTTACAAGCATGAAGTCTTGCATCAGGATATGAATACAATAACCACTTTCATTTGCCAGAATCATGAGAACGGCAAAGGCAATTATGGCCACAAAATTTGATTTTCTTGTTATTTCAGTGATCAAAGTTGTTTGAAATAGTTAGTAAATGTAGTACAGAAAAATTATCAAAATGAGCACAAGAGTGGATGATGACTGCATTTTTATAATAACAAGCATGAAAATGCCAAAAGCAACATTTGATAACACTGGCAATTTATTTCATGTATTTCGAGAGAAACTTCCCTGTTTTTTTTTCTTGGTTCATTTCGATACTAGCATTAACAAAATCTAGCAATTTCAGTAAGATTTCATATAACCTAGTGTTGATCGAACAGTTTGTACTGAATGAATGCCGTTGACGCGACGAGCTGCATGAATCTGGAGCGAAGGACTAACCAAGATGGCGGATATCACGTGATCACGTACGAACGATGGCTACAAATTCGCACCCGCACGAGCCTTCTACGTCTTTAGGAGTTCTGTGATTATACCAAGATATATCTCCATGGAAAATGTGAAAGCAATCCATCAAGAAATGTGGCCTACAGAGTGCACTCTCACCATTCTTCGAAGTATGACATTTGACCCTATAAAAGACGGGAGACTGGTGGCAGCATCACCAAACCTCTAGGTTTTTAGATTACACCAAGAGACACGTTCATGCAATATTTGAACGAAATCCGTCAAGAAATGCAGAGGTAAGAGTGCACGAAATGGACAAATGACCTTTGACCCTAAAAAGGACAGAACAATGAGGACAGCATCACCAAAATGTAAAACTATGTAGATTATACCAAGATACATCCCGATACAAAATTTGAAAGAAATCCATGCCGAAATGTGGCCTGCAGAGTGCACTCACGCCATGCCCTGAAGTTTGACTTTTGACACTATAAAAGACGGGACACTGGTGGCAGCATCACCAAAAACTATAGGTTTTTAGATTACACCATAGAGATACATACTATATTAGGCTACAGTGCGCACTCGGCCAAATCGCTGTGATAACGTGGAGCGCGGCCGCCATTATTATGTCGGGCAAAGGTTTTGCACGTGTGTATAGTGTGTGCTGCAAAGTGTAGCAGATTGTTCTATTAGGGACTTTTCGATTTTGCACGTTCACTAGTCGACTGCGACGTGCGGTAATTCAATGGACTGCTTTGTGTTTATGCTATTCAAAGCCGGTGAAGCGAGGCACCACGCTTTGTACAAGAGCGGCTCACACGTCCACTGCCTTCAGGACGACCAGGATTTCCACCCAAAACGCGTACGTGCACAGGGCAGTCACTGTGGACGAGTGAGCCGTTCTTGCACAAAGCGTGGTGCCTCGCTTCACCGGCTTTGTATACCAGAAACACAAAGCAGTTCATTGAATTACCGCACGTCGCAGTCGACTAGTGAACGTGCAAAATCGAAAAGTCCCTATTGTTGATTCCACGGCCCGAATTCACAATTCCGTAAGCGTACTGAAATAGGCGTAGATAAGCGCACATTGCACATGTGCGCTCAAAGAGAATATATGATTAGATCGGATTCCGTGCGCACGTACGCTTAAAAACCCCAGGAGGCGGTTTAAACCATGGTTTAAACCAAACCTGCTTTGTGAATTCTGGCCCATATGTTCTTAAACTGTGCCTGTATCCCAGTAGCTTGTCCATGATAGGTTAAAACAGAAATTTAACGTACAACTGTATTATACATGTATAAAGCATCTGTTCTTTCATTCAAAACCAACTATGATGGACAAAACTGTGAAAATTAACCATTGATTTGTTTGAAATGAATTTATTTATGGAAAAAAAGAAACAGTGGTTTATTTTGTAAGATCAATAAATTTACATTTAGATCACATGTTAATTTACTGATTGTTTATATAAATGAGTATCAATTATTTTGTATTGTGTGTCATGAATTTTCCTATAGCCATATTCAGATGTGAAAAAGGCTGTGTCTGTTGTTGTTATTGGTGAGAAATAATGGCACTTTTGACAAACTAGTGTCCTTTGTGCCAGTCGCTGTACAGGTCAGAGATTACTGTACCTAAAATTTAACAGTCAAGTAGTCAAGTCATGTTTGTGGTTTGGTAGTAAGTATTCGACTCCTGTCTCTCCCTTTTAATAAGCCCGGCGCACACTGCACGATCTGGCTACGATGCGATTTTGGGAAAGTTGTTATAACATTTGATATGAACCTTAAAACATGTAGAATCTTGTTGATCAAAGTTCCTAATAGTAGTATAAATACTAAAATCGACGTTCCGGGCTACTGCGAGCCCCGTATAGGAATAAAAGCGAATTCAATTCTAAATCGTAGTGACGTCATACCAATCTTGCGATCGACTAAGATTTGAAGCCGATTTGGCCTTTCCTCTAACTAGAAGAATTGCAGTTAACCAAAATTTCGATATTAGTATTCGTATCATTATTCCGAACTTCAAATGAGATAATTTCAATTTTTTAAACTTTCACAGTTAATGCAAACTACAATTTGTTCGAAAATCGGGTCGCAGTCGGATCGTATAGTGTGCGCCGGGCTTTAGTTTACATCATATCCTCTAAAATACATCAATTCGATTTTATATATAATTATACATTATACAAAATAAATTGAACTATATAAATCAGTTTTGACATTTCTTTAAATAAGCTTGCAAGTGTTAATTGATTCCGTGTGTAATTCATCCTTTTTAGTAATAGATTCCTTTCTTCTTCATATTTTTGACAGTTTATACATGTTCAACATCATCATATGTCAAGCACTCATCGCACAGACGGTTCGGGTGTTTACCCACTTTAAATTGATAGCTTTTGAGGCTCCAAAAGGTATCAAAACGAAGTCTATTAATAACTACTTCTTGCCATCTCTTCATTGCCACAAGTTTATGGCTTGAGGTTACATTTCTTTCAATTCGTTTATAATTCATATTTTTAGACTCATTGCATTGTACTTGCCATTTTCCTTTTAATTTTGCTTTTAGTGTGTGTTTAGCTTCTGTGATTGTTAATGGTAATGTTATATCAATATTCTGTTTTTTACTGGCTCGTTTTATCAGTAGGTCCGCCTCTTCATTTCCGCGGATTCCAGAATGGCCAGGAATCCATTCAAAAGCCACCCATGCAGTTCTGATTATGAATATTTACTAACATTAATCTTATATCACACACTAGTTTATTCCCAGGGTTAAACTTCGAAATGGCTTGAATGGCACTTAAGCAATCCATTAATATACATACATGTACAGGCTAATATTCTGGGGTCATCCCTATAGCTAGAAGGTCCGATAGTTAGCGGGTCTGGATAGTTAGCGGCAGGAGGGTCCAATAGTCCGAAGGTCCGATAGATAGAAGGTTCGATAGTCCGAATGTACATGAGGGTCCAATAGACAGAAGGTTCTATAGACCGAATCGGCAAAAGGGTCCGATAGTACGAAGGTTCAGTAGGGGTCCGATAGTTAGAACGTCCGATAGACCGACAATAAATACGTAAAAAGGGTAAATAGTGGATAAAATGATAAGTGGGTAAATAATAAGTGGTTAAAATAAGTGAGGGGGTTATGTTTTCAGATGTTTTCAAATGTGGGGGCGGGAATTACCCTCCCCCTCCCACTTTTCATGCCTGAAAAGGATGTTCCAACCAAAGAAAAAGCAAAAAAGGAAAAGGTTGAAAAGGAAAGAAGGAAAGAAAACAAAGGAAAAGAAGATAAAAAGAAAAGAAGAAATCAGAAAGGAAAGAGAAGAAAACAAAAATTCAAAAACTTCGCTCACTAGCATTATTATGGTTATTTACCAATGCCCATTATATTTTCATTATTGATATTAGTTATTAATATAATCGCCATATTTATGTATATAAACCAATGCCAATGCTTATTGAAGTTATTTGGTTTGCATCTTGAATCTCTAGCTAATGTTATGCTATTTTTCTACTCAAAGAATGTTAGCAACATAACTGAAAGGAACCGAGCAGCAAGTTGACCTAAAGGGGCTAAAGAGATGAATTTTCAGAAATAATGGCCTGTGACAATAGTCTCTTCCCAATATGAGAACGGAAGATGCCCATAACATGTTACACAGATTATGAGAACGGAATAACAATACGCTAGAACCTATTCTCAGGATACAAAATTCTTCTTTTTTTTTTCTCTCTCTCTCTCTCGTTCGCTCGCTTTGCTCGCTCATACAATCAAGAAACTAGGCCTAGATTGTTTCTTGCAGCAAGCACCTCAGTACGTCCTGCAGCAACAAGATCATAATATTCGGGCAGTGAGGTATCCGGCTATTCTCGAATTATCAAAATATCACCTGACAACCCTTTAAAAAATGGAAACGCCCCACCCCCCTCCCAAGAAGGTGGTAGGGCATAATTGAAACAATTTTATTTTTATTGGTCAGAATCCGTTGTTGTCAGAATCTTATCTTTGGTTACTTTTAATGAAAATTCAACTATAAAGTGTGCACCCCATAAGATTTCTTTGTTTAAAGCTGCCCTTTCCTCAGCTTGCTCCACTAGAAAAAAATGCTTCGGGCATGATGGGCCTCTGGGCTTTAGTGTGCACCATATAATTAGATTTCCATGTTTCAAAAAATGGTCAGCGTTCCCCATTGCCAATACATCGGTTTAGTGGCAAAATTAACCGGGGGCTGAGCTGCATGGATGGACCACCCCCGCCCCACGGTGATGATGATGATGCTCTGATAAAAATACTGTTAACATGTTGAAAATGTATAAAACAAAACGTTTATTACAATACACATAGAAGAAGATAAGGCATTACCCTTTTCCTTTTATGAGATAAAACTATTAAAAACTTATTGTATCCACTTATTTTACCTTTTTTACGTTATTGTCGGTCTGTCGGACCTTCTAACTATCAGACCCCTACTGAACCTTCGGACTATCGGACCCTTTTGCCGATTCGGTGTATCGAACCTTCTATCTATCCGACCTTCTGACTTATCGGACCCCGCTGGACATTCAATCTATAGAACCTCGGACTATCGGACCCTCCACCGATTCGGTCTATAGATTCGGAACCGTCTGTCTATTGGACCCTCTCGTACATTCGGTCTATCGAACCTTCTATCTATTGGGTGTCGGTCTATCGGACCCGCTAACTATCGGACCTTCTAGCAAGGCGACCAGAAGTTGAGATTTCTTTCAAAACCTTTGCAAATGCTGTTTTATACATTTTATCCTATATTGGGAGCTCACCATTTAACAGAAGTCATATGAAACTTACATGATATAGCGAGCAAAGCAATTACATCATTATTTCTTTTTTCAAACTATTTGAACCCTTTCAGCTATTTAAGAACTATATACGGGGGGAGCGAAATGACGAAATCCTGAAAGAAAAAAATTAGGCGAGGGAGCAAAGCGACCGAGCTTTGGAAAATGTTTGCATTTCAAACCTCCAAAAACTAGTGCATTTACCCTGCCGATTTGTGGACGCGTGATTCGTAAGGATTATGATTTTTCTTCATGTCCCCTATTTTTCTTTCTCTCCTTTGCGTTTTTTGCGCCCCTCCAAATGCTGCCCGGGGCAGATACATCACTGAGCGAAGAGACCGAGCGGGGTGGGAGAATTTTTCTATCTGTCTATAAAACTTGCATTTTAGAGCATCCCGAAATGGTTCTTAATGAAAAGAAGGAATGCACGGATCTACGCCTATGGACGGAACCCCTTAATTGAGAATTACAATGTGAGCGAACGTATTTTCATCGATATTTTCGCATTGAAATAATGGCATTTCTTAATTCCTTACTTCTAATCATTAAAGAATTTGATGGTATTTCAAGATCAAACATCATGTGTTTGGATAATCATTAGTTTTAGGTTGATGTATCATAATTGTTATTTATTTTATATTTGGGGTTGATAATACAGGCCATCCCCGTCTCACCTCAATTTTTTTATATATACCCCCACCACCCCCCCCCCCCCCGGGATCGAACAGGGGTGGGTGCAGGGAGAGGAGATATTTTTCCCCCCTTCGTGTCAGATAACGGCTTGTAGCACCTTTTTAGGCCTTTTAGCTCACTTCCCCCGCATTTTCGCTCTCGCTTTCTTTTTTTTTTTTTGGTGGTGGCTGAATAGGAGGCCATGGCCGGTGCGCCCCCCCCCCCTGTCTACGCCAGTGCTCCTACACGTGTTTCATCTTGGTTTGAGAATTTTTTAAATCGGCTGCTCACAAAGTTAGCCACTGCCTTTAATATCTTGTGAGGAGATTAATGTGTAAATATACATGTATGATGCCTTTACCTAATACCGACCTCTTAACGATGTTTCCAACGACTACGGCAAAGATTCTTCATGAAACGTAATGAAAATTCATCAGACTACTACCCAAATACTGGGGAACAAGATCCAGGTACTGACGAGCGATAATACTTGCGCGTTCTTGTAGAAATGACGTCGCAATAGAGTCATCTCATTTTACGCATAGAGGGAGAAGTGCGTTTTATTACCGTCCCCTGCACAGAGTCAATGGCAATTTATGAAAATAAATTATTTTAATGAAAATATGAAAAATTAACAATAAATTGATAATACTTACGTTTTTATTCCTCATCTTGCTCTATTTTGGCTGTTCTCAACGTTGCTAGGCATTCTACGCGTAGTCCCATGCGTTGATTTGCAAGACGCGCGCTAGATACGCTTAATGGTCGGTATTATGACTGGCCGGTATTAGGTGAAGTGATCATACCATTAGATTCCCCACGTATATGCGCTGTGCAGTCCAACTATTACCCGGCATAATAATGGCGGACCATGCTCCATGCGATCACAGAGCCTTTGCGTACGCGCCATTTGCGAGTGCGCACTCTAGCCTAATATAGTATGTATCTCTATGGATTACACCAAGAGACACCTTCATGCAAAATTTGAACGAAATCCGTCAAGAAATGCAGAAATAAGAGTGTAAGAAATGGACAAATGACCTTTGACCATATAAAGGACGGAACAATAGGGCAGCATCACCAAAATGTAAAGATGTGTAGATTATACCAAGAAACATCTCCATACAAAATTTCAAAGAAATCCATCCAGAAATATGGCCTGCAGAGTGCACTCCCGCCATGCCCTCAAGTATGACCTTTGACCCTATAAAAGACGGGACACTGGTGGCAGCATCACCAAAAACTATATGTTTTTAGATTACACAAAGAGACACCTGCATGCAAATTTTGAACGAAATCTGTTGAGAAATGTGACCGCCAGAGCGCACACACGAGTGCACACAAGACATCTATCAAAATATGACCTTTGACCCTATAAAAGACGGAACACTGAGGGCAGCATCACCAAAATCTATAGGTTTGTATATTTTACCAAGATACACCTCCATACACCGCCATGCCCTGAAGTGTGACCTTTGACCCTATAAAAGACGGGACACTGGTGGCAGCATCACCAAAATCTATAGGTTTGTATATTTTACCAAGATACACCTCCATACAAAGTTTGAAAGAAATCCGTCGAGAAACGTGACCGCTAGTGCGTACACAAGAATGTGACGCGGCGGCGGCGTCGCGCGCACAGTGGCCCAGGGCGAAACCTGTTGAAAGACAATACTTTGAAGAATATTTCAGTAAAATATTCAACTCCGGTATGTACATTAAGGGTGTATATTTCCTACGTCAAGCCGCAAAATTCAACATATTGCCAGTTTCAGTGCAAATTGTGACCAATTTAACAAATTTAACAAAAAAGTTATTTCAACATGTAGTTTTTAGCTCGCCTGAGCCTAAGGCTCGAGTGAGCTAAGGCTCGAGTGAGCTAAAAGACGAAAACCACGACGTAATTATCAGGGGTTCTGGGGAAGAAGATGTTTGAAATTTACATAGCTTTTACAATTGGGGGCCCTCCCCCTGTACCATTTTAGCAACTTTGGCTCCCCTAGCCCTAAGGATGATTCCTACCAAGTTTGGTTGTTGTGGCGTGCGCCTGTAATCCAGCTACCAGTGGAAGTTATAAACTGATTCAGCGGACCCAGGTTCGAGACTGAGTCACGTCTTTCGGATGGTGACGTTAAAGGTCGGTCCCAGACGTAAATAATCATATCTGATTGATTGATACGTCTGTAAAAACCCAATTACACACACACACACACACATATTGCGATGAAAATTTGTCCGGCGTCCGTCGTCCGTTAACTTTTTATATTTTCATCTTCTCCTCCAAATCCCATGATCGGAATTCAACCAAACTTGGTAGGAATCATCCTTAGGGCTAGGGGACCCAAAGTTGCTAAAATGGTACAGGGGGAGGGCCCCCAATTGTAAAAGCTATGTAAATTTCAAACATCTTCTTCCCCAGAACCCCTGATAGCAGAAAGTGGTAAAAATTACGTGATAATTACGTCGTGGTTTTCGTCTTTTTTACATCCTGTAATTACGTCAATAACACGACAACTTGCACCAACGCAAGACGTCAAGAGGACGTCTTATTTTGACGTCATCTGTACACTGTAAAAACTGAAGTGCTGTATATAGCACTTTTTGAGGGCATGCATAGGGACTGCACTCAGAGTGCTATTGAATGCACACAGCGTGCTATTTCAGCACTTTCACGGGAGCTGGACCGGCTCCTTAAACTGCTAAACATTCATTAAAAAAATGATTTGGGCGAGCTTCGAACCAGGGTCCGCTGATCGAAGATTGCTGGCATTACCGCTAGACTAACTCACATTGTACGATTTAGAGCAGATCATATTGTTACATAGTGAATTTACGACACCACATAGTTCATGTTATCTACTTGACTCCCATGACTAAACTGGATTGCAAGAAGCATTCGTTAGTCCATCGGTAACGTCAGCGCCTCTCAATCAGCGGAACCTGGTTCGAGGCTCGCCACGGTCACATTTTTTTTTTGCTGGTAAATTAGCACACTGCAAGTGCTATAAACATCATTTCAGGTGCAGTCACTATACATGCCCTTGAAAGTAGCACTTTAGTTTTTACAGTGTACAAGACGTAGAGATGACGTCAAAACAAGACGTCCTCTTGACGTCCTCTTGACGTCTTGCGTTGGTGCAAGTTGTCGTCTTATTGACGAATGAAGACGTAGAGATGACGTCAAAATAAGACGTCCTCTTGACGTCTTGCGTTGGTGCAAGTTGTCGTCTTATTGACGTAATTACAGGACGTAAAAAAGACGAAAACCACGACGTAAATATCACGTCATTTTTTAACACTTTCTGCTATCAGGGAACCAGGTATAGCTTAGACTTGGTATTGTGTTTGGATATACCTCTATAGATGAAGAATGAATGTTGTTCATGAAATTTCTCTGAGTGGCCCTATAGGGGCCCTGTGGGGGTAACATACTGGAGGGGGGGGGGGCGCTGCCAGGCAAAATGTACATTCTGATCTTCTTCTCCAAAACACATGATCGGAATTCAACCAAACTTGGTAGGAATCATCCTTAGGGGTAGGGGACCCAAAGTTGCTAAAATGGTACATGTGGCCCCCAGGGGGCCAGGGGGAAGGCCCCCAATTGTAAAAGCTATATAAATTTCAAACATCTTCTTCTCCAGAACCAGGCATAGCTCAGACTTGGTATTGTGTATGGAGATACCTCTATAGATAAAGAATGAATGTTGTTCATGAAATTTCTCTGAGTGGCCCTATAGGGGCCCTGTGAGGGTAACATACTGGAGGGGGGCGCTGCCAGGCAAAATGTACAGTCTGATCTTCTCCAAAACACATGATCGGAATTCAACCAAACTTGGTAGGAATCATCCTTAGGGGTAGGGGATCCAAAGTTGCTAAAATGGTACATGTGGCCCCCAGGGGGCCCAGGGGAGGGCCCCCAAGTGTAAAAGCTATGTAAATTTCAAACATCTTCTTCTCCAGAACCAGGAATAGCTCAGACTTGGTATTGTGTATAGAGATACCTCTATAGATGAAGAATGAAAGTTGTTCATGTGCTAGAGGGAACATGCACCAGATGTGAATTGATCCTCCTCAGGTTAGCGTCGTGCCCCCTGGGGCTCTTGTTAAGTTATCTATTTAAAATTGCTCCCACATATTCCTGAGGGTTCATTTAATTTTTAAATCGGGTCAAAATGGAAAGAAACGCAATCTTCGTGAGTATAATAGGGTAAATATCCTGGAAAATAGGCTGATTATTCGTGTTTTTTATATATCCATATGAAACGTTTTGATTTCCACGGATTTCCAAATAAATTTTATTACCAACATATTCCCTGATGTCGCAGCTTTAAGTTGATACCAGATTTGGCTGCCACCTTCTGGCCCTTTTTATGTTAGAGCCGATTTTCCTTGACGCATTACCCGGAAAATATGTTTATTTTGGACCGCGCAGCCGCTGAAGGATTCTCTGTCATCATACGGCTGCCGCGTGGGGGCGCGCATGACTTGTTTTTTATAGAGTACCTATATAAAGGTACTCTAGTTTTTTACACTTCAAGGAGTCCCATAAACATGATTATAAAACGGGTTCAAGAATCTAGCCATCCTGATTGGTCAAATAACACCACGTGACTGTGCAAAAAAAAGTGATAACATACAGCAAAAGGGAACTGTTGCACATGTAAACATGTAAACATAAACATGTAAACATAAACCTAACATACTCCCAACCATGTATTAACAGTATATTAACACTGTAAACAAGGTAATAAATTATAGGGCTTGGGAGATATTATGATTTGTATCATAATTTATCCAACACCAAAACCACGCTCCCGAAATGTTCTCTATCTTTTTATTATTATTATTTTATTAGTATATGAATTATATATTCATGTAATGACATCATACATTACAATAGTATTGCAATTGTGCCCCACCTTTTTTCGATTGTCCCCCCCCCCCCCCCCCCCCTTTAGGACGAAAAACTTTTTGTTTGTTTGTTTTTGCTTGTCAGAGAATTATGGAGGGAAACTGAACCCCCCCCCCCCCCCCTCCCCGAGTGAATTTTGGAGGTCTGGCGAAAAGCAAAAATTGTCGCCCGCCCCCCCCCCCCCCCCCCTCCCACCACTGAGCGCCTTTTCGAGAGCTGGGAAGACCCCCAAAATACGGGTCTCCCTTTTCCAAAAGTTGACAAACCTGCATTTGTGTGCCCCCACCCCCTATACAAAATCCTGGATCCGCCCCTGTTTTTCAGTACAGCCCCCCCCCCCTCGTTTAAGTTACTCCTACGTACCATATGCCTAAGCTTTAAAGTTAACACCGTTGTCACTTTTTTATATAAAAACATAGAGATTGCATTATCAATTTTCTGAAGTATGAAACTCATTGTAATGCGAGAAATGTGTTATTTTCCATTGGATTTTGGCAGCCAATCAGAATTAATTAATTAATTTTAATGACGTTATTTGGAAATATTTTCATTGGATTCTACCGGTCTGAATACCCAAAGTTCCATCATCTAGATTTAAATTTTAAGTAAAACTCAGTGAATGTGAATTTTGGCGCACTTTGGAACCATTCTGGCCCACTGTGCGGCGGCGGAACGCTGCTGAATCCAAAGTATCCTCCGGCAAACTGCCGGGGGATACAATAATAACTAGCATTTGGTACGCTCTTCATAGTACAACTATATCACTGCGTTTACAAACGTGATAATACTTAATACAACATTAATGCAATTAATAATACATAACATAGCATTAAGACGATATTAATAATACATAACACTGAATAAAAATGAACTTATTAAGCATAAAGTTTTAAAGAAATGGAAGGGGTTTAAACTATTCCGGGAATAGATATGTTTTCAAAAATTTCTTAAATTGCTCTATGGAATCAGCTGATTTTTTTCCTGTGTTTTATTCAATCAAAATATAATCACAATATTAACAAACAATTAGCAAAGATCGGCATGAATAGAACAAGATCAAACATAAATCAAAGAAAAACATAGCGGATTTTATGAAAGAGGGGACATTGTTCAATCCTTTGGATGCAGTTACAGTGAATGTGCGATCGCCAGCTTTGCAACGGGTTTGGGCGATGGTGAGAAGAAATGGGTTCCTAGAAGAGCAAAGATTAGGACGGGACGGGTTGTGAAATTGTATGCAAATAAATTCATGCATGTAGAGGTGTCGTAGTCGAGTGGTTTAAACACTTGACTGGAGATGGGAAGGTCATGGGTTAGAACCCCGGCGCGGCACTACTTTTCTTTGGCATGACATTAATCTACATTTGCCACTCTCCACCCAGGTGTTAAATGGATACCGGCAGGAATTATTTCCTTGAATTCTGTGAGCACCGAAATCGGTAGCATAGTTAGAGCCGGGGTAATATTGCAGCGCCTTGAGCGCTATTAGGTGTTGAAGTTATTATTATTATTATTAAATTGTCGATAAGTAATACAGATAATTTTTTAATTTATTTTTTGCCTTACTGCGTTTTGATCGAAAGTTTGGTTTGATGGTTTACTTAACCTGACTGCTAAATAATCATGTATATGCTTGTAAGTAAGCAACAAGGGGACCGACGGCTTTAAGTCCTCGCCGAGGGACTTGGTAATGAGGATTAATGCCTTACCAAAGGGCACTAGCTCATCCACTTGGTTTCGAACATGGGTCCTCCAGTTACGAGACCACTGCTCTACCAAGGTGACCACTATGGACACGTTTATTGTTTGAAATTCATGCTTAAACTCCCGATATGTACGTTTGAAAGATATTTCAGAATTTATTTCAATGCATATTAAAGAGAGGCTTTCAAATTCGCTCTATTTGGCTTGATATATTTGCTGCAGTATCACCTATGTTTACCTCTATGACGGTCACAATGCGAGGTCGCTTTTCAACCGGGGAAGAGCGTTTTGGATTCCCCCCCCCCCCCCATATCTTCAAATACGCTTGTGCCTTACATTCAGTACACTACTCCCTAGCATGAACCACATGGTTTCAAAAACTCCATTTTTCCACGACATATTCATGTTGTTTTCAATGATTGATCTCCAAACTGGAATTCCTAGAATAAACTTCAACCGACTCTTAGATCACAAATTTAAAACAAAATCCTCACAACAAAACCCAATATCATAATAGGATGATGAGGCAATGATATCTCTTATGGGAAACTTAAAGGAACTTCATCCCGTTTGCAGACATAAAGTTCCGCGAAACTTTGCATAGGTTTAGTTTCAAGGTCACAAGTTCTATTACTCCTTTGTAAGAAATGAAAATCTTGCTTTTGAAATAAACGCAAGTACATATACAAGTAACGGTCAAAAAATGATTTTAAAAATTACGAGATTTTTTTCGAGTCGAAAAAAGGAAAGTTTTACCAAAGTGTTGTTATTACTGACTTAAAAAGCAAATTATAATCCTTTTCACATCCGCACAATTTTTCTTATAATTATTTTATAATTCATCGCTTACTCACGCAACTTCAAAATTTAGGACTGCAAAAGGGATGAAGTAAGGATTATTTTTTTAAATGATGTCAAATTTATTTAGAGTGATTTTGATGATCTTTTTTCTGCTTTCAAATACTCATATTACAATGATTTCAATTTCTAATTTATATTTTCACTTTTTCAAAAACTTAATCAGGGCCATTATCAAGGTGTTTGTGTTATTAGTAAATAATTCAGAAGACAGCAATACCGTTGTGAAGCGCAGCTGAAATTGTATAGCACCTCTTGCAACCAGTAGTCATAAAAAAAAATTATGAATTTATTACTGATACGCAAAGACTTTGCTTTGTAAAAAAAAATGAATATATGAATATAAAATTCGAAGTACATTGCTACACATGTATCCTTTGCATATTACATTATACCGATGAGAAGGAAATAAATGTTAATTTCAATTTCCATTTAAAAAGAAGGTCGTCAAACTTAATACAAATATTTTTTTTTATTTTGATTTTACACCTAGTATGTACACTATGGGGACCTATACATGAAATATGAAAATGGGGAAATCCTGCTCACAGTAGAACCTGCAATTTTCATTTTCAATTGCCGAGACACAAAATTGTTTGACTGCTTTTGTGCAAGAGGAATTTGGGCTGTATACGGGTGTTATTAAACATGATATACGATCACTTACCTTTTATTGTTTTATCAACCTTTCGAAACAGCAGGGTCCTACTCGTTCAAAGTTATTTTAAACAAAATACAAGGAAATTCATTTCTAAAAATGAGCATTGCTAAAAACACATTTCAATAGATCTAGGCAGCACAGGCATACGATCGGTGTTTTTTATGGCTTTTCAAAGTCTTTCAACATGATCAACTCTAAATTTTAATACAATTTTAACATGCCTCACGTTGCTCCGACATTAATTTCTCACCTGTAGAATCCAGATAATCCCGGCTGTTAAACCTGTCCTGTTTGCACATCCCAGTACATATTTTCATCTGAATGCTCTAACGACGAAACATCATATGGGGAAAAATATGGATCGCATGCCTATACCTCTTTTTTTGTTGGTTTACAGAGACAATGTTCAAAAAAGCAATCTCCTGTATCATGGCTACGAAAGAATGATATCTGTCTTTTTTATACTAATGATAAAAACCGAAAATGATTTAAAGCTATGACGTCATATCTATATAAAGCACTAAGGACATACTTCTCTCAGAAAAAAAAAAATAGGTTAATTTTTGCATTGCTCCGGGGAGCTGGGGGACCAACTTGTTTTAATCGACTTGTTTCATACAATCTCGGAAAAAAGGTCCGAAAATTGTCATTAATCAAGTGAAATCAAATCAGCCCCCCCCCCCCCCTTCAAAATCTCTCCGCGGCCACTGTGACGTACACGAAATTTGTCAATTAATACGCTTAATTGTAAACTTTGATTTTGTCATAAGGGATAAATCTTACCTTTGCGGCAGAGAAATATAAGTGGCAAGAAAGAGCTTAATTGCATTACAAGCTTTTATCTTCTCTTCTTACTCCAGAGAATGATAATGATATCTGTATATACCTAAAATTTGTTTTCAAAAGGACGCCCTTTAACTTTGTTCACCATATCATTTGAGAGAAGCAAAGGTAGGTTTGTTGTTTTACTGAACGATATTTTACAAACAGAGTCTCCACAAGTCTCCACAATAAAATATTTTAATTTGCTTGCAAATTAACGACTTATCAAGTTGCCTTTGTCCGTACAATGATCCATTAATATACAGATTTACCATCAACGAACTCATGTGAGCGCCTTCACACCCCCCCCCCCCCACACACACACACAACCACACACGCACGTACACACACGTTTACATGGCTTTACTTCCGAGGACAACTATTGTTCCTCTATTGTTACTCGTCCTCGGACAGTCGACGGAATAAGGCATAAATTCATTGTTCGACGTTCGAGGACTATTGTCCGCCTTCCGAGGACCATTGTTGTCATGATTTTTTTTTTGTTCTCTGTCCGAAAATGTCCTCGGACATAATCCTGAACAAACGCAAATTATCTCACATCCTCACACCCCTAACCCATCAACACACACAATTCTATCCGTTTGTTGTCTACTTTTACAAAATTCTCTCTCGATTTGGAGCTTAAGGGGCAGGCTAGTTGGCAATGCGCATTCTATAAATGTTGTTTAATATTCGGTTTCATCCCATTCACCTTTACACTGGTTATAAGTGTTTTACTGACGGATAATCCCAAACTAGAATACCCTACACCCATTTCCCCCAAACCCTGACACAAAAATTCACAACCCCCCCCCCCCACAATGTATAGAGTAAAGATGAAATGTTTACTTTGTGAAATACCTTACTCTTTATGATAATATGAAGAGAACTGCATTAAGTAGAATTGCCTTGCACCATATTGTTTGCATATTTTTGTTGATGTCAATTCCCTTTTATAAATTACAAATCATTGCAACCCCTAATTTAAAAAAAAATTATTAATCAATATACATGATATAAACATATTTTGGTATATCACTTAATAATTACAGAGCAATAAAATCTATACAAAAAATACTCTTTAAAGAACAAAATGTCCTAACATTTCTTATCCACATCTTATTCGTCTATGTAATTGTTACTGATCTATAAACAAGAAACTGGTATCATCGAAAAGTTTGATTATTCCCCGTTACAATGATGTGCCATTTGCCGTGATTATGCAATCATTGAATGTGCTGTACTACTGAATATAGGGCAAAGTCAGAAGTGAAATGTTGCAAAATGCATTGTTTTCAACACCGAAGTCTCCATTTCTTTTGAAGATGCAATGTGTTTTGATTAGTGCCGAGGTGACATTGCATATCTTGCATGAATGTCAATGGTACAGTGCTGAATGCTTTTTTTAAAGGATGAAATGTGTTAGAATAATGTTCAGGTAGTCATTGATGAAGTCCAAAGCCATGAAAGATGTTATCCTCTTTTCTTTGGAAGATGAAATTTGCTTTGAATGATGTTTGTGTGAGGTAGAGCTGCAGTTAAGAGAGTGGTCGTTTGTGAGGTGTAAAGATGACACGCTTATCGAATCTCCTAAAGGCCAAAGCAATTGGAGAAATGATCCAAGCAGGTGTACCCCAAAACGATGTTGCGGCCAGGTTTGGGGTGAGTGCATGTACAGCTACCATCTTACTGAGATGTAACTATTATGTGTGTCTTCATTGTTTTGTCATTAGTTTGGATGGAATGGTTTGTGTTGTTAGAGAGATTTTTTTTTTATTTTAAAATCTCATATAAAAGTAAACTCAAAATGATTATTGATCCAAAATTCGTGGATTAAGATACATGTCAACTTAAATTTAACTAGAAATGAAACCAGCATGTTAAACAGTTTAACATCTTTCACCTTTTAAATGACCAGGCTAAAAATTATTCCAAACACCTTTCATCCCCGCATGCAGATGAGCATGCACAATATGTGAACTTTCGTGCATCACCGCATCAACATCTTTCAAACTCAATCAATCCTCAAAACAAACGGGAATTCACTATTGAAAACAACGAATTTTACAACATTTCATTTTTTACCTCGCTGCATATTCAGAAAGACAGCGCATTTCATGATTTCATAACCATTACAACTGACACAGCATTGTAAAGAGAAATAATCAAGCTTTCTAATGATACCAAATTGACATATTGAAATATTATCCAACTATCGTCCAGTTTCAAATCTTCCATTTTTGTTTAAAGTACTCGAAAGAATAGTTTTCTCTAGATTAACAGACTACTGTCTTGATAACAACTTGCTTGATTCATTTCAATCCGCTTACCGTCCTCATCATAGTGTAGAGACACTCCTTCTAAATGTATCTAGTTCCATTCTCCAGGAAATGGATGCTGGTAAGGTAACTGCCATGATACTCCTCGATCTGTCTTCCGCCTTTGACACTGTTAACCACAACATTTTGTTGAATACTCTTATATCTCTTGGTATTAAAGGTAAAGCTCTACAGTGGTTCAGGTCATACTTGTCTCATCACTCACAAGCCGTCTTGATCAACGGTTGTTCTTCAGAGTTCTTACCGCTTACATGTGGTGTTCCGCAAGGCTCTGTGGGTGGGCCCATCCTTTTTTCTTTATATTTGATTGGACTGAAAAACATTCTTCGGCATCACTCTTTGCAATATCACATTTATGCCGACGCTATTCAGATTTTCACGTCTTTCAAACCTTATTCAGCTACTGCTGCTGGCGCTATCCATAATCTTGAAACTTGTGTAAAGGATGTTCACAAATGGTTAGGCTCACATTCTTTGAACTTAAATTTTTCCAAATGCGAATTCTTACTTTTTGGTTCTAAGACTCAGTTGTCTAAGGTTCCTTTCACATCTATTGCTATGGCAGGTCACAATATTGCCGTGTCTGAAGCTTGTCGTAACCTTGGTGTGTTCATTGATTCAAATATGACAATGTCTACTCATATTCAGTATGTTTGTAAATCTGTACGTTACCAGTTACGTAACCTTGGATTCATACTTAAATACTTAACTCGCAGTGCCACAGAGAAGATTGTGCATGCTTTGGTTTCATCCCGACTTGATTTCGGAAATGCCCTATTGTTTAATCTGCCCCATTCTCAAATTGCACGTCTGCAGAAATTACAGAATGCCGCTGCTCGTGTAGTTACCCTTCGCAAAAAATGTAATCACATCACACCTGTCCTCAAAGCATTGAACTGGTTGCCAATGAGTGAACGTGTTTTATTTAAAATCCTTCTGCTCGTATATCATTGTGTTGATGGTTCTGCTCCCAGTACAATATTACTCTAATTAAAAGATACACCCAATCAAGATCATTACGTTCCCAAAACTCAGGATTTCTTTTTGTTCCCAAATGCACTACTAAGTGGGGGGAAAGAGCTTTTGTTCATGCTGGGCCCTCACTGTGGAACTCTCTCCCTCGAGAGCTCCGCGAAACCAATTCTGTTGAAGTATTTAAAACCAAACTTAAGACATACTTGTATAATTCTGTATATGCATAATTTGTTTTGTCTCTTCGTTTTCTCTCCTTTCACCTGTGCGCCTTGAGCATTTAAGTTTAAATGGATTTGGCGCCTTATAAATCACATGTATTATTATTATTATATGATGATAACGCAACACGAGAATTATTTTCCTTTAAACTTGAATTGCAGAATTTCTTTTGAGGGGTATAGTAACTTTATATGACAAATCATTGCAACCCCTAATTTTGTAAAAGTAAAAACAGTATTGATTTCGAAAATCTTAAATAACATATTATATATATATATTTCTTATATAACGTAATAGATACAGAGCAATACAATCTTTAACCTAAAAATACTCTTCAAAGAGTAAAATGTTCTGCAAACATTTCTTATCCATTTCTTATTCGTCTAGGTAATCAATTGACTAAATCCATTTCAAAATTTCACGTTATATTACTTTCCTTTCTATGACAAATCATTGCAACCCCTAACTTTGTAAAACTAAAACAGAATTTATTTCGAAAATCTTAATTTACATAATTTATAAATACATATCACGTAATAGTTACATAGCCATAAAATATATTAAAATATACCCATTAAAGAGTAAAATGTCCTACTAACATTTCTCATCCATTTCTTATTCGTCTAAGTAACTAAGTATAGATTTAAAGATCTCACGTTGTTGTAACTTTAATGGGCATTCAAGCCTTCGAAAAATAATTTACGAAAGTGTTAAAATCAGATTCAGGCTGGTAAAATTTTAAAAGAAATTGGACAAATACTAAGAAAATTACCAATGCTTGGAAGCTAACATCGCTAATTCTATGTGAATCTCCATTCAGCAAATTGGAATTCGACTTTGACGTACCGTAATTATGTACAACCTTCCCATTTGTAATTGCTCACTAATATGTTGCACACTAAGACCCCATTCACACTCATTTTGTTAGAGCGGTCTAAGACCCGTTCCTCAAGAACCGTTCTAAGGTGAGTGTGAATGCAAAAGTGGTCCAGGAAGTGGAAGACGATAGAATGATGAAAACAAAGAATACCTCAAGGAAAGGTGCAAAAAGACCACTTTGACTTGTTGATCAATTTTTTTAGACGTAAATATGTGCAAAGTGTGAATGCAATCAAACAGTTCTTCAAGAACCGTTCTTCTGGACCGGTCTAACTAAGACCGGTCTAACCGGGAATGTGAATGGGGTCTAAATTATCATATACTCCCTGCTAGTCAACTTTTCCTTTGAGGTGAATATAGATAACAACTATGACGTACAATGGGAAAAAATATTTTTAGTCACATTGTGTGTCAGGGCAAATGGGAGAGTTGTTTGACGTTACATAACAATAACTTTACAAATTGGCCAAATCAAAGCTTTCTTGATAATGTAATGGCATCTCAAATTAGAAAAAATCCATAATTTTTATTTAATTTTTCATTTTTTTCTCCAAGCTTCAATCAAGCCCCTCCACCCCCCCCCCACCCCCACAAAAAGTAACTTGCTATTATGATAGGACGGATTTTCCTTTCAAACTGTCATGATAAAAGCTATTTGATAACATAGCAATAATATTACATTGATAACTATAGGTTTTAAGTGTAACCCGGATGGATGGAGAGGGGATTAAAAGATAGAGGCCCGCCCGTCTATTTTGGGCGCAACTCCCAAAAGTTAGTGTATACTAAGTTATACATTTCCTATACTTTTACTGCGCCTTGAACAGTTTTCGTAATTGAAATGGCGATTTATAAATACTCAATATTATTATAATAATATTAATAATAATAATAATAATAATAATAATTATTATTATTATAATGATAATAATTATTATCACTATTATTATTATACAAGTCCATATGCATGTAGGTCTATACAGTGCATATTGACTAAAATAACTGAGCACCAGGGTTTTCACAAAGTCTCGGCAAAATCCCATGTACCAAGTTTCGGCTTAAACAATGTGTGTTACTTAAAACTCATTATATATTTAAATTAAAAAAAGGAAAAATAACAATTAATTGCCATCTTTTTTTTTTACATTGATTGTCTGCATTTGAGTATCGAAAGTGTTAATGTTAAATCAAAACAACAGCGGGTTTGGGGGCTAAATAATATTATAAGATAAGAATGAAATATATTATGATTCGCCTTTATAATGAATCAATATCGTTTGAAGTCTCAGATAAATTGAATCACTTTTAAACATATTCGTAGCGCTAATAACTGAAATTTCATTTTTTAAAGACTTTGCTTTAAAGAACAATGTACATGCATTGCTTGTCTGTTGTTGTTATTTTGTTTCTGAACTCGTGATCTTCCAAGGTATTCCAGACAGAGTGAAGTTTTCATCCAATGTTGAGCGATGTTTGGTAATTTATGCAGAACTCATTGAAAAGATAGACAAACTGCGTACTATTACTAGAAAAGTGATAATGCACCAACTAATTGTCTCTGAAAAAGCGACGAACACATTAAGTGGTGTATGGAATATAAGGAATGTGCAATGTGGCATCTGGTAATTGAGGGTTTACCATATTACGTCATTAACCTATATAAAGTAACTCATTGAGTTGAAATGAAATTGATTTATTTCCATTATCACACCACGAGATGAAAATAATGAATATCATAAGCGACTGAACGATATCAGAATATTAAATTACATATATTACGTTAACAGGAGAATGTAGAAGAATATAAATAAATATATATATATATATATATATATAAAGAAAGTGTTCAGCGTCGGTTTAGGTAAAATATAAATAGAAAAGACAAATATAAATCAAAACTCTTTGAAAAGAGTTTTTCAAGAGTTATATTTTACTCTTTGAAAATGGTCTTTCCTTGATAAAGGGCTATGCCCGAAATATCGGATAATTGACATCTCTACGGTTTTTTGATTTATATTTGTCTTTTCTATATATATATATATATATATATATATATATATAATCATCAACATAATTATAGTTCAAAAGGGCGGTGCATCCGTAAAATCTATCAAGGCCCCCCCCCCCCAAAAAAAATACAAAAAACAACAACAACAAAACAAACAAACAAATAAAAATACTTTTTGGGGGGAGACAAAGTTACCAAATGGCTTTAAGCAGATCCGCAACCGATCGATATACATTTCTCGTAGGTACATGTAGGCTTATTTACAACGGATTGACAAGCCATTCCCCACATGGAATTGTACTCTTGTGTGGGGCAGTACCTATGCGTCTAATAAATAAGTAAGCTATAAATTACAAAAAGAAGATTATAAGAACTGTCTGCGATGTGCCATCTGGAACTCTCACCAACCCTAACTTCATGACTTGAGACTCATAAAATTCGAAGATATTGTCCATTACCAACAGAACGTTTTTACGTATAAGTGCATTCATAAATATCACCCCGAACAGTTTTGTAATCTGTTTGATTTTAATTTAAATTTTCATAATTATCCGACAAGATCTGTGAGAGACACTCATATTCCTAGACATAGAACAGTTTCGTTTCAACAAAATATTCGTTTTTCTGGTCCCAAATTATGGAACAACTTAAATTACTCTATTAAAACATGCTGTTCACTACATACATTTAATCGTACTGTAAAAAAAAAATTACTTCGTACAATACAGTCAGTAGCACATAGTGCAGATTATTTTTTTAAAAATATTTTTAATCTTTTAGATTTTTGTGTATGTTATAATTGGTGTATAATATTATACATGTAAATATTATCGTAAAGCCATGTGCTTCCTGGGACCCTCACCTCCTTCCACCATGTTTTTTTTTTTTTGCGAATGTACATTTCATTTTGTATTTAATTGAATATGAGAAGGAAATAAATGTATTTATTTGATCTGAATCTGAAAAGGAATCATAGACAAAGTAAATGTGTTTCTTTCACTTTCTCAAATTCATCCCGGAAGGCGGGTATGGTCCCGGCGTAGATGAGAGGATTAATGAAGTTGCTCAGATAAAACACGGGAAACGTCTACGGAACAACTGGTCGTAGAGGTGTCAAAAGAATGCTGATGCCGAAGGGCATGAAACAGCAGAAGAAAGCAAAGACGACCACGGCTAGGCGCTTGGTAACAATTACCGTCTGCTTACTTATCGCACGTTCCTTCCTATAACGCTTTTTATTCCTCTGCATAGATGCAGGTAAACCGTCTTCGTTTTTCGATTGTTGGTTCACTTGGATTGACTGGTCTTGGGCCGTAAGTGAAGGAATGGGTCTACCTTCTGTGTTGTCCACGGAAGCACCATGGGGTTGATTTGTTGTTCGAATATTTTTCCAACCTGACTCTTTCCATTTTCTTGCCGTGTCTGGCGATGAAATGAAAAATAAGGACGTAAATGGTAACAACAATTACAAACACGACAAAAACACCGAATCTTCCCAGAAGACTGTAGAAGTTATGGAAAAGGACCATCGACGTATCCCACTGACAAAATTTGAACTGGACGGAGAAGCCAAGTGTACCCAATCCTGCAAAGTGAGGAATGATGACCCATACAACAGAATACACCCAAGTAGATATCATCATAATAGCTATGTTCTGTGGCCTGTACAGTTTCTTGAATTTGTGCAAAGGCTTGGTGATGAGAAACCAACGGGTAAAGCCAATAAGAGCTAACATGATGAGGCTCTCGGATAAGCATGTGAGTTGAACAGCGGCACTCAATGTACACAGCCACGTTGGCAATAACCAATCCGTCTTATCCAACATGGTCAAGATATGGAAAGGAATATAGAGGCAAGCCAGCAAGTCAGCACATATAGATTGAGCACGAACCAATTCGTCGTCAATCTGAGTTTACGAGAGAGAACGATTGCAAGAATGACAATCGAATTTCCGATAATTCCGATAAGGCATATCACGACGAATAGTCCAGCGATGATAATGCGTTGGATATAGTCATCAAAAACAAAAGTGTCTGTTTGCTGGGTGCTGTTAGGGACTGGTTCTTATGTGAACCACGAAACCTTATTGCCTCATCCATTTTTGTATGTGCTCACGATGGACGTGTAGCGTTAATGCATTTTTTTTGTTAAATGTAATTTTATGCATTTACGATTAATGCCTCTGTTTATACAGCAAATCCAAAATGGCTGACACATTATTTATTCTGTGCATTAAGGTACAGCTGGTGATAACCAGGCATTTCCTAGTTACGTAGGTCATGTGACACTTGACCATTGGAAATTATTATTTGTTTATTCATGATCGATCTACCCATTATCCAATCATGTGTAACATGTGTTTTACATTGTACTTGTGTATATTTCCAGACAGGCCAGCTACATACTTGTGTTACATAACAATACACCTGTCTGGATCTCCCTGCACATGCCTACTTTCCATGACAGTAGCCATGTCCATGCTTTTTTTGTGTTTGTCATGTGAACATCACATGGCAATCTCATGTCCTTGATTTGCATTTACAGTACTTTTCCAACACATGTCTATATTAAGTGAAAGTCTGTTGTTTTCACTCCTGCATCAGTCACTGAAGTAAGCACACCTCTACTGTTATTTAAAGTTGATTTTCTAACCGGGTACGATCCCGTAGAACGTTTTCAGCAACCCACTGACACCACGGCTTAGCAATTTTTGCCAGATTTAGAGAAGAGACTTTTTATTCCACGGCTTCGACGTAAAGCTACTTCATCTCTGCGACGCGAGATATTCTTCAAGGGAGCAGAATTTATAAGCGACGATTTGGACACTTTCACTCCACCGAGTTTATGGAGCTGTCATTCTTGCTCGTCTGAACGTCAGAAGACTCGGGCTCACCGCTGCATCTCGACCACGTGTCCATCTACGCTGACGTTGGCTTCGAACATTCTGACTCTACTGATTCTGACTCTGTAGCCGTGAGTTTCAACTGAACATTCCCGCCAAGCTTCATCCTCACCAGGTACACATTACTTGGCAACCCGCAATTCAGGGCATTTTATTTCTCACTCATTATTGAACTATTAATCGTTTATTAATCGATCAGCCCGGAAATGAAACCAAAAGCCCACGTAGCCCATGTAGGAAAAGTCACATGCAGTATTAAATTTCGGGTTCGGGCCAGCAAAAATCCATGTTCCTAGCTGTAATGCTAAAATGCCTCTAAAGTGTCATTTTAGATCATAATAAAAATAATGAATTATTATTCTAGCCCCCAAAACAAATAAAAAAGCAACAACAGACTTTTAACTTTAAAAAGTATATGAATAAACATTCCATAGTAAGAATAACACTTTAAAAACTTAAATCTATTTTCCTCTGAATACTATTATTTTTAACTAATAAAACAATACTAACACAATTTAATATAAGTACAAGATAAACTAAATTTAATAGATGAAAATAAAAGTAGAAAGAATACAAAAACTTTCTTTTAGAATAAAACCATTACCCATAGCACCATATAAATCATTCGTCTTATCAATAATAAAAAAAACCCCACTTGATATTCATGTACACGTATTAACCAATCATGTGATTGAATATTTCACTAATGTACAACTCTAAATTTTCGCTAAAACAAAGTTGGGTATTATGGTTATTTAGTAACAAGAACATTGTAATATGCCCACTCAATATCAGATTAGATAACTTTTCACTACACGTATTTATTTAATTCCAAATCCCGGCGATTTTCCATGGGTCCAGCTAGTCAGAATGTTAAATTACATATATTATGTTAACAGGAGAATTTCAAAATATATATATAACCAATTGACCATCAACATAATTATAGTTCAAACGGGCGGTGCATCCGTAAAATCCATGAAGGCTTGACAAAGGAGTGCGTCAGGCTCATTAATAATATCGGTTGAAATATTGATTAGATCCGGAGCCGATCGATATACATTTTTCGTTGGTAAACTATTCACTACTGTTTTTCCTCGATACACTTTGCATGGAGGATTATTTACAACGGATTGACAAGCCATTCCCCACAGTAAAGAAATCATAGACAAAGTAACTTTTTCTTTCACTTTTTCTTCCACCTTATAGGAAATCCATTCGAGCTGGGATGTTGCCATAACGACATCGGATGATGCATCCCATTACCTCGCGGAAGGTGGGAATGGTCCCGGCGTAGATGAGAGGATTTACACCGTTGCTCAGATAGAAAACCGGAAATGTCCACGGAACTATTGGTCGTAAAGGTGTCACAAGGATGCTAGTGCCGAATGGCATAAAACAAAAGAAGAAGGCAAAGACGATCACGGCTAGTCGTTTGGTAACAACCACTGTCTGCCTTTTGATCGCATGTTCCTTCTTATCACGACGCTTTTCGTTTCTCTGCGCAGGTAATAAGCCGTCTTCGTTTTGCGATTGTTGGGTCACGGAAGCAGTATGGGGTTGATTTGTTGTTCGAATGCCTAACCTGATTGCTTGCATTTTCCTGCCGTGTCTGGCGATGAAACGATATATCAGTACGTAATTGGCGTCAACAATCACAAACATGGCAAACACACCGAATCCTCCCAGAAGACTGTAGAAGTCATCGAAAGGTTCCATGGATGTATCCCATTGAGAAACTTTAAAGGGAAATTAACCTCAGCGTATGAATTAGCTTATTTTGAATGGTGTAGTATATGCCTCTTATTTGATACATGCAATTTCATGTAAAAACACAGGATATAGATATAAATCACTATTTTCCAGCCAAGTTATCGTCTGCTAGCAATAATAAGGGGGCTGCCATTACTTTATGTGTACACGAACATATTTTTCATCCCAAGTAAAATTTCCTTCATCGTTAACTTGTAATTGATTTTTAGAGGACAAATATATATTAGATAAAGTCACATATTCTGAAATGTAAGTTTAGTTTTATATATTTTTTAAAAGGTCTTAATTTGTTCATAAAAAATATACTTCATAAAAAATATACGTCAAGGACGGAGAATTGACGTCAAGGACGGAGACAATCGTAACAATACCAAAACAAAGCGAGGAATCTGCTTTACAGGATGGCTATTAGAACTCATGGGTCGTCAATTATCTAGGCCCATGGCCAATAACAATCGTAATACAATCAGAACAAAGCGACGTATCTGTTGTAAAGGTAGGCTATTATCAATGCATATGGTACCTAATGATCCGTGTCATGCACAAAATGGCAGCCTCCATGGAAAGACGTAGCAGACAATAGGTGCATCTAGAATATCACGTGGGGTTAATTGTCCTTTAAACTGGACGGAGAAGCCAAGCATGCCCAGTCCTGTAAAAGTGAGGAATGATTACCCATGCAACAGAATAACAACAAGTGGAAATCATCAAAATAATGATGTTCCGGTTTCTGTACAGTTTCTTGAATCTGTGCAAAGGCTTGGTGATGAGAAACCAACGGGTAAAGCCAATCATTGGATCGCTTTTGGCGTCGTTTTGCTCCAGATAGATTTGTTGAAAAAGAAATAACGTATCAAGTGAAGATATTCTATTATATTATTGTAAGTATAAGAACTGAGATGGTCATCATCGATATTTCTACACACTCATTCTAAATTTAAAAAATATGGATGAGGATTTTTCATTTCGTGGATTCTACAATAATCAGTTCTTCAAATTCAATGGCAACCAACAACCAAACACTTTTGTTTTTTATGACTATATCCAACGTATTATCCTCGCCTTACTATTCGTTGTGATATGCGTTGTCGGAACAGTCGGAAATTCGATTGTCATTCTCGCAATCGTTCTCTGTTAAATTGGCTGCCAATATTGCAGTTAAAGGCTTGAGCCTCCAGGGCCATGCAAGGCTAACGCAGGGGCGTCGCTAGAACATTTTGAATGGGGGGGGGGGGGGTGACACACACATTTGTCGACAAAAATGCTGCACCCTAATCTCCCCCCTAAATAATAATAAAAGAAAATCTCAGATGTAGAGATCTTGATCATACAGGCCAATTTTCGCAAGGAGGGGCCTTTTGGCCAAATATCAACTTTTTCAATTTCTACATTTTTGCGAGCGAGCGAATTTTTTGAACTTTTCGTAGTAAAAATGTACAAAAGTTACATACAGATGTTATATAACTATCTTGGAACCTAGCTGCCCAAATATGGAGATATTCTTTCTAATATTGGATATTTATATAGCGCTAATATCCACCAATGGTGCTCAAGGCGCTCCAATATTACCCTGGCTTTAGCCCAGCTGCCCTATAAGGCGCTGAAAGCATTCAAGGAATAAATTCCTACCAGGTACCCATTTACTACACCTGGGTGGAGAGTGGCAAATGTAGATTAATGTCTTGCCAAAGGACATTAAAGGAGAATTAACCTCAAGAAATAAAGACGATAGTGTTCAAAGGTGTTATTTATTCCTACTTGATAGACTATATGGCTTCGGGTCAAAATATACGAGATCGATACGAATCAAGATTTTCTGAGCAAAATTTATCATCTGCTAGCAATATGTATCGTCTGCTAGCAATACATGGGGGCTGCCATTTTTTTTATGTGTACAAGAAGATTTTCCTAATCCAAATGCCATATTGCCTTTTTCAAAATTAAAAACCCATTGGAGATTAAAAATATAGAATAGATATGTCAATTTATTTTTAAACTGAAGATTTCCTTATATATTTCTGTTGAAAATCGATATTCGCTTAATAGAAATCTATTTTCTCGATATTGGACGTATGGAACGGAGGAAATTAATTCAAATTTTATGGATGCTTCTTCCCTGAGCATCTATAGCAGCAAACTATGCATTCACCTGCTTTCGGATAATGGGACTTGAAAAGTCAGAATGCATGCTGCATATATTATGTTCTGCTCTGTTTGGCAAACCCAAGAAAATAGATTTTTGTTAAGCAAAACAGGACAATTTAAAAGTATCATTATAAAGATTTAATTTTTATAATACATGTAAACACCCACTTTATATTTTCCGTCACATATGGGATTTTAGGTAATGAAGAAAATCAATTTAGGTCTTGGATTCAAAATATCTTCCTGACTGGAACATTTCTCAATGGTTCATGTACAACTCCAAATCAGCAAGAAAATGGCAGCCCCCATGTAAATGGTAGGAGACGATACCGGGTGTATGATATCTTTATTTATACCCTTTTCTGATATCTTATTAGAAAATGAGTTAGGCCAATAAGTAGGAATATATTACACCTTCCAATATAAGTAAATTTGTCACCAGGGGGTAATTCTCCTTTAAGTGGTAGATGCCTGAATATCGGAACTTTGAAATTCTTCGGGAGAGGGGGGCTGCAGCCCATTGACGAAGGGGGACGACTTTTGCCCGAAAATCAACCTTTCCATTTCTGAATTCTTGCGAGCAAGCGAAGCGAGGGAGCAATTTGTTTTTGGTTTTTTTAACATTTCGTAGAAAAAAATGAACAGACGTTACATACATAAGTTACATAATTATCTCGGAACCTCGCTGCCCAAATATGTGGATATTCTTTCTCCTCGCTGGCCGAATATGAAGTGGTGATTGCCCGAATATTGGAACTTTGCCAAAGTGGGACGCCTTTTGCCAGAATATCAACTTTTCCATATCTACATTCTTGCGAGCGAGCGAAGCGAGCGAGCAAATTTCTGTTGACTTCTCGTAGTGAAAATGTACAGAAGTCACATACAGAAGTTGCATAATTATCTCGGAACCTCGCTGCCCATTATGTAAATATTTTGCACCTCAATTTGCTGCCCGAATATGAAGGGGTGGTTGCCTGAATATCGGAACTTTGAAAATCCTCGGGGGGGGGGGGGGGGGGGGGGGGCTGCAGCCTCTTAAAGAAGGGGAACGCCTTTTGCACGAATATTAACCCATAGACCACCATGACTACGAGAACCGGATGGCTCCTGTATTAAGCCTATGAGAGTTAAAGAATTCAGTAGTGAACGGGTTAATTTTCCAGCAAAAAGAAATTGGCCAGTTTTTCCTTCTTTTTTAGTCCTTCCCATTTCCTTTCCTTTCTCTATTCTTTTTTTTTTCTCTCTCCTTTTCCCTTTTCTCCTTTTTTGCAGACAGCAACTTTGAGTGTGTGTCTGGGTGTGTGGGGGGGGGGGGGGGATGACATCTCCTCTATCGAAGCCCCCAGGCTAACGTGGCACGCCGACAGAAGATATTTACAGTTTTAAAACAATCAAAATCGATGACTTCCTTTTATTGTAACTTGCTTTATCAGCAAAGTTTAGAGGGAAACCTGTCCGTTAGAGAAGTGTTTCAAAGTCTCCGCTTACATGCTTTAGGTCAGTAATGATCCGTTATTCATTAATATTTTATCATTCTTAATATCTTGATATGCGAATTTATTATATTGTTCTATATATATTATGTTGACCATTGAATCGATATATGTACCATGTACATGTATATACTTGTAGATATGAAGGGTGTTAGCGTTGGAGGTATATACTGTATAAACATTAACAATGTGCGCTATGCTGATGACATTGTATTATGTGCAAAAAATGAAGATCTGCAACAATTACTGGATGCTGTAAAAATCAAAAGTGAAGAATTTGGCCTACATAACGAAAACTAAGTCTATGGTTTTAGCAAGGCAGAGAAAAGGCCCAAACTCGGCTGTTTGGAATTAGATGGCCATATCAATGAGCAGGTCAAGGTTACTACATCTACTTCATGTATATCACAAATGACGCCAGATGCGAGGCAGACATTAAAAGAAGAGTAGAAATTGCTCGGAATACGTTCCTGGCAATGAAAGACTTATTTACAGCAAGGAAGGTGAAATTTGCACTCAGAATGAGACATACTGGTCTGCTATGTTCCATGGACCATGTGGACGGGAACCCAGACTGTGGAAAAGAAAATCACATCGTTTGAATTGTGGATATACAGGAGAATAATGAAAATATCATGGAAACGAATGAAAACTAAGAAAACAAATATTGTGCATGGCAGGGCTTTTATAACCTATCCTGAAAGAAAGGCAAAGTAGTTTGGTCACATCAAAAGACATCAGAGTATTATTAAAAGATGTGTTGGAGGGGAGGTATTAGACCAAGAGGGAAGCTGAGACCCAACTGGGACGAGAACATTTTAAGACCTGGAGTGGAAAGCACTACAGCTGAGTGCACTAGAATGGCACAGAACAGAGATGTCATGGATGTGTGGACAAATGTAATCAACCTCCGAATCCAGAGAAAATACCACGATAGATAGATAGATAGATTTACTGGAATGGATTTTATCAAATCAAATCAAATCAAATTAAAATCAAATAATATCATATGCATGTATCGAATATTATCAATTTTATACATAAAATAAATTTGTCATTTGTATTTGTGAATTATTCTAACTTTGTCGAGGTACTCAAGATCGATCACGCATGTAACAATTTATTTTATATCTGAGCAATAAAAAGACCTGGACTAAATCCATTGTTGTAAAAGCAAAACTCCACACTGTCCCAGGCTATTCAATCGTGAATTATCTAAAAACTTCCTCTTTCCCCGAAGAGGAAGCTATAGTCGTTGCCTAATTCTCAATTGAAACCTGATTAATATTTATCTCTTTCCCCTAATTATATTTAGCTTTCGCTTTACACGCATAATTTTAGAATTTTTAGCGTAATGCGTCCAACGTGTTGTAGTGAACAAAAACTAAATGAAAAAACTTTGAATGAAATTTGCAAATTAATAAAGAAAACATCACACAGCGCCTTAACGAAACGGACCAAGTTTATAATTTAGCCCAGGAGCCTGTCCGAAGTAGTCATCCCATTATGATCCATTAAAGTTACTTTAACCATCTAGGACACTGACAAACAATTTATCAACCTGATCTAGCTGTCGGATTTAGCCCCATGCGGAGCCCCGAAAGAGACCCCAAAAGTCGTGTCGATTTCACCACATCTCCCCATGCACCAAACTTTGTCAGTAGAAAGTAGAATGACTAGACATTACAAAACAAAACAAAACCAAATACTAACAAATGATATCGACCCGACTTTGGGGTCTCTTTCAACCGCGTAGCTAGAATTTAATTTTATGGGGGCGGTTGTGACCAAGCGAAGCGTGCTCCCCATAGGGGTGGGTGCGGGGGTGGGAGTTTTCCTCCTACTGCGCGAAGCGCAAAAGCTCTGACGTTTTAGCAAATTCGAGAGAAAGATAACGGCTCGTAGCACCTTTTTTAGGCAGAAAGTTAATTCGACGCCTTGACTGCTTTTCAAAAAAGTATTTGGACGAAATATGGGCGCAGGGAGGGGGAAGCGCGAAAGCTCTGACGTTTGTGCAAATTTGAGACAACGATAACGGCTCGTAGTACCTTTTCTAGGCAGAAAGTTAGTTCGACGCCTTGACTGCTTTTCAATTATTTGGACGAAATACTACACTGTATATAACAGGGGTGGGCGCAGGGAGGGGGAGTTTCTTCCTTCCCGCACGAAGTGCGAAACTCTGACGTTTGAGCAATTTTTGTTTTGTTTTTTTTATGCGAAAAGATAGTTTGTCGCCCTGACTACTATACAGTTATTTAAACGCAATACTCCACTGTACATGTAACAGGGGTGGGTGCAGGGAGGGGGAGTTTTCCCATTCTCGTGCGAAGCGCGTTAACTTTTACGTTTTGGCAAATTTTGAGAGAAAGATAACGGCTCGTAGCACCTTTTGGGGTTTTTTTTTCTCTCACTTTCCCCCGCTTTTTCGCTCTTGCTTTTTTTTTTTTTAGTTGGCGTTTTTTTTCTGGGGGGGGGGGGGGGGGACTCCACCGCGCCTGGTCTCTGTCGGGGGCTCTGGAGGTTAAATCCAACTGGCCTACTTTGCTTACTTATCAATTGCTATTGTGAGACTGCTCCAAATTAACCCAAAAATCTTTCCATCCATACAGTCTTTTGATGATTTCCGTTAAATGAAATACTGAAACAAATAAGTTGTTAATGATAATCTGTTTTCATGTAGGATTGGTTGTTACCCTTTCTTAGACCTTGAATGTCATCTTAAGGAAAATTGTGATTATGGGTTCCGTATTGTCGGCCGTTATCACTTTTCTTCATTATCATGGTCTATTTGACCGGGGAATTTAGCTCGTACTCAAGGATTATTTTAAACTTTATTGGCGTATTTCCTGTTTAGATAAAGCGATTCGATTATGGTTTAGTTTCCGCAAAGTTTCATGTTTGATATAAACATGCAGTTTCAACGCTCAACTTAAAAGAATAATGACTGGCAGAAAATTGAGCATAATAAGATCACTGATGAAAAACACAATAATTTAATCAAATGTATACGTTTCCGTAGTAGGCGGCTTCACCGGTTCTGGCCAATCCACAACAATACAGTTTTTTAAATTGGTTTCGACTTTCGTCAAACACATTGAGGATTTTCTCTTTAGCCTGATAACAATATTATGCAAGCACATTCTGGAAGTAAAGTAAGTCTACAATTTTTAAAAAGGGTTCCGACTTTCGACAAACATATTGAGGATTTTCTCTTTCATTAGCCTGATAACAATATTATGGAAGCACATTCTTGAAGTAAAGTAGTCCTTTTTTGTTTAGGTGGGGTTTTTTTTTCCACCGTATCTATAATAAATCAGCTGATTGCAATCATTTTACATGGTATGCACAAAATGTAAAAGCTTATCATAAAATTTATTTTCTGATATATGGTGAAGTCAGATTGGGGCCCTGTTTCATCAAACATGTTATCAATAATAAGTTGCAATAACTGTTATAAGCTACTGAAATCCTTGCATCTGATTGGCTGAGAGCAAATTTGTCATTAATGTGGCAGTTGTTACTGTTTTATAAAACGGGGCCCAGGGGAGCAATCAGAGGCGTATGGGGTTTGGGGCTGCAGTCCCACGGAAATTTTGAAAAATAACAATACTCGGGCAATCGCGCGTCATCTCTTACAAATGCAGCGAGATGGCTGCCCGAATATGTCTAGATAAAAAAAGCAATTTCCTGCCCATTAAAAACGACATTTTCTACCCTTCTGATGGAAACTGACAATGCCATTTTCTCTCAATAGGGGGCGCGCACTAAAAAAAAACCCACGATGATTGATATACATGTATGTATAAGGGAGCAAAGCGATTGAACATTAAACCAACTTTATATTAGCTGTTAAAAACAGCTTTCAAAGCATTTTACCACGCATTTGGAGGGCACAAAAACAGAATTTCAATTTGAGTATATAGGGCCTAGTTCAACCTCAAAATAGGGCGCTTTCCACATTGATACAATGGTTCAAACCGACAAGGGAGGCGCATTTGTCATAATGGATGTAGATTTTTACGCTTTAAAAATTCAAGATCATCTAAAGGATGAAACAACGTACCAAAACTTACATTCAACAATGATGATAAAATGAAAAAGAAAATTATTAAACTGATAGGAAAATATGAAAAATGCCTTACTAAAAAAGAAATTGATTTTCTGACAAAGATAAAACCAGTAACATCTACGGTCTTCCCAAAATACACCAAAGCCCGGAAATTAGAAAAGAAGTTCAAAAAGGAAAATCAGAATATATTCAATGTCCAGCTCCTGAGAATCTAAAAATGCGCCCAATCATTGCAGGACCAATGTGTCCTACACACCGTCTCAGTAACTTCATTGACATTATATTGAAACCTTTAACATCGAAAGTCAAAAGTTTTGTCAGCGATGATCTTGACTTTTTAACTCACTTACCTGATGAACTGTAGTTATTTGAATCAGTCTTTGCAACATATGATGTCAATAGTCTGTACACTAATATTCCCCATGAAGATGGAGTTAAAAGCATCAAATATTGGATTGATAAATACCCAGAATTAAATGACTCACGTTTTCCATTAGATTTTTTACTGAAAGCTGTAAATTTTATTCCCCATAACAACAGATTCCACTTCAATGATAATTATTTCTTGCAAAAATGTGGTACTGCAATGGGAACGAAAATGGCTCCCACTTATGCTACCCTATTTATGGGATACCTGGAAGAGAAACTTTATATAGAAATTGAGAAACAATTTGATCTTAATACTATCAGAACCTACTTCGAGAATAATTTGTTAAGATATCTAGATGATTGTTTTATCATTTGGAAGAGTGAATTTGGAGATATAAATGATTTACGCAATATCTTAATGAATCTACACCCAGCAATCACGACAAAATAAAAAAAACAGAAAAGATTAGGTGAATTAAAACATATGTTACTGGCCCGACAATACCCAAAACAAATAATTGAAACCGGCATTTCTAAAGCTCTGGCACTAAGCAGAGAAAGCTTATTTTCTTGCAAAAAGAAAGAGGAAAATAACATTATACCATTTGTTCATACATACAACCCCCAATAACCATGACATGTTCCAAATTATCCATAATTCTTTTCCCATGATACAAAATGACAAAATTCTAAAAACTGCTTTCAAAGAAACGAAACTTATATCAAGCAAACGGCAGAGCCCGAACTTAAAACAAATTCTGACAAAAGCGGCTTTTTCCCAAAAGAAACAACTTAAAGGAGGTGTCAAGAAATGCGGAGATAAACGATGCAAAACTTGCTCTCATATAAATGAAACTAACCAAATTAATCTGGGCCCAAATCAAACTAAATTCCATATTACATTTCCCTTCACATGCCAAACTAAAAATTTAATATACTGCATAACATGCCATGGCTGCAAAAAAACAATACATAGATGAAACCGGAGATATTCTCCGTAACAGAGTAAGAGTCCATCGACAACAAATTAGACAAAAAGAATACAGACAACTTAAATTAAGTGAACATCTAGAAAAATGTGCTCACTCTATAGAACCCTGTTTTCTTATCACACCCTTTTATAAAATGAATGACGAAGAGAAAATGAAACGGTGTCTGAAAGAAGATTATTTCATCAATAGATTTAAACCGGCATTAAACGCCATATAAACCTAAACTTTAAAGCTATGTCCATGCCCTCATATTCATCAAACAAACCTTCTTGGCCTATAATGCTCTAAGAGACTCCAAACTTGACCACTCACAAAGGTCATTGTCCAGCAAAGATTCAAAGGGATTAGTAAAACACCTCTACCCGCATCTTTCCTCCTCCATTCATCCTTGTTCTATTCGAACCCCCTCTTTCTTTCTCCCATTGTAGTATCCCTTCTATTGAAAGATAGACTACATACATAACTGGACTTGTAGTAGTACACGTCATTGTACTCTATTTTTATGTGCATAATATTCTTGTATATAAATTGCCAAAGATTCAAACTTCTTGTTATTCCACCTGAAGAAATAAACGAAAGCGCTTGTGGAAACCTTTTTACTGCTATGTCTTATTTGTTTCTGAGTGAACTTTTCATTTACTTTATATAATCCATATACATGTATTATGTCCTCCACTTTCAGAATTCGAACTTTTGATAATATATATATATAACCATCAACATAATTATAGTTCAATAGGGCGGTGCATCCGTAAAATCTGTCAAGGCTTGACAATGGAATGCGTCAGGCGCATTACTCAATATCCCTTTCATTTTTTTTTCATTTTTTTTTTTTTTTTGGGGGGGGGGGGGCAAAGACAAAGACAAAGTTCCCAAATGGCTTTAAGCAGATCCGCGACCGATCGATATACATTTCTCGTATGTATAGGCTTATTTACAACGGACAAGCCATTCCCCACATCGTATTGTACTCTTGTGTGGGGCAGTACCTATGCGTCTAATAAATAAGTAAGCTATAAATTACAAAAAGAAGATAATAAGAACTGTCTGCGATGTGCCATCTGGAACTCATACCAACCCTTATTTCATGACTTGAGACTCATAAAATTCGAAGATATTGTCCATTACCATTCATAAATATCTCCCCGAACAGTTTCGTAATCTGTTTGATTTTAATTTTAATTTTCATAATTATCCGACAAGATCTGTGAGAGACATCCATATTCCTAGACATAGAACAGTTTCGTTTCAACAAAATATTTGTTTTTCTGGTCCCAAACTATGGAACAACTTAAATTACGCCATTAAAACATGCTGTTCACTACATACATTTACTCGCACTGTAGAAAAAAAATTACTTCGTACAATACAGTCAGTAGCACATGGTGCAGATTATTTTTTTTTAAATATTTTTAATCTTTTAGATTTTTGTGTATGTTATAATTGTTGTATAATATTATACATGCAAATATGTATCGTAAAGGCGAGCCCACCACAAGCCATGTGCTTCCTGGGACCCTCGCCTTCCACCATGTTTTTTTTTTTTGCGAATGTACATTTCATTTTGTATTTAATTGAATATGAGAAGGAAATAAATGTATTTATTTGATCTGAATCTGAAAAGAAATCATAGACAAAGGAAATGTGTTTCTTTCACTTTCTCAAATTCATTCGAGCTGGGATGTTGCCATAGCGACATCGGATGATGCATCCCATTGCCTCCCGGAAGACGGGCATGGTCCCGGCGTAGATGAGAGGATTTATGGAGTTACTCAGATAAAACATGGGAAACGTCCATGGAACAACTGGTTGTAGAGGTGTCAAAAGAATGCTGATGCCAAAGGGCATGAAACAGCAGAAGAAAGCAAAGACGACCACGGCTAGGCGCTTGGTAACAATTACCGTCTGCTTACTTATCGCATGTTCCTTCCTATAACGCTTTTTATTCCTCTGCATAGATGCAGGTAAACCGTCTGCGTTTTCCGATTGTTGGTTCACTTGGATTGACTGGTCTTGGGCCGTAAGTGAAGGAATGGGTCTACATTCTGTGTTGTCCACGGAAGCACCATGGGGTTGATTTGTTGTTCGAATATTTTCCAACCTGACTCTTTCCATTTTCCTGCCGTGTCTGGCGATGAAACGAAAAATAAGGACGTAAATGGTCACAACAATTACAAACATGGCAAAAACACCGAATCCTCCCAGAAGACTGTAGAAGTCATCGAAAGGTTCCATGGATGCATCCCATTGACAAACTTTAAACTGGACGGAGAAGCCAAGCATGCCCAGTCCTGTAAAGTGAGGAATGATTACCCATACAACAGAATAAAGCCAAGTGGAAATCATCAAAATAATGATGTTCCGGTTTCTGTACAGTTTCTTGAATCTGTGCAAAGGCTTGGTGATGAGAAACCAACGGGTAAAGCCAATCACTGCCAACATGATGAGGCTCTCGGATAAGCATGTGAGTCGGACAGTGGCTATTAAGGTACACAACCATGATGGCAATAACCGATCTGTTTTATCCAACATGGTCAAGATATGGAAGGGAAGACAAAGGCAAGCCAGCAAGTCAGCACATGCAAGATTAAGCACGAACCAATTGGTCGTCGATCTAAGCTTGCGAGAGAGAACGATTGCAAGAATGACAATCGAATTTCCAACTGTTCCGACAAGGCATATCACGACGAATAGTCCAGCGATAATAATGCGTTGGATATAGTCATCAAAAACAAAAGTGTCTGTTTGCTGGGTGCTGTTGAAGGACTGGTTCGTATGTGATCCACGGAATGAAATATCCTCATCCATATTGTTAAAATTTAGAATGAGTGTGTAGAAATATCGATGATGACCATCTCAGTTCTTATACCTGAATATCTTTACTTGATACGTTATTTCTTTTTCAACAAATCTATCTGGAGCAAAACGACACCAAAAGCGATCCAGTTTCCATATCGCCCATTCAAACCTGTGAATTTGAAAAACACCGTGACCTCCAACGAAAATAGATGTTCATAATTATAACCCGTATTTGTTTTCAGCTTTGTTATTCTTATGTATGGTTGATTTCCTGAAAAAGCCAAATGAGCTATTTCAGTTGTTTTTCTTTTAAGTTGGAAAAACCACAACCGATTCCATACAATGAATTTGGTACATTATGAATCAAAGTTACGTTTTTCACTCAATGAATTTGTAATGACTTCCTTGATTCCCTATATTTAAAACTTGATCGAGTTTTGGTTTAATTAATGTGTTACGCTAGCTAGGCTGCTATACAGGGTGTTAAATTGGCTGCCAATATTGCAGTTAAGGCTTGAGCCTCCAGGGCCATGCAAAGATAACGCAGGGGCGTCGCTAGAACATTTTGAATGGGGGAGGGGGGGGGCCGGGGTGTCGACAAAAATGCTGCACCCTAATCTCCCCCCCCCCCCCATAAATAATAATAAAAGCGAGCGAATTTGTTGAACTTTTCGTAGTGAAAATGTGCAAAAGTTGCATACAGATGTTATATAACTATCTTTCTCCTCGCTGCCGAAATAGAAAGTGGTGGATGCCTAAATATCGGAACTTTGAAATTCCTCGGGAGAGGGGGGCTGGAGCCCAATGACGAAGGGGGACGACTTTTGCCCGAAAATCAACTTTTCCATTCTGAATTCTTGCGAGCAAGCGAAGCGAGGGAGCAATTTTTTTTTTTGGTTTTTTTTTTACATTTCGTAGAAAAAAATAAACAGACGTTACATACAGAAGTTACATAATTATCTCGGAAGCTCGCTGCCCAAATGTGTGGATATTCTGGCACCTCACTTTGCTGCCCGAATATCGGAACTTTCCCGAAAGGGGATTCCTTTTGCCCCAAAATCAACTTTCCATTTCTAAATTCTTGCGAGCGAGCAAAATTTTTTTTTTAATGTTCGTAGTGAAAATGTACAGAAGTCACATACAGAAGTTGCATAATTATCTCGGAACCTCGCTGCCCATTATGTAGATATTCTGCACCTCAATTTGCTGCCCGAATATGAAGGGGTGGTTGCCTGAATATCGGAACTTTGAAAATGGGGAACGCCTTTTGCACGAATATTAGCCCATAGACCACCATGACTACGAGAACCGGATGGCTCCTGTATTAAGCCTATGAGAGTTAAAGAATTCAGTAGTGAACGGGTTAATTTTCCAGCAAAAAGAAATTGGCCAGTTTTTCCTCTTTTTTTTGGTGTCCTTTCCATTTCCTTTCCTTCTTTTCTTTCTGTTTTTGTTTTCCTTTCCTTTCTCTTTTCTTGTTTTTTCTGCTTTTCCCGTTCCTCTTCCCTCTTCCTCCCCCCCCCCCTTTTTTTGCCGACAGCAACTTTGAGTGTGTGGTGGGGGGGGGGGGCATCTCCTCTATCGACGCCCCTGGGCTAACGTGGCACGCCGACAGAAGATATTTACATGCTTTAGGTCAGTAATGATCCGTTATTCATTATTATTATTTTATCATTCTTCTTAATATCTTGATATATTCCAATTTATTACATTGTTTTATATATATTAGGTTGACCATTGAATATACTGTAACGAAACTGGTTTTTAATTTCGTAGAAAAGCCTAAGTTTTATTATAGAAATGATTGTTTTGGCCGATTACGGCAATGAAATAACATTTTATCAAAATTTTATCTTCAAATCTTAATTAAGATGTTTGTATTTTTGTATTTTCTTTATTTTTTTTTCTTTTTCTGGACAACGCTTTTGCCTTTTGAGTTTTGGTAAAGCCGTAACTAAAGGGCATAATCTTGATATTGTCCCTTCAAATACAAGCTTATGTCCCAAAACAGGTAGGAAACAACTCTAATTGCACCAGGGAATAGAGGGAGAGAGTTGGGAGGGGGGCCTCGGACTAGATGTTTGTATTTTTGTTAAAGTTATTTGCTATGAAATTTCTATTAATATTTATGTGATGATTGGGGGGGGGGGGGTCCAAACATGTTTCCTGATATTAAGCTCTATATGAGCAAACACTACGATATCTGACGGGAATGTCGAGAAAAGTTATTTAAAAATAATTATTTTTCTATTAAATCAGAATATTTCATTTGATATGATTGATGGAAATTATAGGGATTATAGACCTGCAATGTAATTTTATTAGCCTTATTCTTTTAAAATTCAAGACAGAAAATGAGATTGCGTGCGAGTAATTCCTTATATAAATATAAAGATTACATTAAGAGTGGCGTATTCAAGAATATATATCCAGGAATGTACGTGCACCTATGTGCCAGCCAAAACCAAATCTGACATATCTTAGTTACACATCGAATGAAAGGAAATGTGTACCCCCCCCCCCCCCCCCGCACAGAAAGAATCTGAAAACTGTGATAATTGTTTTCCTTGCTTGTCCTTAAATTCAAAATAGAATGCATCTGATGATTTTTTCGTTCGTCAGGCGTGAGCCTCCTCCCTCTCCCTGCATTCCTGGATACGCCACCAATATAACCAACTTACGGTAAGTTATTTGTAATATTCTGCTGTAGAAATGTGAGACGACAGGCGAAGAAAACAGTATAGGGGCTTGCTCCGAAGCCATCACCAACGCAATAGGGCTTTACCGATTGTACGAAAAGGGGGATGGCCTCCGTGTTTTGAATTGAATGAACTAGTAACCCACAATATAGCAGCTGATGATATAATTTATTTATTACCAGTCCTATTCTGTCTTTGTAGGAATATCCCATTACTTTTGCCCCAGCTCTCTTTGTCTCTCTCTCCTCCCCCCTCTCATTTTTCTCGTACTCTCTTTTCTCTCTTACAACCTATCTGTAAAAAATGACTCCAATAGAATTGAGGAAAAAATAATGATCTCTTATTTTTTTTATTTGTGTTTTTATTAGGAAATCAACAGAAATCACAACAATTACAAGTGATTTACATGTTTAAAAACAAAATCACTGAGCAAAAAAAAACACACAAAAAAACCAAACAGTAAAAATAAAGCAATTGGAACAAAATTTTAAAAAAATAATAATAAAAATGATCTCTTATTGCTCCCCCCAATCTTTCAATTTAATGAGATCGACCACTAACACTATGCAATCATATTCTTCACATCCATGACAGAATAGCAGGGGCGGATCAAGAGGGGGTGAATCGGCCGCGGCCCCCTTCTTGAAACCCAGGTTGGCATATACGGGCTCTTGCCTAAATTGTGAAAAAACCCGGATCGAGCACCAAATTTAGTTTGGAAGCCCAAGAGCCTAACAATGTCGTTCTATTAACCCTCCGAGAAAAACTTGTAAAAAGGCCCACACCGCAAGACTGACGTGACAGTCCGGGCATGGATCAGTGGCGGATTTAGGAGGCTTTTAAATAAAATTGTATCCCCCTTTTAGAACTGATAACTTTTTTTGCTTGTCAGAGAATTATGGAGGAAAACTGGACTCATAATATCTGATACCCTATACCCCTCCACTGAGCGACTTTCGGAGCCCCCCCCCCCCCCCCCCCCCCCCCCCGCACTGAGCAACTTTTGGAGGGCTGGCGAAAAATGACTTTTGGAGAGCTGGCGAGAAGAAAAATACAAATCTCCTTTGACAGCCCTGCATCAATTTTGTGCCCCCCTCCCACCCCCGCATTCGCCCTTGGCATAGAATGTCAGTGTCAGACTCATATCCATAACAGGGTTCAGAAGACCCCCCCCCCCCCCCCCCCCCCCCCCCCACACACACACACACACACACACACACACTACATTGTCGGCCTCTCGGGGCTGTCGGTACCAAAGACAAGCAAACAACGAACAGCAAGCAAAAAACCTTGATGAGCCAAGTTTTGGCAAATTGACATATCATCGGCAACGCCACCGGAAACGCCACCTCGTCGATCGGGATCGCAGAGGGGTAGAGCAAGCCTAGATAGTGCTAGACATCATGTCCATGCACCTATTCCGCTCAGCTATTCCATGCTGTTTGCATGAACATCAGCCATTATGCTAGGCGTGCGGTGATAGAACATTGATTATACGAATTTATGAATTTAACACATTTAATTTTGGCTCTAGTACATTATAAATATAATAGTGAACTGGAATTTAGTCAGATTTTCTTCTAACCGGCTAGGCTGGGTTTGCTTTCGGGCGGAGATATGTCTGTTACATGGTCGTCTGCTAGTGCACGATATCATTGGATGTCGTCACTCACGTGATCGGTACACGCCCACATAAAAAGTACATTAGGTCATCGATAACAAATATTGGAATGCACGTGTAGTAGGCCAAATTATTTTTTTTGGTCGAAAGCATGCATATTCCCGGGGATTTGTGCGGGGTTTATTGGACTCATCGAGCCTCAATTATACCCTTCCAGAGCTTTAAATTTCATGTAAATCACATTTTTCCTAATTTCAAATAAATACTAGGGGAATTAAAATCATTTCAAAACCTCTGTTTTCATGTGTTAACCAATGGGAGCTGGAAGGCCAAAAGCATGCATATTCCCGGGGATTTATGGGGGTTTATTGGACTCATCGATCCTCAATTATACCCTTTCAGCGCTTTAAATTTCATGTAAATCACATTTTTCCTAATTTCAAATAAATACTAGGGGAATTAAAATCATTTAAAAACCCCTGTTTTCATGTGTTAACCTATGGGAGCTGGAAGGCCAAAAGCATGCATATTCCCGGGGATTTATGGGGGGTTTACTGGACTCATCAAGCCTTCATTATACCTTATCAGAGCTTTAAATTTCATGCAAATCACATTTTTTACATTTTCAAAGAAGAACAATGGGAATTATAATCGCCCTAAAATTCCTTGTTTTTGCGTGTTAACCGATGGCAGGCGAGACGTTTTTGGTCAAAAGCATGCATATTCCGGGGATTTGTGGGGGGTTTACTGGACTCATCAAGCCTTCATTATACCTTTTCAGAGCTTTAAATTTTATGTGAATCACGTTTTTTATATTTTCAAATAAAAATTATGGGAATTATAATCATCCTAAAATTCCTTGTTTTCGCGTGTAAACCTATGGCAGGAGAGACTTTTGGGGGGTAAAAAGCATGCATATTTCCCGGGGATTTATGCGGGGTTTATTCAACTAGTTGAGTCTTAATTATACATTTTCAGAGCTTTAAATTTTATTCAAGGCACAGTTTTCAAAATTTTGATTTAATTCTGCGGGAATTATAGTCATTCAAAAATTCCCGTTTTTGCGTGTTAACCTATGGGCGATGGAAGGCCGAAAGCATGCATATTCCCGGGGATTTATGCGGGGTCCCTTGCACCTTTTGAGCCTTCATTAAGCCTTTACAGAGTCTCAAATTACATGTACATCACATTTGCACTAAATTCAAGGTAATACTAGAGGAAATATAATCATTTTTAAAATCCATGTTTTCACTTGTGTTAACCCTATGGCAGATGACTCTGTCAAAAAGCAGGCATGATCCAAGGGATTCATATCGGCATTTATTGACAAAAAAGGTTCAAGAAATGTTTTTTTAACTATCCATCCTTTTTTCGTGCAAAAATCAGACTTGAAAAAGATAGAGTAAGATATGAAATATCAAGAAAAAGTGAGACATATTTTCACGTGTTATACCTATGGAGAACGTATTTTTCCGAGTCTGTTTTTAACACAGCAAATTATGCCTCCAAAATGTACTACGGAAGTAGGTCAGAGTAATCTGTCTTGATACTATTTAAAGTCTTTGCTAATACTATGTCTGGACATGGTCGTCGTGCGGTCCTGCGTACTTCTGGACATGGTCGTGCGGTACTGAAGTCTTCTGGACATGGTCGTGCGGTACTGCGTACTTCTGAACATGGTCGTGCGGTACTGAAGTCTTCTGGACATGGTCGTGCGGTGCTGCGTACTTCTGGACATGGTCGTGCGATACTGCGTACTTCTGAAGAGTAAACTAGCAGAACTAGCACAGTAGTGACGGTTTGCAGAGAAAGCAAGGTTCGACAAGGTGGTATATTTCCGCCAAACGTACCACGTCTTCAGCTCGGGCTATCCTGACCGAAACCGCAGCTAGAGGAAGCAAGCGTCGATTCCGTTACAATACCATGTATATACTTGTAGATATGAAGGGTGTTAGCGTTGGAGGTATATACTGTATAAACATTAGCAATGTGCGCTATGCTGATGACATTGTATTATGCGCAAAAAATGAAGATCTGCAACAATTACTGGATGCTTTAAAAATCAAAAGTGAAGAATTTGGCCTATATAACGAAAACTAAGTCTATGGTTTTAGCAAGGCAGAGAAAAGGCCCAAACTCAGCTGTTTGGAATTAGATGGCCATATCAATGAGCAGGTCAAGGTTACTACACCTACTTCATGTACTTAGGACAAAATATCAAAGATGACGCCAGATGCGAGGCAGACATTAAAAGAAGAGTAGAAATTGCTCGGAATACGTTCCTGGCAATGAAAGACTTATTTACAGCAAGGAAGGTGAAATTTGCACTCAGAATGAGACATACTGGTCTGCTCTGTTGTATGGACCATGTGGACAGGAACCAAATCTGTGGTAAAGAAAATCACATCGTTTGAATTGTGGGTATACAGGAGAATAATGAAAATATCATGGAAACGAATGAAAACTAAGAAAACAAATATTGCGCATGGCAGGGCTTTTATAACCTATCCCGAAAGAAAGGCAAAGTAGTTTGGTCACATCAAAAGACAGAGTATTATTAGAAGATGTGTTGGAGGGGAGGTATTAGACCAAGAGGGAAGCTGAGACCCAACTGGGGCGAGAACATTTTAAGACCTGGAGTGGAAAGCACTGCAGCTGAGTGCACTAGAATGGACAAATGTTGTAATCAACCTCCGAACCCTGAGAAAATACCACGATAGATAGATAGATAGATAGATAGATAGATTTACTGGAATGGATTTTATCAAATCAAAACAAATCAAATTAAAATCAAATACATATGCATTTATCGAATATTATCAGTTTTATACATAAAATAAATAAATCTGGCTATTTGTCATTTGTATTTGTGAATTATTCTAACTTTGTCGCAATTTATTTTATATCTGAGTAATGAAAAGACCTGGACCATATCCATTGTTGTAAAAGCAACCCCACACTGTCCCAGGCTATTCAATCATGAATTATCTAAAAACTTCCTCTTTCCCCGAAGAGGAAGCTATATTCGTTGCCTAATTCCAATTGAAAGCTGATTAATATTTATCTCTTTCCCCTATTTATTTCGCTTTCGCTTTACACGTATAATTTTAGAATTTTTAGCGTAATGCGTCCAACGTGTTGTAGTGAACAAAATCTAAAATATTTCAATGAAATTTGCAAATTAATAAAGAAAACATCACACAGCGCCTTTACGAAACGGACCAAGTTTATAATTTAGGCCAGGAGCCTGTCCGAAGTAGTCATCCCATTATGATCCATTAAAGTTACTTTAACCATCTAGGACACTGACAAACAATTTATCAACCTGATCTAGCTGTCGGATTTAGCCCCATGCAGAGCCCCGAAAGAGACCCCAAAAGTCGTGTCGATTTCACCACATCTCCCCATGCATCAAACTTTGTCAGTAGAAAGTAGAATGACTAGACATTACAAAACAAAACAAAACCAAATACTAACAAAAAATGCGGGGGTGGGAGTTTTCCTCCTACTGCGCGAAGCGCAAAAGCTCTGACGTTTTAGCAAATTCGAGAGAAAGATAACGGCTCGTAGCACCCCACCGCGCCTGGTCTCTGTCGGGGGCTCTGGAGGTTAAATCCAACTGGCCTACTTTGCTTACTTATCAATTGCTATTGTGAGACTGCTCCAAATTAACCCAAAAATCTTTCCATCCATGCAGTCTTTTGATGATTTCCGTTAAATGAAATACTGAAACAAATAAGTTGTTAATGATAATCTGTTTTCATGTAGGATTGGTTGTTACCCTTTCTTAGACCTTGAATGTCATCTTAAGGAAAATGGTGTTTATGGGTTCCGTATTGTCGGCCGTTATCATTTTTCTTCATTATCATGGTCTATTTGACCGGGGAATTTAGCTCGGACTCAAGGATTATTTTAAACTTTATTGGCGTATTTCCTGTTTAGATAAAGCGATTCGATTATGGTTTAGTCTCCGCAAAGTTTCATGTTTGATATAAACATGCAGTATCAACGTTCAACTTAAAAGAATAATGACTGGCAGAAAATTGAGCATAATAGGATCATTGATGAAAAACACAATAATTTAATCAAATGTATACGTTTCCGTAGTAGGCGGCTTCACCGGTTCTGGCCAATCCACAAAAATACAGTTTTTTAAAATAGTTTCGACTTTCGACAAACACATTGAGGATTTTCTCTTTAGCCTGATAACAATATTATGCAAGCACATTCTGGAAGTAAAGTAAGTCTACAATTTTAAAAAAGGGTTCCAACTTTCGACAAACATATTGAGGATTTTCTCTTTCATTAGCCTGATAACAATATTATGGAAGCACATTCTTGAAGTAAAGTAGTCCTTGTTTTGTTTAGGTGGGTTTTTTTCCACCGTATCTATAATAAATCAGCTGATTGCAATCATTTTACATGGTATGCACAAAATGTAAAAGCTTATCATAAACTTTATTTTCTGATATATGGTGAAGTCAGATTGGGGCCCTGCGCCATTAGTAAGAACAACAGATGAGAAACCAATTACAGTAAAATAACAAAGTTTATTAAGGCTACTTCATCAGGCTTACCACACGTCGTAACAGATGCCGGCCGATAAGTGTGTGTGTGTGTGTGTAATTGGGTTTTTACAGACGTGTATCAATCAGATATGATTATTTACGTCTGGGACCGACCTTTAACGTCACCATCCGAAAGACGTGACTCAGTCTCGAACCTGGGTCCGCTGAATCAGTTTATAACTTCCACTGGTAGCTGGATTACAGGCGCACGCCACAACGCCGAGATACACAATCTCTCGTAGAGGGCGACATAGCACCTAAATACACAGAGGGCTTAAAACACACTGGCATGACCACTTTTTTCTTTCTCCCACCTGTATATTGTATCATAGTAAGTCAAACAACTTAAATGATAAAACGATCAACATCTGTGTCAAAATACCGTTATTAACCAAAAATGAAGGGCACACTGTTTCTGTGATTATCCAGTCAAAGTAATAAGTGCAAAGTTCTACTGGTACATTGATTTCTAAATTACATAAATGATCACGGTAAAATATAGTGTTAAACAACAAACCAACTGTAAAATCTTCTGTGAAGACTTGAGTCACATATGTTAAGGCAACATGATATCAATCCACTTACATGTAAAAACCATAATAAATGTATATATAAAAAGCATTACAGTGCAAACTACAACCTTAAAAAAAATTCTCTCAGCTTTAAAAATGGAAGCTTGAAAAAACTACACATCTATACTGTACTGCCTTATTCCGTATAAAAAACACCAAACAAATGGTAGGTTATTTAAGCCAAAGAAACCTGCTTGAATCTTTGAAGGATTGCTGACAAGAATTTAACTATCCCTGTCAAAATGTTAATTAAAGAGATATAGCAATATCATCAGTTACACCAAACAAAATATATAGCAACAGATGTTATAACATAAAAACTGCATACAGAAAATTTAGTCCAGTTAGCATGCAGGCCTATAGGGAAATAAAACAATAACCTCTGCGAATAGACAGCTAATAATAAAAGGCTATCAAGTTATCATGTATAATGCAAAGGAGCAAAAACACATATCAATAACCTTCTACTAACACCACTGGAATCTGTATAAAGAAAACACCTCACATGTTAATATAAAAAGAAAGGTGAGCAACAATCATAAACAACCATAACGAATGGTCCATTGATACACACATAAAGAAATAATAGCTGTAAATACAATAAGAAATATAGCACACAAAATCCAAATATACAACATATCTCAAAAAATGTGTCAGGAAAGCAATCGCAAAGAATAACGAGTGTGACACGAAAGGAGGAAAAACATGACAAAATACAGCACATAAAGTTCATGTACATATAATAATAACAACGCGATATGACTGAAATCATGAGATGTCGAAATTAGTTCTGCCCATTAACATGACCTCATAGGCTCAGTAAGGAGGTCCATATCATTGTCGGCAACCTAGTATGGGGTCCTGCGCAAAACGAAATCAATATTCGGAGGACGACCAGGGGGGGAGTCCAACGCATGAGCCAACAGGATGACATGGGCGACTCTGCGAAGTCATCAGGAAGGTGGTAATGAAGGACACACCGGTTGACTGATAGCGACGAGGGTCTAACAGCTTGTCGTAGAGCGAATCCCAGGTGGTACTGCGGGAGCTAGTAGGGACATTCAGAGGAAAATCCGGGGGCCGACCAGGAGCTCAGGGTCCTCGATCCTTGGGGTATACGGATGGCAATCCGCACCATGATGCTCAGCAATGGTGTGGTTGCTAGTGTTACCATCAAGAATATTAGTCAGGGGAGTTGAAGAAGGAAGATCATCAGGGAAGCACCCAGAGCCATCGGACGATGAAGGAACTTGTGGCCAAGGTGCAGACTCAACATCGGACGAAGATTCAGAGACCACATCATCAGTATCACAGATTATTTCAGGATTAGGATCATGAACTGGGGGCTGTAGAGAAGGAATTATTAGCTCATCTGTGTCTGCAGGATGTGGGTCCAGGCACACAAAGAGTTTGTCATCTTGCCCAGGGACCTCACATGTAGATGGTTGGTCAAAGGCAGCAAGGCAGGCTGGTTTACGGTCAACAAGGTCCAAAGATGGAACAGGACAGGTCTGATCAACGCTATTGATAGATGCGCCCGATAAACGTGCATGAAGCGGTCTAACGGTCTGCGGACAAGGTGAAGGACCGTATGCGTACGATGGTCCATCACCAAACGTGACTACGCGTCTAGCCGGACGGATGAATATGTCATGCAATTCCATGAATGGAATTCCAGCCTACACATCAACATTCAAAGACTGAACTACTAACCCTTCAAAGAGGAACTGCTTGCCATCCCTTGAAAATGTGAGACGAGTCTCACCTAAAAACACAAGGGGAGAGGAATCGTCAGTAGAGGATACAGAATGGGAAGTGGCAACAATGTCACCTCCAAGACGTTGAACTGTAGAATGGCGAATTAAATTCTCCGCTGACCCACTGACAAGACTCAGATGGATGGACTGATCACCATGGAAAAGTTCCACAAAAGGAGTTGTGGAAGCCTGATTAGGCACAACGGATGAACTAGCCACAGACCCATGTGGCACATCAATACCTTGGATCTCATCTGACTCTGATGAGCTTCCATTAAACCAGTGAGTATCTCCTTGAATAACTGACTCTCTCACCGAGTCATCAGCGCAACCAAGACAATCTGGATCTCCAAAGGAACGATCCACAATAGATGACACATGGTCAACACCGTTGGTGGAAACACAACCTGGAATCTTATCACGACCACTGATATGATAAATGGAATCATTACAGGAATCAGTACTACAACTCTGGAAATCATTAGCGAAGCCAAGAATGTTAGCGGCCTTGCGAGCTTGTGATATTATGCATTTTTCACGCATGGGTAGGAATTGGCAATCGCCAATATGGTGCGAGTAATTATGTCGTCGAGCTTCAAGACAAAGCGGGCACCTGGGGGCAATCTGGTTAGGTCTATGATGAACTGAAGGGGACATAGCCGGATGTCTACCAGTGCCAATGGTACTACGGCTAGTACTAGCCTGTATAGGTCTAGTATTCTGAGATACTATACTAGCATTATCAGGAATAATGTTATGGTGACACTGCACATCCCATTCTGAGCTACCATCAGACAACTCATCAGTAATGATACCATCGCCATCTCTCAAATCACAAATCTCATTGCTAGGAGTAAGATTGTTATTATGGCTAGTGATGGCATGTAAAACTCTAATCCGCGGATATGGTTGATTGGGTACATCATGCATGTACTCATCCTCCAACACTTCTTCACAGTAATATCCACACTCATCATACTCATAGTCATCATACTCATCATAATTGTAATTATCTGCTCCATTCTCATTCTCCCAATTATGACTGACAGGTTTATCACTTGCATTCCCAGTCACATCTTGATTCGTATGATTAAATGATCTACTGATTGTTTTACGATAAAATGCATGAAAATTAGAAGGAATTGTAAAACTACTATCATGCCTGGGGCGGCCGCGCTCTCGGGCCTCGGGGTGAGGTCGTAACCTCGGTGGGGGAGAAGCCATCTGAACGGCTATATGTGGGACTACGGTACTGTGGGGTAAACTTGTTACACCTATCACGACACATTATTTTCCGACCAACTGGTTGCTCTTATAGCATAAATCTCATCAGTGTGTGGAGTAGACAAGGTCCGAATCCAAGCTGCCACCACGCCATTACTAAGAACAACACATGAGAAACCAATTACAGTAAAATAACAAAGTTTATTAAAGTAGAACACTCAAGAAAATCACAAATATGGCAATTAATGTATCACTAGAAATTGGGAAGCTTACAGATGGCAATCGTATAAGTTTTATGTCAACTGCGTATATGATGATTATAAAAACAACATAAATAAAAGCTCTTCTCAGCATGTGGAATATCCGAGGATTCGCCAGAAATATAGCGATGTTTTGATGTCGTCATACGAGGGATCGATCATGCTTAAGCAGACGACGTCCTATAATGAATGAACGTAATTGCAATGCAATTATTTATCAAATTATAAAGAGTTTGGTACATTTAAACATGACCTTATTTCACACCATTCTAAAAGGGAAAGTGAACTGATTCTGATAACTAAAACCGTTTGATTGTAAATACACAGGAGAAGGGTCAATGATCAATGAAATAAACCCCATTTTCAAATTGAAAAGCCCTGCGAATAATAGCTGGATGGTATTCGTTCCCTCTTGAAACGCCGAACATGCCGCGGTGCAAGCAGCTGAAAATACAATGGCGTCTTATTTTGTTTACAAGTGACTGATTCCTTTATTTTTTTAACGCTGCATTTTTCATCAAAATAATACCATACACGAAGTTAAGAGTGAGGCAACAGACTAACATTAAGACTGACGCTAGTCAAGTAAGAGAAATAAGTGAAGAGGAGATGACAAAACAGGCACTGAAAAATGTGTATAATGTTATGGGACATCGTCTGCTTAGACAGGACTCGCCCCTCTTGTGTCGTCACACATCTCAGCAGCGTTCAAGGAGCTTTTCAGCTGCTATATCGGGGGCTGTATTTTACCGTTTTATAATTGATAATAATCATTAATTCAAATGTTTCCAAGCTTTAAATTTGGATAACCTTGTTTAAGTTATGCCATCTATGCAATAATAAGTATTAAGCCAATATTTAAAATCATTAGTGTTCTACTTTAAGCCTACTTCATCCCCAGACCTACCACACGTAACAGATGCCGGCCGATAAGGGGCCGAGATACACAATCTCTCGTACAGGGCGACATAGCACCTAAATACACAGAGGGCTTAAAACACACTGGCGCTGTTTCATCAAACAGGTTATCAACAATAAGTTGCAATAACTGTTATAAGCTACTGAAATCCTTGCATCTGATTAGCTGAGAACAAATTTGTCATTAATGTGGCAGTTGTTACTGATAACAATTAAGTTTTATGAAACGGGGCCCAGGGGAGCAATCAGAGGCGTATGGGGTTTGGGGCTGCAGTCCCACGGAAATTTTGAAAAATAACAATACTTGGGCAATCGCGCGTCATCTCTTACAAATGCAGCGAGATGGCTGCCCGAATATGTCTAGATAAAAAAAAGCAATTTCCTGCCCTTTTAAAACGATATTTTCTACCCTTCTGATGGAAACTGACAATGCCATTTTCTCTCAATAGGGGGCGCGCACTAAAAAAAACAAAACACGATGATTGATATACATGTATGTACAAGGGAGCAAATCGACTGAACATTAAACCAACTTTATATTAGCTGTTAAAAACAGCTTTCAAAGCATTTTACCACGCATTGGGAGGGCACAAAAACAGAATTTCAATTTGAGTATATAGGGCCTAGTTCAACCTCAAAATAGGGCGCTTTCCACATTGATACAATGGTACAAGCCGACAAGGGAGGCGCATTTGTCATAATGGATGTAGATTTTTACGCTTTAAAAATTCAAGATCATCTAAAGGATGAAACTACGAACCAAAACTTACATTCAACAATGATGATAAAATGAAAAAGAAAATGATTAAACTGATAGGAAAATATGAAAAATGCCTTACTAAAAAAGAAATTGATTTTCTGACAAAGATAAAACCAGTAACATCTACGGTCTTCCCAAAATACACCAAAGCCCGGAAATAAGAAAAGAAGTTCAAAAAGGAAAATCAGAATATATTCAATGTCCAGCTCCTGAGAATCTAAAAATGCGCCCAATCATTGCAGGACCAATGTGTCCTACACACCGTCTCAGTAACTTCATTGACATTATATTGAAACCTTTAACATCCAAAGTCAAAAGTTTTGTCAGCGATGATCTTGACTTTTTAACTCACTTACCTAATGAACTGTTGTTATTTGAATCAGTCTTTGCAACATATTATGATGTCAATAGTCTGTACACTATTCCCCATGAAGATGGAGATAAAAGCATCAAATATTGGATTGATAAATACCCAGAATTAAATGACTCACGTTTTCCATTGGATTTATTCCCCATAACAACACATTCCACTTCAATGATAATTATTTCTTGCAAAAATGTGGTACTGCAATGGGAACGAAAATGGCTCCCACTTATGCTACCCTATTTATGGGATACCTGGAAGAGAAACTTTATATAGAAATTGAGAAACAATTTGATCTTAAAGGAGAATCAACCCCTAATTACAAATTTACTTATATTGGAAGGTGTAATATATTCCTACTTGTTGGCCTAAATCATTTTCTAATAAGAAAATCAGAAAAGGGTGTAAATAAAGATATTCCAACACCCGTTATCGTCTCCTCCTCATTTCCATGGGGGCTGCCATTTTCTTGCTGATTTGGAGTTGTACATGAACCATTGAGAAATGTTCCAGTCAAGAAGATATTTTGAATCCAAAACCTAAATTGCTTTTCTTCATTACCTAAAATCCCATATGTGACAAAAAATATAAAGTGGGTGTTTACATGTATTGTAAAAATTAAATCTTTATAATTATATATTTAAATTGTCTGGTTTTGCTTAACAAAAATCTATTTTCTTGGGTTTGCCAAACAGAGAAGAACATAATATATGCAGCATGCATTCTGACTTTTAAAGTCCATTATCCGAAAGCAGGTGAATGCATAGTTTGCCGCTATAGATGCTCGGGGAAGAAGCATCCATAAATTTGAATTAATTTGCTCCGTCCCATGCGTCACAGTATCGAGAAAATAGATTTCTATTAAGCGAATATCGATTTTCAACAGAAATATATAAGGAAATCTTCAGTTTAAAAATAAATTGACATATCTATTCTATATTTTTAATCTCAAACGGGTTTTTAATTTTGAAAGAGGCAATTGGGCATTTGGATTAAGAAAATCTTCATGTACACATAAAAAAAATGGCGGCCCCCATGTACTGCTAGCAGACGATACATGTTGCGGGCAGATGATAAATTTTGCTCAGAAAATCTTGATTCGTATCGATATCGTAAATTTTGACGCGAAGCCATATAGTCTAACAAGTAGGAATAAATAACACCTTTGAACACTTTCGTCTGTATTTTTTTAGGTTAATTCTCCTTTAATACTGTCAGAACCTACTTTGAGAATAATTGGTTAAGATATCTAGATGATTGCTTTATCATTTGGAAGAGTGAATTTGGAGATATAAATGATTTACACAATATCTTAATGAATCTACACCCAGCAATCACGTTTAAATGGGAAATCAGTCCTAATTCAATTAATTTTTCAGACATAACAATCATAAAGGAAGAGAACATTTTAAAAACAGATATATTTTATAAAGTTACAGACACTCACCAATATTTGCATTTCAAGTCATGCCATCCGAACCAATATGTAAAAACAACGTACCCTACAATCTTGCTAGGAGAATGTACCATTGTATCTGACAAAATCACAAAAAAAGAAAAGATTAGATGAATTAAAACATATGTTACTGGCCCGACAATACCCAAAACAAATAATTGAAACCGGCATTTCTAAAGCTCTGGCACTAAGCAGAGAAGCTTATTTTCTTGCAAAAAGAAAGAGGAAAATAACATTATACCATTTGTTCATACATACAACCCCAATAACCATAACATGTTCCAAATTATCCATAATTCTTTTCCCATTATACAAAATGACAAAATTCTAAAAACTACTTTCAAAGAAACGAAACTTATATCAAGCAAACGGCAGAGCCCGAACTTAAAACAAATTCTGACAAAAGCGGCTTTTCCCCAAAAGAAACAACTTAAAGGAGGTGTCAAGAAATGCGGAGATAAACGATGCAAAACTTGCTCTCATATAAATGAAACTAACCAAATTAATCTGGGGCCAAATCAAACTAAATTCCATATTACATTTCCCTTCACATGCCAAACTAAAAATTTAATATACTGCATAACATGCCAAGGCTGATATATTCTCCGTAACAGAGTAAGAGTCCATCGACAACAAATTAGACAAAAAGAATACAGACAACTTAAATTAAGTGAACATCTAGAAAAATGTGCTCACTCTATAGAACCCTGTTTTCTTATCACACCCTTTTATAAAATGAATGACGAAGATAAAATGAAACGGTGTCTGAAAGAAGATTATTTCATCAATAGATTTAAACCGGCATTAAAAGCCATATAAACCTAAACTTTAAGGCTATGTCCATGCCCTCATATTACATCAAACAAACCTTCTCCAAACTTGACCACTTACAAAGGTCTTTGTCCAGCAAAGATCCATCAACATAATTATAGTTCAATAGGGCGGTGCATCCCTAAAATCTGTCAAGGCTTGACAATGGAATGCGTCAGGCGCATTACTCAATATCACTTTTTTTTTTTTTTTTTTTTTTTTTTTTTGGGGGGGGAGACAAAGTTATCAAATGGCTTTAAGCAGATCCGCGACCGATCGATATACATTTCTCTTAGGTACATGTAGGCTTATTTACAACGGACAAGCCATTCCCCACATCGTATTGTACTCTTGTGTGGGGCAGTACCTATGCGTCTAATAAATAAGTAAGCTATAAATTACAAAAAGAAGATAATAAGAACTGTCTGCGATGTGCCATCTGGAACTCCCACCAACCCTTATTTCATGACTTGAGACTCATAAAATTCGAAGATATTGTCCATTACCAACAGAACGTTTTTATGTATGAGTGCATTCATAAATATCTCCCCGAACAGTTTTGTAATCTGTTTGATTTTAATTTTAATTTTCATAATTATCCGACAAGATCTGTGAGAGACATCCATATTCCGAGACATAGAACAGTTTCGTTTCAACAAAATATTCGTTTTTCTGGTCCCAAACTATGGAACAACTTAAATTGCGCCATTAAAACATGCTGTTCACTACATACATTTACTCGTACTGTAGAAAAAAATTTACTTCGTACAATACAGTCAGTAGCACATGGTGCAGATTATTATTATTATTTTTTTTTAATCTTTTAGATTTTTGTGTATGTTATAATTGTTGTATAATATTATACATGTAAATATGTATCGTAAAGGCATGTGCTTCCTGTGACCCTCGCCTCCTTCCACCATGTTTTTTTTTGCGAATGTACATTTCATTTTGTATTTAATTGAATATGAGAAGGAAATAAATGTATTTATTTGATCTGAATCTGAAAAGAAATCATAGACAAAGTAAATGTGTTTCTTTCACTTTCTCAAATTCATTCGAGCTGGGATGTTGCCATAGCGACATCGGATGATGCATCCCATTACCTCCCGGAAGGCGGGCATGGTCCCGGCGTAGATGAGAGGATTTATGGAGTTACTCAGATAAAACACGGGAAACGTCCACGGAACAACTGGTCGTAGAGGTGTCAAAAGAATGCTGATGCCAAAAGGCATGAAACAGCAGAAGAAAGCAAAGACGACCACGGCTAGGCGCTTGGTAACAATTACCGTCTGCTTACTTATCGCATGTTCCTTCCTATAACGCTTTTTATTCCTCTGCATAGATGCAGGGAAACCGTCTGCGTTTTCCGATTGTTGGTTCACTTGGATTGACTGGTCTTGGGCCGTAAGTGAAGGAATGGGTCTACCTTCTGTGTTGTCCACGGAAGCACCATGGGGTTGATTTGTTGTTCGAATATTTTCCAACCTGACTCTTTCCATTTTCCTGCCGTGTCTGGCGATGAAACGAAAAATAAGGACGTAAATGGTCACAACAATTACAAACACGAAAAAAACACCGAATCCTCCCAGAAGACTGTAGAAGTTATGGAAAGGGACCATCGACGTATCCCACTGACAAACTTTAAACTGGACGGAGAAGCCAAGTGTACCCAATCCTGCAAAGTGAGGAACGATGACCCATACAACAGAATATGCCCAAGTAGAAATCATCATAATAACTATGTTCTGTGGCCTGTACAGTTTCTTGAATTTGTGCAAAGGCTTGGTGATGAGAAACCAACGGGTAAAGCCAATAAGTGCTAACATGATGAGGCTCTCGGATAAGCATGTGAGTTGAACAGCGGCAATCAGGGTACACAGCCACGTTGGCAATAACCAATCTGTCTTATCCAACATGGTCAAGATATGGAAAGGAATATAGAGGCAAGCCAGCAAGTCAGCACATGCTAGATTGAACACGAACCAATTCGTCGTCGATCTGAGCTTACGAGAGAGAATGATTGCAAGAATGACAATCGAATTACCAATAATTCCGACAAGGCATATCACGACGAAAAGTCCAGCGATGATAATGCGTTGGATATAGTCATCAAAAACAAAAGTGTCTGTTTGCTGGGTGCTGTTGAAGGACTGGTTCGTATGTGATCCACGAAACCTTATTGCCTCATCCATTTTTGTATGTGTTCACGATGGACGTGCATATCAGTTGTGAACTTGTGACCATCAGTTCTTGTACCTGAATGTCTTCATTTGCACTTGTTTATTTTTCAAACCATCGATCAGCCCGGAAATGAAACCAAAAGCCCACGTAGCCCATGTAGGAAAGAGTCACATGCAGTATTAACTTTCGGGTTCGGGCCAGCAAATATCCATGTTCCTAGCTGTAATGCTAAATTGCCTCTAAAGTGTCGTTTCAGATTAATACAAAATGCATAATAATTTATCTATACTTTGCAATTTCATCATAATCATTATAATAAAAATAATGAATTATTCTAGCCCCAAAACAAATAAAAAACAACAACAGACTTTTAACTTTTAAAAAGTATGTGAATAAACATATTCCATAGTAAGAATAACATTTTAAAAACTTAAATCTATTTTCCCCTGAATACTATTATTTTTAACTAATAAAACAATACTAACAGAATTTAATATAAGTACAAGATAAACTAAATTTAATAGATGATAATAAAAGCAGAAAGAATACAAAAACTTTCTTTTAGAATAAAACCATTACCCACACTGCAAAAACCAGGGTGTTAAATATTCAACACTACGTTGGTGTACAATTAAATGTATTCTTATGGTGTTATTATAACACCCAGAGAATCATTGTTATGGCTCCGTAATCAAATCTGTTGGAATAGTTCGGTTGATTACACCATCGGGTGTAATTTATTTAAAACACGCATGCGCAAAATAAATGAACAGAAATACCGCGGGATCGCTAGCTCCTGATTGGTCTAAGCATAGTGCAGCAGCGCATGCACCAAACTTTCTCGACGCGTGACCGGTAGGAACGAGAATCGAAGTTAATTGACATTAACATGATTTTGATACACAGTTATGTAAAACTGACTGAACAAATCTTGCAAAGTAACGCTGTAAGATATTTCTTCATAAAGATTTTTACAATATTGCCCTTTTCGTTAAGTTTATTTAACATGCACAATGTAATTTGTCGTCATTAAGTAAAAATGTTTTGCAAACGGTTTTGTAAAAAATGCATTTTCGTATTTTTCCCTCAATATTGGGGGAAACACTTATATGAATATTCATGAATTTTCAGTAGCGTATGGTTTGGGGTGGCCCGATTTTAATAACTCTTACCATATGCATAAAAAATTATAATGGGTATATAAGAGCTTGCACTAGACTGTACCAACAGGATAGGATAGGACTAGGATAGAATAGGTTAAGATATACATGTAGGATAGGATAGCTTAAAGTAGGATAGGTTAGGATTAATAAGTTAAGACCCAGAAAGACATAACAAGCAGGTTTATTTTTTTTTTACCTGGGTTGGAGGAAAAAGGAAACAATTGGGCAACTGAATTTGCCCAACCACATAATACATGTGTAGAATTGTTTGTTAGGTAAAATTTACACATGAATTTTAAGTACCTATATTTAACATGACATTTTACATAATTATCGTCGAATATATTGTTAGCTAAAATTTACAAAAAAAGTTATGGAGTTCCTATTTAACATATTTTTTTACATAATTTTTGTAAAACATTTCTGTGTGTGCACCAAGATGATATAGGACATGGCGTTAATCTGACACCAGCTATGGTGTAAATTATTGGTGTAAATTATTTTTAATACCATGGATGGTGTACAATATTGGTGTTTAAATAACACCAGTGGTGTTGATCATTGGTGTTGAATATTCAACACCATTCTGGGTGTTAATTTTGATTTAATCCGAAACTAGGTGTTCTTTTAATCTTTCGGTGTTGCAGGATATAGATACCGGGAAAGAATAACTTTTAACACCCATGGTGTTGAATTTAACACCCTGGTTTTTGCAGTGCATAGAACCATATAAATCATTCGTCTTATCAATAATTAAAAAAAAAACCCACTTGATATTCATGTACACGTATTAACCAATCATGTGATTGAATATTTCACCAATGTACAACTCTAAAGTTTCGCTAAAACAAAGTTGGGTATTATGATTATTTAGTAACAAAAACATTGTAATATGCCCACTCAATATCAGATTAGATAACTTTTCACTACACGTATTTATTTACTTCCAAATCCCGGGGATTTTCCACGGGTCCAGCTAGTCAGAATATTAAATTACATATATTATTATTATGTTAACAGGAGAATGTCAAAAAATATATATAACCAATTGACCATCAACATGATTATAGTTCAAAAGGGCGGTGCATCCGTAAAATCCATGAAGGCTTGACAAAGGAGTGCGTCAGGCTCATTAATAATATCGGTTGAAATATTGATTAGATCCGCAGCCGATCGATATATATTTTTCGTTGGTAAACTATTCACTACTGTTTTTCCTCGATACACTTTGCATGGAGGATTATTTACAACGGATTGGCAAGCCATTCCCCACAGTAAAGAAATCATAGACAAAGTAACTTTTTCTTTCACCTTTTCTTCCACCTTATAGGAAATCCATTCGAGCTTGGATGTTGCCATAACGACATCGGATGATGCATCCCATTACCTCGCGGAAGGCGAGCATGGTCCCGGCGTAGATGAGAGGATTTACACCGTTGCTCAGATAGAAAACCGGAAATGTCCACGGAACTATTGGTCGTAAAGGTGTCACAAGGATGCTAATGCCGAATGGCATAAAACAAAAGAAGAAGGCAAAGACGATCACGGCTAGTCGTTTGGTAACAACCACCGTCTGCCTTTTGATCGCATGTTCCTTCTTATCACGACGCTTTTCGTTTCTCTGCGCAGGTAAGCCGTCTTCGTTTTGCGATTGTTGGGTCACCTGGGTTGACTGGTCTTGGGCAATAAGTGAAGGAATGGGTCTACCTTCTGTATTCTCCACGGGAGCAGTATGGGGTTGATCTGTTGTTCGAATGTTTTCTAGCCTGATTGCTTGCATTTTTCTGCCGTGTCTGGCGATGAAACGATATATTAGTACGTAATTAGCGACAACAATCACAAACATGGCAAAAACACCGAATCCTCCCAGAAGACTGTAGAAGTCATCGAAAGGTTCCATGGATGCATCCCATTGACAAACTTTAAACTGGACGGAGAAGCCAAGCATGCCCAGTCCTGTAAAGTGAGGAATGATTACCCATACAACAGAATAAAGCCAAGTGGAAATCATCAAAATAATGATGTTCCGGTTTCTGTACAGTTTCTTGAATCTGTGCAAAGGCTTGGTGATGAGAAACCAACGGGTAAAGCCAATCACTGCCAACATGATGAGGCTCTCGGATAAGCATGTGAGTCGGACAGTGGCTATTAAGGTACACAACCATGATGGCAATAACCGATCTGTTTTATCCAACATGGTCAAGATATGGAAGGGAAGACAAAGGCAAGCCAGCAAGTCAGCACATGCAAGATTAAGCACGAACCAATTGGTCGTCGATCTAAGTTTGCGAGAGAGAACGATTGCGAGAATGACAATCGAATTTCCGACTGTTCCGACAAGGCATATCACGACGAATAGTCCAGCGATAATAATGCGTTGGATATAGTCATCAAAAACAAAAGTGTCTGTTTGCTGGGTGCTGTTGAAGGACTGGTTCGTATGTGATCCACGGAATGAAATTTCCTCATCCATATTTTTAAAATTTAGAATGAGTGTGTAGAAATATCGATGATGACCATCTCAGTTCTTATACTTGAATATCTTCACTTGATACGTTATTTCTTTTTTTAACAAATCTATCTGGAGCAAAACGACACCAAAAGCGATCCAGTTTCCATATCGCCCATTCAAACCTGTGAATTTGAAAAACACCGTGACCTCCAACGAAAATACATGTTCATAACCCGTATTTGTTTTCAGCTTTGTTATTCTTATGTATGGTTGATTTCCTGAAAAAGCCAAATGAGCTATTTCAGTTGTTTTTCTTTTAAGTTGGAAAAACCACAACCGATTCCATACAATGAATTTGGTACATTATGAATCAAAGGTACATTTTTCACTCAATGAATTTGTAATGACTTCCTTGATTCCCTATATTTAAAACTTGATCGAGTTTTGGTTTAATTAACGTGTTACGCTAGCTAGGCTGCTATACAGGGTGTTAAATTGGCTGCCAATATTGCAGTTAAGGCTTGAGCCTCCAGGGCCATGCAAGGATAACGCAGGGGCGTCGCTAAAACATTTTGAATGGGGGAGGGGGGGGGGGGGTGACACCCAAATTTGTCGACAAAAATGATGCACCCTAATCACACCCCCCCCCCCCTAAATAATAATAAAAGCGAGCGAATTTGTTGAACTTTTCGTAGTGAAAATGTGCAAAAGTTACATACAGATGTTATATAACTATCTTTCTCCTCGCTGCCCAAATAGAAAGTGGTAGATGCCTAAATATCGGAACTTTGAAATTCCTCGGGAGAGGGGGGCTGGAGCCCAATGACGAAGGGGGACGACTTTTGCCAGAAAATCAACGTTTCCATTTCTGTATTCTTGCGAGCAAGCGAAGCGAGGGAGCAATTTGTTTTGGTTTTTTTAAACATTTCGTAGAAAAAAATAAACAAATGTGTTGATATTCTGGCACCTCACTTTGCTGCCCGAATATCGGAACTTTCCCGAAAGGGGATTCCTTTTGCCCCCAAATCAACTTTCCATTTCTAAATTCTTGCGAGCGAGCGAAAGGAGGGAGCAAATTTTTTTTTTTTAATTTACGTAGTGAAAATGTACAGAAGTCACATACAGAAGTTGCATAATTATCTCGGAACCTCGCTGCCCATTATGTAGATATTCTGCACCTTTTTTTTTTTGGTCCTTCCCATTTCCTTTCCTTCTTTTCTTTCTGTTTTTGTTTTCCTTTCCTTTCTCTTTTCTTGTTTTTTTCTCGTTTTCCCGTTCTTCTTCCCTCTCCCCTTTTCCCCCTTTGTTTGCCGACAGCAACTTTGAGTGTGTTTGTGTGGGGGGGGGGGATCTGCTCTATCGAAGCCCCTGGGCTAACGTGGCACGCCGACAGAAGATATTTACATGCTTTAGGTCAGTAATGATCCGTTATTCATTATTATTATTTTATCATTCTTCTTAATATCTTGATATATTCCAATTTATTATATTGTTCTATATATATTATGTTGACCATTGAATATACCATGTATATACTTGTAGATATGAAGGGTGTTAGCGTTGGAGGTATATACTGTATAAACATAGCAATGTGCGCTATGCTGATGACATTGTATTATGCGCAAAAAAATGAAGATCTGCAACAATTACTGGATGCTGTAAAAATCAAAAGTGAAGAATTTGGCCTACATAACGAAAACTAAGTCTATGGTTTTAGCAAGGCAGAGAAAAGGCCCAAACTCAGCTGTTTGGAATTAGATGGCCATATCAATGAGCAGGTCAAGGTTACTACATCTACTTCATGTATTTAGGACAAAATATCAAAGATGACGCCAGATGCGAGGCAGACATTAAAAGAAGAGTAGAAATTGCTCGGAATACGTTCCTGGCAATGAAAGACTTATTTACAGCAAGGAAGGTGAAATTTGCACTCAGAATGAGACAGGTCTGCTCTGTTGTATGGACCATGTGGACAGGAACCAAATCTGTGGTAAAGAAAATCACATCGTTTGAATTGTGGGTATACAGGAGAATAATGAAAATATCATGGAAACGAATGAAAACTAAGAAAACAAATATTGCGCATGGCAGGGCTTTTATAACCTATCCCGAAAGAAAGGCAAAGTAGTTTGGTCACATCAAAAGACAGAGTATTATTAGAAGATGTGTTGGAGGGGAGGTATTAGACCAAGAGGGAAGCTGAGACCCAACTGGGGCGAGAACATTTTAAGACCTGGAGTGGAAAGCACTGCAGCTGAGTGCACTAGAATGGCACAGAACAGAGATGTCATGGATGTGTGGACAAATGTTGTAATCAACCTCCGAACCCTGAGAAAATACCACGATAGATAGATAGATAGATAGATTTACTGGAATGGATTTTATCAAATCAAAACAAATCGAATTAAAATCAAATACATATGCATGTATCGAATATTATCAGTTTTATACATAAAATAAATAAATCTGGCTATTTGTCATTTGTATTTGTGAATTATTCTAACTTTGTCGAGGTACTCAAGATCGATCATGCATGTAACAATTTATTTTATATCTGAGCAATGAAAAGACCTGGGCTAAATCCATTGTTGTAAAAGCAACCCCACACTGTCCCAGGCTAATCAGTCGTGAATTATCTAAAAACTTCCTCTTTCCCCGAAGAGGAAGCTGTATTCGTTGCCTAATTCTCAATTGAAACCTGATTAATATTTATCTCTTTCCCCTATATATTTAGCTTTCGCTTTACACGTATAATTTTAGAATTTTTAGCGTGTTGTAGTGAACAAAAACTAAAATATTTCAATGAAATTTGCAAATTAATAAAGAAAACATCACACAGCGCCTTTACGAAACGGACCAAGTTTATAACTTAGGCCAGGAGCCTGTCCGAAGTAGTCATCCCATTATGATCCATTAAAGTTACTTTAACCATCTAGGACACTGACAAACAATTTATCAACCTGATCTAGCTGTCGGATTTAGCCCCATGCAGAGCCCCGAAAGAGACCCCAAAAGTCGTGTCGATTTCACCACATCTCCCCATGCACCAAACTTTGTCAGTAGAAAGTAGAATGACTAGACATTACAAAACAAAACAAAACAAAATACTAACAAAAAATGATATCGACCCGACTTTGGGGTCTCTTTCAACCGCGTAGCTAGAATTTAATTTTATGGGGGCGGTTGTGACCAAGCGAAGCGTGCTCCCCATAGGGGTGGGTGCGGGGGTGGGAGTTTTCCTCCTACTGCGCGAAGCGCAAAAGCTCTGACGTTTTAGCAAATTCGAGAGAAAGATAACGGCTCGTAGCACTTTTTTTAGGCAGAAAGTTAGTTCGACGCCTTGACTGCTTTTCAAAAAAGTATTTGGACGAAATATGGGCGCAGGGAGGGGGGAAGCGCGAAAGCTCTGACGTTTGAGCAAATTTGAGAAAACGATAACGGCTCGTAGTACCTTTTCTAGGCAGAAAGTTAGTTCGACGCCTTGACTGCTTTTCAATTATTTGGACGAAATACCACACTGTATATAACAGGGGTGTGCCCAGGGAGGGGGAGTTTCGTCCTTCCCGCACGAAGTGCGAAATTCTGACGTTTGAGCAATTTTTGTTTTGTTTTTTTTAGGCGAAAAGTTAGTTTGTCGCCCTGACTACTATTCAGTTATTTAAACGCAATACTCCACTGTACATGTAACAGGGGTGGGTGCAGGGAGGGGGAGTTCTCCCCTTCTCGTGCGAAGCGCGTTAACTTTTACGTTTTGGCAAATTTTGAGAGAAAGATCGTAGCACCTTTTTGGGGTTTTTTTTCTCTCACTTCCCCCCGCTTTTTCGCTCTTGCTTTTTTTTTTTTTTAGTTGGCGGGTTTTTTTTCTTGGGGTGGGGGGGGGGGGGGAACTGCCCCCACCGCGCCTGGTCTCTGTCGAGGGCTCTGGAGGTTAAATTCAACTGGCCTACTTTGCTTACTTATCAACTGCTATTGTGAGACTGCTCCAAATTAACCCCCAAATCTTTCCATCTATGCAGTCTTTTGATGATTTACGTTAAATGAAATACTGAAACAAATAAGTTGTTAATGATAATCTGTTTTCATGTAGGATTGGTTGTTACCCTTTCTTAGACCTTGAATATCATCTTAAGGAAAACGGTGATTATGGGTTCCGTATTGTCGGCCGTTATCATTTTTCTGCATTATCATGGTCTATTTGACCGGGGGATTTAATTTCAATTTCAATTTCAATTTCAATTTATTTAGCTCGGACTCAAAGATTATTTTAATTTAACTTTTTTGGCGTATTTCCTGTTTAGATAAAGCGATTCGATTATTGTTTAGTCTCCGCAAAGTTTCATGTTTGAAATAAACATGCAGTATCAACGTTCAACTTTAAATAATGACTGGCAGAAAATTGAACATAATAAGATCATTGATGAAAAACACAATAATTTAATCAAATGTATACGTTTCCGTAGTAGGCGGCTTCACCGGTTCTGGCCAATCCACAACAATACAGTTTTTTTTAAATAGTTTCGACTTTCGACAAACACATTGAGGATTTTCTCTTTAGCCTGATAAAAATATTATGCAAGCACATTCTGGAAGTAAAGTAAGTCTACAATTTTAAAAAATGGTACCGACTTTCGACAAACATATTGAGGATTTTCTCTTTCATTAGCCTGATAACAATATTATGGAAGCACATTCTTGAAGTAAAGTAGTCCTTTTTTGTTAGGTGGGTTTTTTTCCACCGTATCTATAATAAATCAGCTGATTTCAGTCGTTTTACATGGTATGCACAAATGTAAAAGCTTATAATAAACATTATTTTCTGGTATATGGTGAAGTCAGATTGGGGCCTTGTTACATAAAACATGTTATCAATAATAAGTTGCAATAACTGTTATAAGCTACTGAAATCCTTGCATCTGACTGGCTGAGAACAAATTTGTCATTAATGTGGCAGTTGTTACTGATAACAAGTTTTATGAAACGGGGCCCAGGGGACCAATCAGAGGCGTATGGGGTCGGGGGCTGCAGTCCCTCGGAAATTTTGAAAAATATCAATACTCGGGCAATCGCGTCATCTCTTACATGTGCAGCGAGATGGCTGCCCGAATATGTCTAGATGAAAAAAAAGCAATTTCCTGCCCTTTTAAAACGATATTTTCTACCCTTCTGATGGAAACTGACAATGCCATTTTCTCTCAATAGGGGGCGCGCACTCAAAAAAACCCCACGATGATTGATATACATGTATGTATAAGGGAGCAAATCGACTGAACATTAAAGGGAGTGGCAAGTCGTAATCCACTGGCCTGACCAGTTGGCCTGACTCGGGGAAATTCGGATACAATCAGGTCCAATCGTGCGCTACCGAAGGAATGTTATTGCCGGATTCCTCGCGCGATCGTTAACTCGAATCCCTCCATACGCAACCGACCAATGAGATTCAAATACTGGAATAAAGAACGCGCGATCTTGTTTACTCAAATTTGGGTCAATGTGCGAACTTTTATTAGCTGCGCACGATAAATTGAAGTCACTTTGAACTTTGATCCAGAGAAAGGAGCAGCCAACTGTAAAAGCGCCCATAGATTGCGACTTGTCGCTCCCTTTAAAGGAGAATTAACCCCTAATTACAAATTTACTTATATTGGAAGGTTTAATATATTCCTACTCATTGGCCTAAATCATTTTCTAATAAGATATCAGAAAAGGGTATAAATAAAGATATTCCAACGTCTCCTACTCATTTACATGGGGGCTGCCATTTTCTTCCTGATTTGGAGTTGTACATGAACCCATTGAGAAATGTTCCAGTCAAGAAGATATTTTGAAATCAAGACCTAAATTGTTTTTCTTCATTACCTCAAATCCCATATGTGACGAAAAAGTATAAGGTGGGTGTTTACATGTATTATAAAAATTAAATCTTTATAATGATATTTTTAAATTGTCTGGTTTTCCTTAACAAAAGTCTATTTTCTTGGGTTTGCCAAGCAGAGCAGAACATAATATATGCAGCATGCATTCTGACTTTTAAAGTCCATTATCCGAAAGCAGGTGAATGCATAGTTTGCCGCTATAGATGCTAAAGGAAGAATCATCCATAAAATTTGAATTAATTTGCTCCGTCCCATACGTCACAGTATCGAGAAAATAGATTTCTATTAAGCGAATATCGATTTTCAACAGAAATATATAAGGAAATCTTCAGTTTAAAAATAAATTGACATATCTATTCTATATATTTAATCTCAAATGGATTTTTAATTTTGAAAAAGGCAATTGGGCATTTGGATTAAGAAAATCTTCATGTACACATAAAAAAAATGGCAGCCCCATGCACTGCTAGCAGACGATACATATTGCTAGCAGATGATAAATTTTGCTCAGAAAATCTTGATTCGTATCGATCTCGTATATTTTGACGCAAAGCCATAATTATAGTCTAACAGGTAGGAATAAACAGTGTAGTAAAATCCCGCGAAACCGTTATAACGGTATAGCGTTATTTTCGCTGCGAGTTACAGCCACAGAACTCCTAAAGACGTAGAAGGCTCATACCCATTCACAACGCACAGATCGCGGTATCGCCGTAATACCCGGTGTAGGATTCGCTCGAGTGCACACGCCGCCATATTGCTTAGTCCTCGACCTTTTCAACTAACCCACCAGACCGTGTGCTTCTCAATGCCTATTTATATTATATCATGTTATATCGGATCTTCTTTATCGAAATAAAGGGCCTTGTGCCTTCATCACTTGAAATTTTGAAGTTGGCTTTTCCACTGAAGTTCAGCTGCTCTTTCATACATAAGTAACGTCAACTAATATCATGTACATTAGTTAGGGGGGGGGGGGGGTCCCTTTCGGACACAAAGATTAAAATTGTATTCTCTCAAATTCAAGATAATATCAAACAGTTGTTTTTTTCTATCACTATTATCCTTTTAGTTCCCTTTCAAGAAAGCAGCCCGAGTTCGTTTGTTCAGGTAAGGAGTTTCATATGTCGGGGCCGTGATGCCTAATTCATGTAATTGATTTTTTGAATTAAAGGAGAATTATCCCCACGAGACTTTTATCATTGACCTAAAACAGAATTCTAAACAGTTTCTGATAAAGTAAAAACATCGTATATTCGAGAATCGAGAGGATGGGAATTGTCGATTGAATCCTCCGATTTTTATTGTTCTCGAGAGTAAAGCAGCGTCGCCATGTTCTCGGTGCGATCGGGCTGTGTGACGTAGGGCATGGAGTTGGCCGTAGCGCATTGTAATTGGCTCGCAATAGTTCACCAACATTATTTTAAAAAGAGTTTATTATTATTAATAATAACATAAATTACGCAAGAGTTTCATAATTAAATTAAATAAATCAATTTATATTATCTACGTAACTATCACATTTGAAAAACATTTATTAGAGTAAAATAATCATCGTAAGTAAAACGTGTTCCAGGACACACTAGCTTGATTATACGATTCGCCCGGGCATAAGCTTAGCCCGCAGATCTACGTGATAATCGGCCTCCGTGAAATGATCACTGCAGATCACATTATTTTTCCGATCAAGTTTGAAGTCTTTTCCTTGGAATTTTTCCACGTTCAATATGGTCACCCAACGCTTGAACAATTGCTGACATTTCTGCGGGTCTGGGAACTGATGGAATGATTTCCCTATCGTTTTCTTGGAACAGTTACAACAGCCGAACGCTTGACAATACACCATGTTTACCGTGTGTATATGCAGCGCGCGCTTCATGCAAGCTAGCTACTAGCTAGTGAGTTCTCCATCCCCTACGTCATCACGCGCAAGGTTTTATGGGAAATTTAGAGAAAATGGACGCCGCCAGTAGGAGTAGACGACGTTGTAATCATCGTAAAAAGTGGTCTCTATTTTCTGCTCTTACAACGGCATCAGTTGGTCTAAAACGGTGATTTTTATATCAAATTAAATGTTATTTTATTCACTGTGACCCTATTGACATTTAAAAGCCTAGGGATAATTCTCCTTTAAGGATGTGTTCAACATACTCTGCCATGTTTCTTTTTATCTTTGATAATAATCCTTATATAAGTCAGGACTTTATCGATGAACTTTTTTTAATTGTGGATTAATCCGATTGGCAGGGGAACGGGAGGACGGGGGGGGGGGGGGGGGGGGGGGGGGGAGTCTGTAGCCCTCCTCCCACTTTCTGAGTAGACGCATTGCTTAGCCGCCGCTTGAATAAATTTTTATTCAACTATTTTTTTTTTTAACTTTGAAGAAACGTTTGTATTTTCACAAGCCAGGCTCAAGATTCTCCTTTCAGTGTATTTTTTTTTATTATTCATGCCCCTTCACTATATGAGTGTCAAGATAAAATCCAGCAGATTTTTAGTGTGTGTAATAGATATTAAGAAACAGATGAATACGATGATGTGCTTATTGTTTACAGTCAGAATTCACTGCTCTCTCAATTAAAGTTGGTCCTTACCATCCATGGAATATCATTTGACAATGTTTGTAATTTCTATAATTTAGTAACCTACATGGGGAAAAAAATCATTAATATCCATGACTATGCTGTTTGTTTTACATGTATAATAATCAAAGATAGATGTATCTGCAACTGTGCAAATAACTTTGGCATAAAACTGGACATTGGCACATGCAGCAAAGGCATCAAAAGCATAATCATCATAGCATTGGCGGATCCGGGGGGCACTTCCGGCCCGTGCCCCCCCCCCCCCCCCGGAAGAAAAGTATGCATTTTGACCATTATCCCTTTAGGAGTTCTGTGGTTACAGCAAGCTCGAACTCCGGTTCTACGCTCCAGTGAATTTCACAGTCTCTTATTAGTCGTTCGCCCGAATTTGCGAACTACACTACTCATGCTACTCGCCACAAGCACACGCTCACACATACACACACACACGGCCGACCGAGCCGAGCTGCAGTATACACATACTACACAGTGTAGTACATGCAGCGCTCGAATACATACACCCTGTACACCCCATGCATATCACACAGACAAACTTGGTTTTGGTTTTGAAACGAATTAAACGAAGACGGCTGTTACACACATCTAATTTTGTTCTAGTCAGATTCTGGAAAAAGCTGTTTAATATTTGTGACTGATTTTTACAAAAACGCCACGGGGAAATCTAATTCGGCGCAGATAGCTCGATCAAGTATACATTGCATGTTAAAAGTATCGTATTTTGCGATCGTCCCATCCCCTTCCAAGCCGTCCCTGGGAGGGTAAAGATGAAGAACGTGTCGCGTAATCGTTTCATTTCATTCCATTTGCATACGGTTTGCGTGCATAGTTGGGGACTCAGTGGAGAGCGGACGGTGCTCTCACTGTGATCGATTCACTATTTTGACGTCAAATTATTTTTCGGTTTCGCGTGATTTTACTACACTGATAAATAACACCTTTGAACACTATCGTCTTCATTTTTTAGGTTAATTCCCCTTTAAACCAACTTTATATTAGCTGTTAAAAAAAGCTTTTCAAAGCATTTTACCACGCATTGGGAGCGCACAAAAACAGAATTTGAATTTGAGTATATAGGGCCTAGTGCAACCTCAAAATAGGGCGCTTTCCAAATTTAAAATTCGGTACTTCACTAAAGTTGACTTGCCCAGTCACAGATGTAAATAATGTGTGTGCTTCCTCAACCACTGTCAGAAAGCTTTTTCTCCCTTTCTCTCCAAGTTGCTTTCCCATCTAGAACCACCACTAAATGATCCCAGTCAATCCCATATATAGGGGTATACAGCTGATTGCATAGGCGTAGCCAGGGGGAACACTGAGGGGGCAACTGGCACCCCTGCAGTTCATCGATCCTCTAAAAAAGGAGAAGGAGGGGGAGAAGAAGAAGAAGAAGAAGCTGACCAACCAAGAATGTCCAGGATCACAAAATTGATAGGGTAGACTGCATTCAAACAATGGCCTACCCTGGGGCCCAAAGTTCATTCACCTACATATTACAAGAGTATTATTACAGATTAATAAAATCAGAATGAAACATTTTGCTTTCAATGATGTACACCAATTTGCACATTTCTCAATTAGAATTTACAATAGGCTTGATATAGGGCACAGGCGTATGTATATATATATATAAGGAATGAAAAGTCCGATACGATGAAAAAAACCTATATATATATATATATATATATATATATATATATATATATAAAGGCTTAGGAGGGGAAAATTCTTTTATATAACCATTGATGGCATGAAGGATATTGTGTGAATTAAATGATCATAACACTATGAACACGATGACAAAGAGAGCGGACAAAATATACAGCTGCCCATTGTACCTTCCACAATTGCCCTGGTAGACAAAAGAACATCCCTTCAATGCTATTATGTAAAAATATGTAGAACAGGTGTCACATGCATATTCACCTGTTCTGCTTATTTTACATAATAGTAATGAAGGGATGTTCTTTTGTCTACCAGAGCCATTGTGGAGGGTACAATGAGGAGCTGTATATTTTGTCCGCTCTCTTTGTCATCGTGTTCATAGTGTCAAAGCGCCTTGGTTTCACAGACCGACATGCTTCATATATAGGCTAGACTGCGTACGCACCAAATCACGATAATCAATACATCACTGCTCAGACCTCTGAAATTCTTTGTGCTGCTTTAATAATCGAGTAGAGATAGGAAAAGGAAATTTCCCTCGATCGTCCATAGGTTCCAATCATTCTGCTCAATAACGTATTTGAAGGGGACACGAGGGGGGGGGGGGGGCACATATATATATATATATATATATATATAACTGAGTTTTAAGTAAATTAAGGATATTATTACCAGGTAAAAAATTAACACATCGCTATTAAAACTCTGATCATAGTAAGATTATAATGTGTTGTTGTTGTTGTTTTTGTTCGGCCGCAGTGCGATCTCGCAAACTATCGAGAACTGGTTATGAAGCAAAAGTTCCAAGATGAAGCGTGCCCTAAATTGGGTACACGTATCTCCCAGGTAAAACCCATTATGAAAAAATTCCGAACACTGTTACATGATATTTGTGAATTGAAATTAATGTGAAATATCCGCAAACATAAATCAATAGAATATGCATGCACTATAATGCATCCGATTGTCAAAAAAACTGTAATTCATAATGAAATATGTGCCAATAACTATAATAACTATAAATTTATTAAAACCTGCTTTTACCAATGACGATAAATTGCTGTAAATGATATCATTCCAGAATCACAATGATAAATTAAGAACAGATGTGAAGAGGAAACAATCGCGACAATTCGCCCAATCCGCCCCCTTACCCCCCCCCCCCCCCCAATCCACACAAATTAGGGCCCATATACAAAAGGTGATTTTCTTGCTGATGGATCAACGTTGGCTTGGATGCTTTGCCCCCCCCCCCCCCCCCCCGGGCCCTGAGCTGAGGCCAAGGTCCAGATACGCTACTCAGGGGGCGTCGAGAGAACATTTAAAAAAAAAAGGGGGGGTGACACCCAAATTTGCTGACAAATTTTTTAGGGTTTGACACACACATTTGCCGACAAAAATGCAGCACGCTAATCCACCACCCCCCCCCCCCCCCATATTTTTTTTGCAGTTGTTTCTGCATTTATTGGTGAAACAAGTATTAACATTTTTTTTCTTCTTTATCATACAATTTATAAGGCTATTGATAAACAAGAATTGCGACAGTTAATATACTTAAATTGTAGTGACAAAAAAGGAAATATATATATATATTATATACAAATATATTCTGAAATCTTAAAACTTGAAATATAATAATATATCGAAATTTAATAAATGCAGGGGCCAGCCATCATAAGCTAAGTAGCTTGAAGCGATAGCAGCCAGGAGAAAGTAGTATAACATGACACCAGTTGGAGTCTGCAGTTCGGGATGTCACAAAGAGAAACAACGCGTGTTCTACGGAATATCTTCTTTTTTTTTTAGGTGAAATGCGAGTGAGTGCACGTGTGTGAGTGAAAGTGCGGGAATTATGAATATTTAGATAGGAGATATTTTTTTAAGCGAAGCTTTAAAAGAACAAAGAGATGAGGAGTGTTTAATATCGTCAGGTAAATCATTCCATACATCTGGGCCGTGGTGTCTTATCGTTTTATGTGCTAGGAGTAATATGGGATTTGTTAAGTGGAGATCGGATGAATGGCGTGTCGGATAAGTATGTAGGTCTTTATTGTACATAAACATATTTCGAAAAGACTGTGGTATAGTGTTTGCAGAAAATTTGTAAATATTGCAGTTTGAAAAGTATGAATATCAGGAATTTTCAAGGTCTTCAAATTGTAGAATATAGGATCCGTATGGGCTATAAAACGTGAATGAGTGCAGATACGCAGTGCTTTCTTTTGGAGGCGTAAAATTGTTTCTATTATCGTCGTATTACTATTTCCCATACTATGTTACAGTAGGATATATGCGATAAGACAAAAGAATTATAAAGCATGAATAACGATTTTTGTGAAAGATAATAGTTTGTGTAAAATTCCTATACCTCTAGACACTAACATGCATATATTATTAATGTGACTATTCCAAGTATAATATTTGAATCCATCAATATGCCTAAGAATTTCGTTTCTTGCTTTTCAATGATAGGCAGGTCATCTATGAAAATGTTATCTTCAAATGCCTGTTTGGAGTGCAAGTGTTTAAAATGCATGAAGTTAGTTTTGTTGATATTCAAAGATAGTTTATTTAATTTGAACCATATCGATAATTTTTTTAATTCAAGGTTTAGTGTTGTGGTAAGTGTGTTTAAGTTTTTGTGTGAAAAGAATATTTTAGTGTTATCTGCAAACATAAGTGAAAAGTGGGGATGCGTCTACTATATCATTCATATAAATCAAAAACAATAGGGGACCTAAGATTGATCCCTGTGGTACTCCACATTTCACTGTACTAATGCGAGATGATTTTGATTCAAAAGAAACATATTGACGTGAATGACGTCTATTTTTCAGGTAGTTTTCAAACCAGGAGAAAACAACTCCTCTGATCCCATACATCCTTAATTTATAAAGTAATATACGATGGTCCATATAGTGTCGAAAGCCTTCGACAAATCCATAAAAACCCCAACAGTGTGCTCCTTTTTAGAGAGAGAATTTGTTATTTTGTCATATAATTGCAATATTGCGTAATCAGTTGAGTGATTTTGTCTAAAACCATACTGATAAGGATTAAGCAGATTATTAGCATTCAAAAGGGAATCTTTTATTAACTATTTTTTCTAAAATTTTCGAAATACTTGGTAATAAAGAGATAGGTCGGTAGTTGGTGATTTGACAAGGGTCATCTTTTTTATATATGGGAATTATTTTGGCAAGTTTAAGTGCTTCCGGAAAAATCCCCTGACAAAGAGAAAGATTGAATATGTGTGATAGCGGGGAAGCTATGGGGTGAATTATTTTCTTTAAAATGTATACGCTTAATCCATCATGACATCTAACAATTTCTCGTAATAATTAGTTGGGCTTAAAAATAAAGAATGGTTAGCGTAATTTGTTAAGTGTTTGGAAAAATCATTTTCGTTTGTAACTATATTTGATGCTGAGGTAGGACCAATATTAGTAAAATAATTATTGAACGCATCAGCAACTTCAGTTGGGTCTTTAAGTTGTCGTCCATTTTCTTCAAAGTCTTGATTTGGATTTTCTTTCTTTTTGCCTAAAATTTCATTTATTGTACGCCACAAAGTTTGCTTATCTTTATTGCTTTCGATTTTGTTTGAAAAATATGATTTCCGCGCTAGACGGATGACAGATGTTAGCTTATTACGATAGCTTTTGTATTTGTTTTGATGTTCTTGTGTAGGTGATTACGATAATAATAGAAAATCGCAGATGTAGAAATCTTGATCATACAGGCCCATTTTCGCAAGGGCACGGGCGTAGACAGGCATCATCCCCCTCTCACTGACAATAGAAAGTGTGTGCATATCTACGCTACTGCTTTTGCCCGAATATCAACTTTTCAAGTTTCAAATTTTTGCGAGCGAGAGAAGCGAGCGAACAAATTTTGTTTAACTTTTCGTAGTGAAAATGTACAGAAGTTACATAATTATCAGGGAACCTCGCTACCTAAAAATGTTGATATCCAGGCACCTCGCTGCGCGAATATGAAGTGGTAGTTGCCCGAATATCAACTTTGAATATCTTCGGGGGGGGGGGGGGGGGGGGGTGGGGGGCTGGATCCCATTACCGAAGGGGACGCCTTTTGCCCGAATATTAACTTTCCGTGTTTTTGCTAGCGAGCGAGCAAGCAAAAAAAGTGACCGGTTTCTCCCCCCTCTTTTTTTTTACACTTTTCATAATGAAAAATTAATGTACAAAAGTTACATAATTATCAGACGAAAATGGATGGAGATATGTTGAAGTTGATTGACCATTGAAACTGTTGAATGGCATGTTTAATTATTACACTATCTTTGACATCTGACATTTTGGATGATTATTGATTCCTATCAGCCTATAGGACTAAATTGAAGCGCAATTTGATCTTTGAGAAGTGTTAAATTGGACAGGAAATTCTGACAATAGAAGGAGATATAGATTGCTTAAAACACCGTTATAAAGATAACGTGGGAAGATAATCAGTGATAAGCATGAGAAGACTCAAATGAAATCTGTGGTAATGGAATACAAAAGTGAAATATAGAAACCATACTCAGGCCCGTAACTAGGATTTTGCGGGGGCGGTTCAACATTGGTGGACCTTTCTGAGGGAGCGAAGCGACCGAGTAGGGGTGTCGGGTCAGGGGTGTGCCCCAACAAGGGTATGGGCATGAGCGTAGTCAGAATTATTTGACAGGCGGTGGCTCAAATGTGAAGCCCAAATATATATACTACCACTGTGTAGGATTCCAAATTTTACTGGAAAGAGATGAGTGGGGTATTTAATGTGTCTGTTGACTTTAAATGGAAAATTTTCCCGCTCTCAAGTTGCATATAGTACTCCTGGCGGACCCGGTCTAGTCATTCAGGCCCTTAAATTATGGCCCTCTAATACAGCCTGTTCAACCGGAGTGCCATGAGAGTAATTTATAAAACATCAACTTCTTTGAAACTATAATCAGAAATAACAGGATGCCTCAATATGACACTTTGGGCGTTTTGGAAACATTTGGGAGATAGTAAAGGAATAGCTTTACATTTCACCTATTGGTGACTAATGAAATAAAATTTTGCCATTTTAAAGTACATTTTTATTTCCCTCTCGCTCGCTTTGCTCGCTCGCAGTATTTGGAATCCTGCACAGTGGTAGTATAATGTTCGGGCTTCACATTTGAGCCACCCCCTGTCAAATAATCCTGACCCTACGCTAATGCCCATACCCTTGTAGGGGCACCCCCCCCCCCCCCTGACCCAACACCCCTACTCGGTCGCTTCGCTCCCTCAGAAAGGTCCACTTTTTCCAATATTGAACCCCACCCCGCAAAAATCCTAGTTACGGGCCTGGTCCCTCTCCCCAACATGCCGTATAACTCCTGCCCCCCCCCCCCCCCACCTTATTTCTAGGACACCATCCGATCCCCTCTCCAATATAGTGAAGCGCTTGGAATAACGGTGAAATAGATGGTGTTCCATAAACTTAACTGCCCCCCGCCCCCCCCCCACCCCCTAAATGCGAAGCCCTTAAGCCCGGCGCACACTGCACGATCTGACTACGATGCGATTTGGGGAAAAGTTGTTATAACATTTGATATGAACCTTCAAACCTGTAAAATCTTTGTGATCAAAGTTCCGAATAGCAGTATGAATACTAAAATCGAAATTCCGGGATACTGCGAGCCCCCGTGTAGGAATAAAAGCGAATTCAATTCCAAATCGTAGTGATCGACTAAGATTTGAAGCCGATTTGGCTTTTACTCTAACCAGAAGAATTGCAGTTTACCAAAATTTCGATATTAGTATTCGTATCATTATTCCGAACTTCAAAGATTTCACTTTTTTAAACCTTCACATTTAATGCAAACTGCAATTTGTTCGAAAATCGGGTCGCAGTCGGATCGTATATATGTGCGCCGGGCTTTATATGTTTACCGTATATCGTATTGTAAACCTGATACAGTAGGGGCCTCCTGATCCTGCATGGTTTGGGGAGTGGATGCAAGGGGATGCATCGAGCACTCAAAACAGGCGGATAAAACATTTCACGAATTTTGTTGTTGTTTAATCTTAAATTAAAGATCAATTGATAAAAGCATCTTTAGAATTCTGCACGTTTTTGGTAGAAAAAGACTAAATTAATGGCAAAAACAACGAAAAAAATAAAAGCAGAGATGAACCTCGAAATCTAAACTCCTGTGACGCAATCATCATTGTTCGGATTATTTTAAATATGGCGGTACACCACAGGCAGCCGAGCAATTCTAGGAGAAAAGTTCAGGTAACATATGAGAATGTGTGTGGAAATAGGCATTCTGTTATATTTGGGACATAAATTTGTTTTAAAACTCGTACTTTTTGTTCTTGAAATCTTATTTACATGATAAATTTGACCTGCTTTTAAGTTCCACTCTTCCAGAAAACTTTCATCCCGGCCCCACATATGCTGTTACGCGTGTGTGAAAATGGGAGGTTCGGTTTGTTTGGGGGCGCGGGCCGAGCCGGTGCAGGCCACTCCCGGGTACATTTCTGTAAAATAGTTGGTATTTTCTGTCGCATGTACTAAAGGTATGGGGGGGAAAATAAGATAAATATTTTAAATACTTGCTTTCAAATTCCGCCCTTAAAAATCTCACTCCTACCTCAAATGGCCGTTAGGAAGAACTTTTGATATTTACAGCAAAATCCAAAGTCAAAATCTTGTCCAAAACCGGAGAAATCCCCGCCGATTTGTTTCGCGATCGCGTGTTGTTTACAAACTGCCGATGTCTTAGACTAAAATCGGCCAATATAATTTTTGTCCACGAAGAAACTCGGGATCGCAAGGGCACATCGATCTTTACGATCGCGCACACAGAAAATCGGAACTTTTCCGTGTACGCCATAGGGACCGAATTTTTGAGGACAAAACTCTTTTGGGGAGATGTCAGCGCCCGCGGCGACCAGGAAATGTACACAATGACTCCGATAGCTCGTTTCGCGAGAATCAACAGTAAATTGCGGATTTCATTTTTGTAAATATCTTTTTCAACATTGGTGAGTTGAATTTATTGTATTTCTTGGATATTTTGGGGTCGGTTTTTGAAAATTAAATGCCGATTTTGAGTGAATATTGGTGACTTTTGTGCAGTGGTGTTTTAAAAAGATGAGGTGTATGACTGCCTACATTATACACACGAAGTATAGGAATGTACCTATGAGTGGTGCAGGCATTCGATTCGGTATTAAACGGAGTCTGAAATGTACCACTGGCGTTTCCAACTCTTTATCGTCCTACATATAACGTTAGAGCACTCATGGCCACATCAGCAAGCAATGGTCATATTGACCATTAGAATCATATACATGTGTGTATACTGGGTATTGGGGATACAGATGTAATTTTGTTTCAAATGGATGTTTTTGTGGGCAAACTAATACTTAAGTATCATTCTTTAGAGTTTAAGTTATCAGTTCGTTAAGATACAAAATGTAGAAAGTTATAAAAACTTACATTTACAGCTCTCTTTTTGGAACTTGTTACCCACACCTGCATACGGATCACGATTGCTCTCAATATGTTGCGCACTAGTGAGGCCGCTCTACATGGTTACGCACCGTTGATACGTACGCAGAATGTTACGCACACAAGCTATTCTACGAAGACCTGAAAGGGCCAAACTGACGACGTAAAAAAATAAAAAATATTACGTACGTACGTAGTAATTATTACGTACGTACGTAATATTTTTTCTTTTTTTACGTCGTCAGTTTGGCCCTTTCAGGTCTTCGTAGGAGATCGACGAACCCATCGCGCCGGTACTACTACGAGCGCTGAGGGCTCCCTTCATCATAATCGTGAAAAATACAAACTGGATGCTGACGGGACAGTCTCGATAGCAGTTATCGACAAAAAGGACCCAAAATTTCAGGAAACCCTCTTCAAAGGTCACAAAACAACCTGGTAAGTTTTAATCATCTATTATTCAATATAATTCTTTGGATATAAGTAAACTGTAATATATTATATTCAATGAAATATAGCCAAAAATGCACAGTGATGCAGTTTAGGTATCGGATGTGTGTTGGCTGCGTTACTACACAGTCGGCAATGGCGTGTACCTATGAGTGGTCATGATGGTTACGCACCGTTGATACGTACGCAGAATGTTACGCACACAAGCTATTCTACGAAGATCTGAAAGGGCCAAACTGACGACGTAAAAAAATAAAAAATATTACGTACGTACGTAGTCATGGTAGTAATTATTACGTACGTACGTAATATTTTTTCTTTTTTTACGTCGTCAGTTTGGCCCTTTCAGGTCTTCGTAGGAGATCGACGAACCCATCGCGCCGGTACTACTACGAGCGCTGAGGGCTCCCTTCATCATAATCGTGAAAAATACAAACTGGATGCTGACGGGACAGTCTCGATAGCAGTTATCGACAAAAAGGACCCAAAATTTCAGGAAACCCTCTTCAAAGGTCACAAAACAACCTGGTAAGTTTTAATCATCTATTATTCAATATAATTCTTTGGATATAAGTAAACTGTAATATATTATATTCAATTAAATATAGCCAGAAATGCACAGTGATGCAGTTTAGGTATGGGATGTGTGTTGGCTGCGTTACTACACAGTCGGCAATGGCGTGTACCTATGAGTGCTCATGGCTACATTACTATAAAATAGTTGGTATTTTCTGTCGCATGTACTAAGGTATGGGGGGAAAATAAGATAAATATTTTAAATACCTTGCTTTCAAATTCAGCGACTTCACATCTAGACGTTAGTGCTTCCAAGCGATGTCTGGATAACCCCTTTCTGAGATTCTGAGATTCTTAAAAATCTCACTCCAACATCAAATGGCCGTTAGGAACACTCATAGGTTAGGTACGTTACAATGCGTGCGCTCTCGCGGCAGTAAATTCTCCCTAGCGGCTGTTCGGGCGATTTGCGTATGGCTGTGGGGACTCCCCGTAAATACTGCCTGTGCATTGGCTGATAGCATTTTTGTCATGTGACGTTATTTTCAAGCTGTAGCTGAATGTACAAGCTTTCATTCAATACCCAACATGTATGCAATTTTTCATCGTTGCGATCAGCACACCACTTTTTCCCGAGAGCTTGATTGTCAGCTCAATGGATTCAATTTAAGGTATAATGGATGTTTTCTATACATGTTTTCTTGATGTTGGTGAATTTGTGTGAAAATTCTACGATAAGAAATGTGTTTTTTTAGTTGCGAAGTTGAGGGATGTCATTGCAAAGTTGACACGGCGAAGCGATGGCTTCCCGCTGGGAGATGCATGCGCTTTGCTCTGTGCGATCCGGGGGAGCGTTTCATCAAGCGTATTGTCAGTGATTTTTACCGACAACTGTTATAAGCTACTGAAATCCTTGCATCTGATTGGCTGAGAGCAAATTTGTCAGTGAAAATCACTGACAAATCGCTTGATGAAACGCTCCCCTGAGCGTGCGATTGCATGTGTGCATTTTATATTGCAGTCCATGGGTGGGGGAGAACACTCATAGCTACATTCCTATACTTCGTGTGTATAATGTAGGCAGTCATACACCTCAACTTTTTAAAACACCACTGCGCAAAATTCACAAACATTCACTCAAAATCGGCATTTAATTTACAAAAACCTGCAACTAAATATCCAAGAAATACAATAAATTCAACTCACCGATGTTGGAAAAGATATTTCCAAAAATCAAATCCGTAATTTACTGTTGATTCTCGCGAAACGAGCTATCGGAGTCATTGTGTACATTTCCTGATCGCCGCGGGCGCTGACATCTCCCCAAAAGAGTTTTGTCCTTAAAAATTCGGTCCCTATGTGGCATACACGGAAAGTCCCGATTTTCTGTGTGCGCGATCGTAAAGATCGATGTGCGCTTGCGATCCCGAGTTTCTTCGTGGACAAAAATTTTATTGGCCGATTTTAGTCTAAGACATCGGCAGTATGTAAACAACACGCGATCGCGAAACAAATCGGCGGGGATTTCTCCGGTTTTGGACAAGATTTTGACTTTGGATTTTGCTGAAAATATCAAAAGTTCTTCCTAACGGCCATTTGAGGTAGGAGTGAGATTTTTAAGGGCGGAATTTGAAAGCAAGGTATTTAAAATATTTATCTTATTTTCCCCCCATACCTTTACTACACGCGACAGAAAATACAAACTATTTTTGCATTTTGTATTCGTAGTGGTCAATATGACCACTATTCGTGGTGTGGGGGAGAATAATGCGCTCCACATACAAAACAAAGTGCGTAGCTGTAGGCCCCCCCAATCATACAATGTGAGTTGAAAATAATGCAGAGGAGATTAATAATCATTTTTTTTAGAATAGAAACATAATTTTGAAGTAAATAACATCTCTGAATTATAATTCATGTCATTCTAAATTTTACTGTACATGTATTTTATTGCTTAAATTACTAATCATTTGGATTTAATTCAGTAAGAAATTCAAATCCTTTAATTTTTCCAAGCCTTGCAAAAATGTAAATTTGCTTTGACAAAATAGATGATAATTTAATGTTTTGAACTGAAAACCTGCAGACAATAAATTACAATAGTTTTCTCATAATTATGTATTAATTAGTGTAATTATCTTTTTTAAAAGAATATTAACACCTATTTTCGGTCAATATTTTTTATCCACAATTACAATTTTCAACTTCAGTTCTTCAACAAATTTGCAGTATTTAGTTAACTTATTGATGAAAATTGCTACTTAATTAAATAACTAATTATGGTATTAATCCTTACCAGATGATAGAACCAATGTCCTTGTCTGTTCCATTTACAAATATCCTGCATTTGACTTCGATGACTTGATAATTTCAGTAAACGCTTCATTTTTACATACACAAATACATATGCAGTCACAAAATAATTTGATTTGATTTTATTCAGATTCCACATTTACAATGAAATTACAACAATATGTACAAGTTACAAACACTGCAAAAACAGAATACATGGATATGACATAGAAAGATGACAAAAGGATATGTGGAGGGATCTACTAAAAAGGTTAGCTTGTGTGATGTACATGTAGACCCCCTAAACGAATGATACAATATTATATATTAAAAAAAAGATTTTCGTTTAATTAAAGTAATTGTTTGAGAGGGAGAAAACTACTAAACAAAACATATTATATACAGTTGATCTAACATAACAAAATAAGATTGGTGAAATAAAAGAGATTTCGAGAAGAAATCAGTATATTATATATATACACGTATATAAAAACCAGATAAATACATTTAATATGGAACGAAAAGAAAAAAATAATCCGTTATCCTTTGTTTTTTTATGAGACAGTTTCACATAATGTTCATACTGTTATTATCTGTAATTGCTGAAAGTTTCATCTTGTTAGCTTTAATTTTAAGAAAGTTATAAAAGTTTTTGTGTTTGAATGGATGGTCCGAGATCACAACTTTTGACTTTTTTTTCCTATAAAAACAATAGAAAACAAAAGAAATTAATTGCGCTCATTTTTCGACATAAAAATGACTGTAACTTCATTAAGTTTGCAGCTACAGAGCTGAATGAGGTATCAAATTGAAGCTTTCATTAAGCTCTATTTGATGGAATCAATTATATGCTTGAAATAAGATTTCTCAAATTTTTGTAACATACCTACATAGGTACACGCCATTGCCGACTGTGTAGGAACGCAGGCAGAATGCAGGCGGTACTAATAATGCATCACTGTGCATTTTTGGCTATATTTAAGTTAATACCTGCGGTTGAAATCTACTTAAATATAAAGAATTATGTTGAATAATAGATGATTAAAACTTACCAGTTTGTTTTGTGACCTTTGAAGAGGGTTTCCTGAAATTTGGGGTACTTTTTGTCGATAACTCCTATCGAGACTGTCCCGTCAGCATCCATTTTGTATTTTTCACGATTATGATGAAGGGAGCCCTCAGCGCTCGTAGTGGTACCGGCGCGATCGGTTCGTCGATCTCCTACGAAGACCTGGAAGGGCCAAACTGACGACGTAAAAAAATAAAAGATATTACGTACGTACGTAATAATTACTACGTACGTACGTAATAATTTTTATTTTTTTACGTCGTCAGTTTGGCCCTTCCAGGTCTTCGTAGAATAGCTTGTGTGCGTAACATTTAAGCGTACGTATCTATGGTGCATAACCATGTAGAGCGGCCTAACTAGTGCGCAACATATTGAGAGCAGTCGTCATCCGTATGGAGGTGTGGGTAACAAGTACGAAAAACAAGGCTGTAAATGTAAGTTTTTATAACTTTCTACATTTTGTATCTTAACGAACTTATAACGTAAACTCTAAAGAGTGATACTTAAGTATCAGTTTGCCCACAAAAACCTCCATTTCAAACAAAATTACATCTGTATCCCCAATACCCAGTATACACACATGTATATGATCCTAATGGTCAATATGACCATTGCTTGCTGATGTGGTTAGGAAGAACTTTCCATATTTCCAGCAAAATCCAAAGTCAAAATCATGCCCAAAACCGAAGAAATCCCCGCCGATTTGTTTCGCGGTCGCGTGTTGTTTACATACCGCCGATGTCCTAGACTGAAGTCGGCCAATAACATTTTTGTCCACGAAGAAACTCGGGATCGCAAGCGCACATCGTTCTCTACGATCGCGCACACAGAACATCGGGACTTTTCCGTGTACGGGATAGGGACTGAATTTTTAACGAAAATTTTTTTTGGGGAAATGTACCCAAATTTTTTTTGGGGGGAGATGTACACAATGACTCCGATAGCTCGTTTCGCGAGAATCGACAGTAAATTACGGATTTCATTTTTGGAACCGATGTTGGAAAAGATAATTCCCAAAATGAAATCTGTAATTTACTGTCGATTCTGGTGAAACAAGGTAACGGAGTCAGTGTGTACATTTCCTGGTCGCCACGAGCGCTGACATTTTCCCAAAAGATTTTTGTCGTTAAACATTCGATCCCTAACACGGAAAAGTCCTCAATTTCTATGTGCGTGATCGTAGAGATCGTTGTGCGTTTGCGATACAGAGTTTCTTTGTGGACAAAATTTTATTAGCTGATTTTAGTTTAACCCTAAAAGGGCCGGGATATTTTGGCTATGCCACAGCAGGGGGACCGTCGACCGCGTGATCGCGCCACAACGTAATCTACAAAACTGTATAGTTAAATGCTCCAAAAAAATTTCACATTAATTGATATGCATGAAATCAAATACACTTGAAAAAAATTGGGTATCAAAATTGATTTCATATGTATTTTATTGTATTTAAAATTTCTTTTGTATTTCTTTATTTTTTTTACCTTTTTTTTTTTTTTTTTTGGATGAAATTTGTCAGGGACGCTTTCGCGAACATAAACAGCATAAAATAATTAACTGTAGTCTGGGAGACACGCCCACATGCGTGCTCATGAATTTGCATAATTCTTTCAGCACTTGCGCGCAAACAAGAGTTTGTTTGCGCGCCATTACATGTACCACTCTTGTGCTGTGCAACACACGGTCGAGGGTTTATTTTTGCCATGGAGGAAAAAATTTCAATTTTGGGGGGAAAAAGTGGACGAATTGACTATTTTGTTGAGTAATTTGCAAAAGGAAAGAGTGTTGCCAGACCAGGCACAAGTTAAAGGCCCGTCCTGTCCTCATTTTTGTCAAATATTCCTGATAATTCGACTGCTGGACCAAGTACTTCAAAAAAGTTGGCAGCGAGCGATAGGGCCGTTAGCTTGAACGACTTGCAAGCCGAATTCGCTGCCATAAAAGACTCTTTCCAAGCTGTCAAGCTACCTGCTGACCTCAGGCTGAATGAGAACAGATCTGGAATCGGGCGACAAGATCAGAGTGAGTTCAATTTGATAGCCAAATCGGCCAGATATATTGAGACATTGTTTAAGGTGCTATCTCAAGTGAATTTGAGCGAAAATTCGGAATCGGCTAACTTTTCTCGTCTTATGGACAATGTTTTCTTGATCAATTTGGCCCATATGCGGTATTTGCAAGAGCAGTATTCTAACCTCGTTGTCCAGGGGACATTTGATGATACGACCAGTAGACTTTTTCGTCAGTTACAGAGACAATCTTCAGGGCTGACCGGTGACGCTATTGATAATCTTCATAAGGCGGCAGGCCTCGCAGCGGCAGTCAACAGAGCTCAGCCAGCCCGACCACAGCCAGCCCTGGCGGTCTCGTTGGGGTGGCATGTCCCGCGGAAGGGGCAGGGGTCGCCCGGACTATGCAGGTAGAGGAGCCCCAATTTTTTTCGGTCGGTATTCTCAGAGTCTTTTCCGCAGCAACGACACGAGAATCGAGATGGAGATCGGGGGAATATGAATGAGTTGAGCTGCAATGTGTTGTTACCCCATTGCGGGTTCGCTTTCTAGTTGTGTGGATAAATGGAAATGCATTGATACACCATCCACCATCTTACATTGGATTAAATGTGGGGTTCACATCCCTTTTTATTGTGCACCCCGCCCTTTTAGACTACACAATCGCAGATTTACTAGAGATGAGACATTCTTTATAGACTCTGAAATTGAGCGATTATTAGAGTGTAAAGCAGTTGAGATTTGTGATTCTGAACCAGACTTTGTCTCTCCTTTACACTGTGTCGCAAAGAAGGGAGGAACATACCGCTTGATTTTAAATTTGCGTCATTTCAATCCATACATTCAAGCCCCTCGATTTAGGAACGACATTCGAGTTGTTGCGGATTTTATACCAAACGACGATGTGTTGATTTCTGTGGATATTAAGAATGGGTTTTATCATGTGCCTGTACACAGAGAGGATCGCAAATTTCTATCTTTTCGATGGAGGAATGTTTTTTATCGTTTTACTGTGACACCTTTTGGATTAAGCATATCGCCATATTACTTCAACAAGATTTTGAGGCCTGTGATTGCATATTTACGCGACCTTGGAGTGAGACTTAGTGTTTACATGTATGTGGATGATTTTTGTTTGACTGCCACTTCAGCTGAAATCGCGGATCATGGGGATCTTTTGGTTCACACTTTGACGGATCTTAGTTTTCATATCAATTATGACAAATCGCGTCTCCAACCATCGACATGTCTTGATTACATTGGATATTCAATTCGCGTTGGAAATGAGTATGGTTTTCCTTTCGTTTGTGGTCAAAAGCGCCGGATAGTGAAGATCCGGAATGATATTCGCCGGACCTTGAATTGCTCATCGATATCGGCTCGGACCCTTGCCCGGATAGCTGGTCAATGCATATCGATTGCTTGGTGTGTGGAACCGGCTAAGTTGTTGTTACGGGGCGTTTATCGTTTGCTGTCAACGAAAGCTTCGTGGTCGTCGCAGTTATTGCTTGATGGTCAGGCAAGGGAGGATTTGATTTGGTGGAGATCCGCGGTTTCTTTTTGGAATGGCAGGTCGTTAAGCAAGCGACCTATTACAGCTCAAATAGTGACGGACACTTCACATCTCGCGTGGGGTGCAGTTCTTGGAAATCTGAAGGCCGGGGGAGATTGGGACCCAGTATTGTCGCGCCGGTCTTCGAATTACAGGGAGCTACTCGCTATTCTTCTAGCTCTACAATCTCTTCTCCCACGCATCGAGGGAAGGTCGATTCAGGTGCTGTCAGACAATATCACAGCATTGGCTTACATGTACGTGCAGCATATGGGAGGACCAAGTCAGCCCCTAACCGACCTCGCGCATGCCATTTGGAACCTAGCGACGAGGAATGGAATATACATAAGTTGCAAGCATATTGCAGGCAAAGACAATCTTGTCGCGGACAAGATTTCGCGGCAACCAGACAAGTTCGATTGGACACTGCATCCGAATGTTTTTGCGTACCTCGATTCGGTGTGGGGTCCACACACAAGAGACAGGTTCGCGAGTTATTTGAACCATCAGGTGCCGATTTACAACAGCAGGTTTGCCGATCCACATGCTTCCGGTATCGACACGTTAGCGCAGACCGATTGGGGATCGCACAACAACTACGTGAACGCCCCGTTTTGTCTTCTGTTCACCAGGTGTTGGACAAGATTTGTCGACAAAGCGCGGTAGCAACTGTAATAGTTCCGGTTTGGCGGGCTCAGCCCTTTCTGGCACGCTTAAAACGTCTGTCAATATCCGCCCCAATCCCACTCCCATCAAGTCTCCGCCTATTTCAACGGCAGGGGGGTCCTTCCGGAACCTTTACGCAATCGTCATTGGCGCATTTACGCATAGATAATTAATGGGAGCGTAAATTAGCTTCGGAGGGGTGGTCACAACGGGCGCGTAAACAGTTTACGCTCGCGTGGGCAGGATCTAACCTTCGTACATATAATTTGGTCATTACCAAGCTGTATAGCTTTTGTTGTGAACGCGGAATAGTTTTCCCGCCATCTACGCCTGCTTGTTTCGCAGATTTTCTCTGTCAACTTAGTGATTCATCGCGGAAACCCTGTTCTTTGCTTCGCAACGCACAGGCGGCAGTTTCACATTTGTATGTTAGTCTTGGCCTTGCAGACCTTATACTAAGTGTTCTTCGATCGCGTTTTTGGTTACCGCGTTAGTGAAATCGGGAACGAGAGAGTCGTTGACTCATACACCAGTGATGCCTGTTGAGGCCTTCACATCTCTGTTTTGTTCTTGGCCGAGAAATGAACAGCTCGAGTTGAAGCATCTTCGGTTGAAGGCGATTGTTTTGCTATCGTTAAGTTTGATGTTGAGACCCTCGGAAATTGCTCCGAGGGCCGCTATGTTCGATGCCCACAGAATGCCTTCACCGTGCACCAGTTCTGCGGTGTTCAGTACAGATCATGCACAATTTTTGGAAGATGGCTCTGCACTTTTCACGTTTTTTGGAACAAAGAATGATGCGCAGCGCTCCGGTTTTGAGTGTCATCTACCAAAGCACGAGAATTCAGCACGGGATCCGGTCGACTCCCTCCGTCAGTATGTGTCGCGCTGCAGGGTGCCAGGTTTGCCGGTGTTTCTTCCGCTTCGACCCCCCTATAAGCCCCTTGAGGCCTCTGGCATCGCAAAGGTGATGGAGGAAGGTATCCGACTTGCTGGCCTTGGGGACGGGGGATATACCGCTCGGTCCTTCCGGCCGACGGGGGCCACGGCAGGGGTGAGCTCTTTTAATCCAGACCAAGTGAGAAGGCTTATCACTATGTGCAAAACAAGATGCCATCAGATTATGTCTACTAAATTGTCATGAGTGAGACCGTGGTCTAAAACGGACAGGCATAGTCTTGTTTCAGACAATTTTTTGATGTCATACCATGTTCCCATATTGCTAAATGATTTTATTGTTCCTTAGTAGTATTTTATGCGTATAGTTTAATGCATTTTGTCTGCATTCATGTACTGATTGCGCCATTTACATACACATGTACCTATCATACAATGTTGTTGGCCTTAATGTAAATGTATGGGCCTGTTTTGTTTATGTGGGGCTCAGAGTATAAGATAGGGAAGCTGTCATCTTGCCTGTTATGCTTGTTATCTTGGCTGGCAGGAGTAATATACATATTTCTGTGTGTGATTATTAGTATTTTTTACAGACGAGTATTCATGTTTATTTTAATTCTCGACAGGAGACAGGAAAGAAATCTGGTTTGCATTATCATGATGTAATGCATTTAAATGGAATTTTAGTGTAAATTTATATCCAATGTTGATGCATCTTTATTAAGTTTATTGTCCATGACTCAGAATCCCGCATGGAACGCAACGCTCGCTACGGGAAGTCGGACTTCGGCTACCCCAATGCAGGCGGCGTACGGCTAATCCATATCTTATTATTATTATTATTATTATTATTATTATTAAGTATTCGGCGTCACCTTGTTATTAAATCGTTAACAATATCCTAAAACGTGAAATATCACCTCACACAGTGCAATTTGTATCCGCATTGTGTAATTTCCGACGAATTTCCGGATGACGGTCAAAATAAAGAGGAAAGTTGGTGAAACTACCTCGACTTTGGGGGCTAATAAAAAAGAAACTATCGAATAAGACTTGTAAAAGGGTCATTTCACCAGGTTGGGACACACTTCCAATTTTCATACTTACAAAATTTAATTGGAATTTTATCATATGTCTTAAATATTTTTTCACAATTGGTTTCATGGAGTTTGCACGTCATACACAAATCTTTGAAATGATACTAAATATGATTTCACTTGAATTGATTTTCTTTTCATATTTCATGTTTTTCCAGCAAATTTATAGTGGAAAAAGTGAGAAATTTGTGACATGAAAAATTAGTAAATGGTGAAGTCTAGAAAAAGTATGATGATTAAGTTTAATCTATCCATACTTTTAAATCAGATCACTTTAAGTACCAAACTTTCAGGTAGATTCATTTTTCCTGTCATTTATTAATTTGAAATACACAATTCACCTTATCCAAAATTGAAGTGTAGGACGTAACAATGGTGTCAAACTTTTCTATAATTTTAAATGTGTATAAAATATATCTTACTAACCTTAAAGTGTTACAAAATTGGCTTGTAATTATTGCATGTGACCTATTCTAAAGCAAAATAACATTTACAGTGACAAAATAATAGTTTTGTTGTAAAAATAACAAATATCATGGTTATTTTAGACGTTGTGTCAATGTTACGTCATGCACACATTTTAGACAATTTCTTGTATAACATCTATGTAAGCTAAGCTAAAGGTGTCAAAGTACATTTTTACTAAATTGATGAACACCATAAATACAAAAATATTAAAAGTTTGGACATTTGCTGCTTGATGTGTGAAATATGACCATGTACATTCATGGCGTCAATGTTACGTCATACCTATCTGTTCAAACATAATTTCTTATATCCCTCATTTATGAATTTTAAATTACCTCAAAAACATTCACCATGTTATGTTAGAGTAAAATGTACAAATTTGGACAACAATAGTTCTGTTAAAATGTTTTAAAGTCCACTTGACACAATACATGTAGGTGAAATTTATGTGGTGTCAATGTTACGTCAGAAAATGTCTATGGAAGCCTCCACATTTAAAAAATTGAAAAAAGTTAATGGTCTTGCACATGTATCATGTATTGTTCTATGTGATAAATTGTGCATTGTCTTCAAGTTAGAGACAGTTCAATGCAATAACAATATATTAAGTACTAGCCTAAAATCACAATTTTAGTGATCTTTGTTATGTCACACTAATGTGTCCCAACCTGGTGAAATGACCCAAAACCAAATGAACAATTTGAAGAGTGGATGATAAACTAAAAATAAATGTATGTTGATACCTGGAAAACCATTGAAAAATCACCATGGCAACAAATAATAAACCATGATTTTATGAATCGATTATATGACAAACAAGCCTAATTTGAGGCCAATTTTGCTGTATTTTACTGACATCAAATAGTGGCAAATTACATGTATATGTTTGGAACAAGCTTGATTTACTGAATCTAGAGGTATGATTGACAACCCAAGTTTTCATTCGACAGCTGGACAGGGAAAAAATGAATATGCATAAGATGAGAAGACGTGAAGAACGTACCCACGCGCGAAAAAGTGAAATTTAGGCAACGATCTTACACGGAAATGTCACAAAATGGCCGCGCGCAGCTAATTCCACAAAGTACGTGCGTTTTTGGAGCGGTGCGCATACGTGTATGTACCCTACCCATGCACTTAAATAAAAGGCATCGATCAGTGACTGTTGATAGTTTGACATGTAAACCCTGTGCTCTATGGAAATTACCCTTTTTTTTGTTGTTTATATATTATGTAGGCATCAACAGATAATATCCTGCTTCGGTAATGTATTCAAATTTACCTTTCAAATAAAGGTTGTTCTTGACAACCTGAAAGCTTGCCGGACAACTGTAGCAACAAGTAATGTATGAAAACTGGATTCCAAGCATTGAGGCTCATTTATAAAAAGCAGGTTAATGGAATAGCTCGTCACTAGGTGCTCAGAGAAGAAATGTGCATAAATTTGAATGTTACAGAACTAGTCTCGCTATGAACATGATGACAAAAGAGAGCGGACAAAATAAACAGCTCCTCATTGTACCCTCCACAATTGTTCTGGTACACAGAAGAACATCCCTTCATTGCTATTATGTAAAATAAGTAGAACAGGTGAATAAGCATGTGACACCTGTTCTACAGGTGGATATGCATGTGACACCTGTTCTACATATTTTTACAATAGCAATGAAGGGATGTTCTTTTGTCTACCAGAGCATGTGTGGAAGGTATGAGGAGCTGTATATTTTGGCCGCTTCTTTGTTTGCCATGTTCATAGTGTCTATTGTTGACAGCTTGGGAAGCCAGTAGTTCCATAGCAGGACGGTCACCTTGTGGCCATCTGCAGGTCATCGTGCGATCATCTGGAGGTGGCCCTGCGGTGTCCTGGCGAGAGGCCTGCGGTCTCCTGGGGGTAACCGTTAGTGTTCCCGACGAGTGACCGATGATTATCGGCTGAATTTGATTGTTTAAGCGTCCTTTTGGTTTGTTTACACTTGGTGGGTATATATATGACAATGTTTTCTGACCAATCTCCCGTGGTATTTATACTCCCCGGGCGGACGACCTTAGATCCCCGCCCGTTCATCGGACAGGCGCCAGCAGGTCGCCTTCACCTAGTCGGAAGTGTGCCGCCAGACATCGTTCAAACATCGGGCGTAGACCGACCAGCGCCTGTCCGATTTTAAACAATCGGAGGGCCGCCTTCAGGGCGCCGTTTGGTTATCGGACGATGGCCTGCCGGGTATCTGACGGGTGTCTGGCAGACCGGGCGGCGCCCTGACTGGAAAAGTTGGTTTTGGGAGGAGCCTGGGAAGATTTTATCGTGGGAACAATCTGACGGGAACCGGGCGAGATGCCAGATGCCCTGGCGGCACCTGTCAGGACCCCCCCCAGAAGATCTGACGGTCACCTGGCGGCCACCTGCCGGCTATGTCAACGATGTGTTGACACTGCCGATGTCTGAAATCCATCGCTAGCTTTTAACTCCGCGCTAAAAGTTGACGATGCCTCCAACGATGCCCTAAAAACACAACGATGACCCCGATTAGCGTCCGGTTGTCTGCCGGTCACCGCACGAATGCTCCGATGACCACCCGATTTTAGACCAAAAACTCATCGGACGGGGCCCGTACATGGCATCGGAGCCTATTGTGACTGAGGCATAAGCAGGATTAAGTCTCCATTTCTTCTCATTTTGGCGATTCCAAAACCATACAGCATACACCAATTCTTATTGACCTTTTCCCAATTGCTTCCAGAGAGTTTCTGTCACAGTGCAATCACATTGACCCAGAACTCAACTTTACCTTATTGCAGCTCTAGGGTGCACCTTTAAAGGGAAATCCAACCTTATTTTTTTCTATTGATGTTATATGAAGCGTAACTTTGATACCAACTTTGATATCAAATTTATCAGAATTGGACAGCTATGAAGAAAGTTAGAGAATAATGATCTCCCAAACAGGTCTTTCGTCCGTCGTCTGCTGCACATGCACGGGGGCCGCCATTTTCCATGTTTGTAGTGGACTTCATAGTCCACGAATGACGTATCTGTGGACAGTTCCTAGTCTAGATTCTATCTTTTTTTCTTTTTTTTTATTTGGTTTATTCCCCAATGCTGCTCTTTCTCTACACGCATATCCCACGCAGAGCGCGACTATCCACTACTACTAGGTGTTTAAAAAAACTTTGGACACATTTGATTGTCAATAACTCAAAAATTATAAATCGTATCAGACTGAGGTTTTAACATTGTAAAGTTGAAGGATGTAAAAGCGATTTGGGAGCAAGTTTCATCACATTTCTCTGAATACTTTTCTTAAAATATTGCTCTGAATATATAATTATAATTTTCAATTTTTGAAAAATCAAGGCAAGCAAATCTGTGTGTATAAGTAATAAATTCAGAACAGAACAATTTCCATTGTGTGTTGCAGCTGCCCTTTCTCCCAACCTTTTGCGGTCCAATGTCATTAATGATTCATGACTCTGGGTTAAAAAGATGATCTGGAATTTCAACTGCAACACACAATGGCAATTGTGCTCTGCATTAAAGTGAATATTAATTATTAAACATTCAGAGCAATATTTAAAGAAAAGTATTCAGAGAAACGTAATAGAACTTGCCCCTGTTTTTTTTTTTTGTGTCTCCGCATCACGCCATCCGAACAATAAGAGTCCTTTGCAATTCCACCCTCCGGGTGAAATTTTGGGGATCGCGCGATTACTGGAGAGTTGCGCCCTGTGTGGGATATGCATGTAGAGAAAGAGCAACGTAGGGGAATAAACCAAATAAAAAAATATAAAAAAACGGACACAATCTAGACTAGCCAGTTGTCCACAGATACGTCATTTGTGGAAAATGGCAGCCCCCATGTGCAGCAGACAACGGGTGAAAGAAGTGTTTGGTGAGATCTAAAACATTATGAAACTTTCTTCATAGCTGTACAATTTTGGTAAATTTGGTATCAAATTAATCAGCAAGTTACGCTTCATAGAATATCAATAGAAAAAAAATCAAGGTTGTATTTCCCTTTAATGAAAGAACTCGTTATCGTTATCATTATCGATATCGTTATCTGACAAATGCGACCCAGGAGTCATGCATGAGGGGTTCTTAGCAGTGCATAACACCATTGGTGCTAATACATGTACCAAGCATGGGAGACTTCAGATGAAACAAATTTCATGTACCAACTTGCAAATTCTCCCCAACAAGGGTATGGACAATGGTAAATAACTATATATGCCAGTGCATACTTTCAACTTGCAAAATCACTTTGAGCCTCCAAAATGTTGCAGTGCTGTAAGACCATGTTTCACTCATTTTGGACAAAGGGAAAACAAAATGTATTTCTGGTAAAGGGATAACTTCTTAAGTGACTAAAATGCAATTGAATCCCTTTCCTACGGTAGGCAATCCCAACAGTACAGACGTATGACATACAAGGTTATTATGAATAACCTCTCATATGTGTGAGTGGGTTATACACAGTCATGCTACGAAGTCTGAGTGTATGTATATTTGGTAATTGTATTAAGGGTAACTTATTTAGTCACTGAAATGCTTTCTTTTCTTTCTTTTTTTTAAAGGTTTCCTATGTGATTCGTGATGAAGTGGAGAAGAAACACAGGTCAGGGGTCAACGCACTTCAGTTTGACCCTCTTCTCAACAGACTCTACTCTGCAGGGAGAGATTCAATCGTCAGAATATGGAACCTAGCTGATGATGATGAAAGCGTAATGACAAATCTTAATCATGGATAAGAAAACTCTTTATTTTGATTTTCATACATGTAGTAAAAAAGCATCATCTTCATACGTGCCACAAACATCATTCATGTACATGTAAATTTATGTACCACCTTTGCCAAAACTGAAAAGACACAGTTTGGCAATAAATAAGAGAAGATTTCTGATGGACTTGTTTAGTGAAAACACCTGTGGGTTAATATTTAACCCTATTAAAAGATTGTACAACTTATGAAATTTCCTGTGGCCATTATGATTAAACATTGGACATTACTTGAAATTCTGTTTTGATCTTGTTGTGACAGGAGCAGTATGTTCAATCAATGGAGCATCATACCGACTGGGTAAATGATGTTGTCTTATGTTGCGGAGGAAGAACATGTGAGTAACATTGATGAACCACTCCTGGAGAATGTTTAATAGACCACAAATATACCTGTGAATCATCAGCAAACTTTTTAATGGTGTGACTCTACATGTCTGTACATGTAGATATAATTTGCCATTTAAAAATTAATTGGCAGTACGAGAACAAACAGTACCTTGAAAAATTAGAATAGATCGTCACTTCATCAAATACAGTAAGCCTATTCGCACACTGTGAAACTGTGAAAACAATTATAATAATAAATAATGATAGTCACATTTTGTATAGTGCTTAATACTGCATTTATAAGCACTTAACATTAATTATTATCAGCCGGTCATAGGCTTAAAAAAATAACGATGAGCAGGAAAGCTCTAATATGGTTCTAGAAAACTAAAAATTAAGAAAGAAAAAGAAGTACATACAAAATGATGGACACCACATTTTCACTTATATCATAGCCAATCTCTCAAGAGTTGCTGTGAACAAAAGGGAATTCTGTACCCTGCTAAGAAGTGAAGGTTTTTAAACAACCACAGAAGTCAGTATGTCCCAGCCAATCAATAGTTCTTCAGAACCAAATCTGATTGTGTATTATTGTGAGTACTGTTTCTTTTCTATTGAGATTGCTATTGATATGATATTGATTTGATTTGATATTAATACAGTAATATCAGCATCATCAGACACAACAGTAAAAGTATGGAATGCACACAAAGGTTTCTGCATGTCCACGTTAAGAACTCACAAGGTAAGATAACAGTAATAACATCATACAAATATTCATTGCATGCTCCGGAGTTCAATATCGTACAAATATTTACTGTGTTGAGAGACTCTGTAGAGTTGAGTAACAAAGACAGAATTTTGTAGTATGATGTTATATTTTACTTTTAGGCCACTGGCAAACAAAAATGATATGTGTTTTGTTTGTGCCTGTATTTTATATTGTTTTTGTATTTTTTTCTTGTTTTATTAGGTGGTCTGTCGTAGTCGACAGACCACCTCTTAATTTCGTCAGAATTTTCTTTATTATTATTTATTTATTTATTTATTATTTATTTTTATTTTTCCACCACTTTCTTGTTACCATGATTCCTCAATATCGGCTGAGTCAATTTTTATCAAAATCTCTACAGTTATGAGGACTTATAAGATCAAGGTCGGGTATCTATTTCAAGGTCATCAGGTCATCGTGACGTCATCCAGGCGCCATTTTGTGAAATCACATTATCAATCATATCTTCATAACGAGTCATCAAAAATAAACCATATTTGACACACATGAACTTCAGGTCAAGGGTCAACATAAAATGTCATTAAAATCCGTGCGCGCATCATGACGCGCACGTACGCGCGCGTCAAAATTTAAAAATGCTCCAAATCACTTTTTAATCAAATTAGAGTATGGTTCAGGACATTTTACGCATTTTAAAATTTCCTGTCCGTGCGCGTCCGCGCGCGCGTTATGCGCGCACACAACGCGTAGAGAACGTAAAAACGCCGTTTTTTCGCATGTTTCATCTTCCTGATAATATTCTTGACAATTTCCAACTATTTACAGTCATTATCGACCTTCCATAATGTCGTACGCGCGCGTCAAACTTTCAAATTCGTGCGCACGTCAAAGGGCATTCTAATGCAAAAAGTGGTAAAAACATGCCCATCTAGAATTCGCCATAGCTCCTCAGAAGGGGCGGAAACCCCCCAATTTCTTTACATATTCTGAAAGCCTGTGAGTTGTAGATATGAATTCATGTAGAATTTTTGCCGATCTCATGTTCTAACGTCATCATATTTGCATATGAACTCAAAAAAGTGATTTTGAAAAAATTACGTCATCATTTTTGTATTCTTTTGATAATATTTCAGTAATAGGTGGTCGATTTTCTTCCAAATTTTGATATGTTATAGCTGAGACAATTCTCTACAAGATCATGCTCAACTATCTTCCATTTTGATGACGTCATCACAGTGAAACTTTCAATTAAAGATGCCATGTCCGAATTTTCCCTATTTGCGTGTTATGTCTATGGAAGATGTTTTTTTTTTCGAATCATGAATCTACATGACATTGTTCTCTGAGCTGTAGCTCAGTTATTTTTGGTCGTTTTCCTTCCAGATTTTAATATGTTGTAGCTGAGACTATAAGCTTTTATAAGTGTGGTCTCCAAATTTTGATCAGATGTCGGGATCATGCCCAATTTTGAACTACCAAATGGGATTTGAGAATCCCGTTTTTCGTTTACGTGTTATCTCTATGGGAAATATTTTGGTCTATCGGTAAAGCACATGACTACCATAGTCAAGGTACCTGGTTCGATCCCCGGGGCCGATTTTTTTTTTTTTTTTTTGCTTCTTTTTGCCTGTCATTTTAACATCCTCTTCGACTATTGTAACATAAAAAATCACAAATCATGTAATAACCTGTCTTATTTTCGGTATTATGTATATTAGAAAGCAGTGTGCAGTAGTTTATGTACAACCCTATGGAAATTGTGATTTCCTGTATTAGAGCTATGGTGTTAATCTCCCAAGTATCCTGTATCATCATCATTATTATCATCACCGTCATGATCATCATCGCTACTATTATATCATCGCCATCATCATTATGTCATTATCATCATAATCACCGTTATCATCACCATAATCATTTTACAATGACCGTTACACATTTTGCTACATTCCTGTTCTCAGGAAGCATCTCCATTCATGGCATTCTTGACATCCTATCTTCTGTTTAGTATTTCCCCATTAATATGATCATCCTGATTACAATCATGATCGTGCCAATTTAAGGACAGACCACCTAATTCGTCCTCGTGACGAATTCAATTTCTAGTTTTATTATTCCTTTTTTTATTGGCAGCCCATTGTAGTCGATGGTTTAAAGCATCGTCTAAGTTTAAGCTACATTACCTTTGTGAAATGTGGCCAAAGAATGTGTTGTTCATAACCAATGAGATCATCATTCCTTTCAAATTATGATGAAATAAGTTACCAGTTATACAATCATATAGAAGAAATTATACTCATTATTATATACCTTTCAGATTACAATTATGTGGGCTTGAATTGATTTGTGGTTGGTTTTTTTTTAATTAAATTTTTTAAATTTCAGGATTATGTGAAAGCGTTAGCGTATGCCAAAGACAAAGAGTGGGTTGCGTCTGCTGGTCTCGATAAACAAATCTTCCTCTGGGATGTGAACACGTTGACGGCTCTCACAGCTACCAATAACACAGTCACAAGTAAGTACTTTAATAATGTCCATTCACAATAAATATAATGACAATAAACAGAGCACACTGTTCGAAACCCGTCAAGACAGATATACTCCTTTACTGAAAGACTACCATAGTTCGGAAACTCTCTTTCAGAACATCTCTACAGAGGAATACAAACAGTTCTTTTCAGAACTACACTCTCCAAAACTTCTGTGACCTGCTCACAACTTTCCTGATCTCAATCTTTCTTCCTTTTTCCTCTTTCTTCTTTCCATTTCACTTCATTTTTGAAAACAAAAAACCCCAAATAGTCTTAATTGTTTAAGTGTTTAATTTAATTTCATTCCATTATCATCTCTTTCCTTTCACTTTTTCGAAATTCCTCTAAATGCCCCATAAGTGGGTTATTTTTATGAACGAATATATCAACAGCCTTATCACAGAGGCTCCCACATGCTGTTACCAAAAGCCTTCAATTATCAATAAATATCACGTCAAAATCTTAAGAGAATTGATGGAGTTTGTGTTGAATCTAGGAATCTATGAAGTGCAGTTGATGTGTTATTCAACCCAAGTACCATGAATGTTCTCGTATTACACTGTGAAAGGCTCTACTGTGATATATCGTCGGTGGGGTGATAAACCCTCGTCACTCAAAAACGTTAGATTTTCAAGACGGCAAAAAAAACTTTCATGATGAACTTCCTTTTACAGATCGCTTGTGGCATTATTATTTCAGATATGCACTGCATGGGTTTTGTCAGAACATCATATTTTTAGTCCTTAGCTACATAATTATGAAATTTTAAAAATCCGGCAGAAAATGAATTAAGAGGTTTTATCACCCAACTGATAATATGCAAAGTAAGATGATAATAAGAAGGTACTCTGTTAGATTTCGTGCAAAATATATAGTAGTATCTATGAAAATGAGTGGAAAACCATCGTGCGTGTGTACTTTCTTCTAGTTGTTCATTTACCTGTCGGGAGACGATTTCATTTTACTTTACCTTGTGCAGTTATCCAATGGGTACAATCCAGAGTTACAATGTATCTTAGGCCTGGACTTATCTTGCCCCTCCTCTGTCGGCAAAAAAAAAAGGAGGCGGAAAAAGGGAAAGGAAAGAGAAAAGGAAAAGGATAAAAGTAAGCCTGAGTCATATTGAATATTTCATAAACCGGGATTCGACGGCTTTGATTCGATCGAATACCGGTTAATCGATAAATGATGTGCGGTGAAAACAGAGTTGCACACAGTTGCACGCAGTGCATGCACCATGCACCGGTGACCGGTCCGCTGGCATCGCGGGCATATGTATGGGCTCTCGCTGCTCGAAATTAACGATAGCCCGCTAGCCAATGGCTAGTAAAAATCACAGCGGACGAGCCAAAATCTTAAGTTTCTAGTCCGTATAGCTAGCCAAAATGTCACTAGTGTCGCACGAAGCGATGCTCATTGTCGACACACCCGACAATGATTCAAATTCAAAGAATTAATAATCTTACTTTGTCTTTGGAGAGCTGAATGGAACACGTTTGTTCGATGCCCCCCAAAAAAAACAATACGAAATAAACTTTTCGTCGCTCAATATAGACTCGACTTCATTCAGCTTCAGAGATCATTCAGAAGTAATTGCCAATTTGATGAGAGTGTGATATTAGTTATTGCGAATTAAGTACGAACACTCGTACTCATGCCCGTATTTATCATGTTCAATTATACAATTGTCAAATTGACAATGCAGAGAGAGTGCAAGAAAATTATCGTAAACTTCAGTTCGTAACGACAAAACGATTTTTCCATAGAGAAAGCACAGGTAAAGCGCGACGTCCTCCGCGAGCGAATTAGCAAAAGTTAGCCAACAGTTTGAACTTTGAAGTCGCCTTTACGTTCTCTGCTAGTATATATGCTGTACGTTACGGAGTTTCTTTTTTTATTTGATTTTTTCATGGTGGCTACGGTAGTCAAAAATCTGTCGGACTACAAATCGATGCACCAAATTTGCCAAAACGTATTCGGGATTCGATGTCTTCGATCGAACACCGGCTAACAATCGATTCGACTCAGGCTTAGATAAAAGAGAAAGGAAAAGAAAAAAGGAAAAGAAAAGAAGGAAAAGAAAAGGGAAGGATAGAAAAAGAAAGAAAACTGGCCAATTTTTTTGCTCGCTCACTGCTCGCAAGAACACTGAATTTTAATATTAAAGGAAAAGGCGTCCCCCTTCACGATGGGCTGTAGCCCCCCTTTCCCCGAGGATTTTCAAAGTTCTGATATTCATATTCGGGCAGCAAGGTGCTAGAATATCCAAATATTTGGGAAGCAAGATTCCCAGATGATATTATTATGTAACTTGTGTATGTAAATTTCATACTTTTTCACTATGAAAATTTCAAAAAAATTTGCCTGCTCACTTGCAAGAACACTGGAATTTTAATATTCGGGCAAAAAGTGTCCCCCTTTGGCAATGGTCTGCAGCACCCTTTCCCCCAAGGATTTTCAAAGTTCTGATATTCAAGATTCAAGCAAGATTCCCAGATGTTAATATTATGTAACTTGTGTACATGTATGTAACTTCTGTACATTTTCATTACGAAAAGTTTTAAAAATTTGGAAATTGAAAAGTTGATATTCAGCAAAAGCCGTCCCCCTTCGGCAGTGGGCTGCAGCCCAAAGTTCAATATAAGTTCTGATATTCATATTTGGGCAGCGAGGTGCTGGAATATCCAATATTTGTGAAGCATTGCAAGGTTCCCAGATAATTAGGTAACTTTTGTATGTAACTTTGGTATATTTTCACTAGGAAAAGTTTTTTTTTAAATTTGCTCACTCACTTGCTTCGCTCGCTCACAAACATTTAGAAATTGAAAAGTTGATATTCAGGCAAAAAGCGTCCTCTACGGCAATGTGATGCAGCCCCCCCCCCCCAAGGATTTTCAAAGTTTCGATATTCGGACAATAACCACTTCACATTCAGGCAACCACCACTTCATATTCAGGCAGCGAGGAGCCAGGATATCCACATATTTGGGCAGCGAGGTTCCCAGATAATTATGTAACTTTTGTATGTAAATTCTTTACATTTTGACTATGAAAAGTTTGAAGAAAAAAAATTGAAAAATTGAAAAGTTGATATTTGGGCAATAGGCATCAGCCCCTTCCCTGCGAAATTGGGCCTGTATGATCAAGATCTCTACATCTGGGATTTTCTTTTATTATTATCTGTGGGGGGATTAGGGTGCAGAATTTCTTTTTGGCAAATTTGGGTTTCACACCCTAAAAATTTGTAGGCAAATTGGGGTGTCACACCCCCCCCCCCCTTTCAAAATGTTTGAGCGATGCCCCTGGGCCAGGTATTCAGCAGGTCAAAGGGATCTTCATGGTCATGAAGTCGTTGAGATTTTTAATTGTGTCCCCCGGCAGAAGAGGATTCAACAGCATTCTGCTGCCGCCGCTGCCGAGTCACATTCTTATGTGCGCTGTAGTGGTCACATTTCGCAACGGATTTCTTTCACACTTTGTAGGGAGGTGTATCTTGGTAAAATCTAGACACTTATAATTTCTGGTGATGCTGCCCCCAGTGTTCCATCTATTATAGGGTAAAAGGCCATATTTTGGGGGATAGTTGTGTGCGCTCTAGCGGTCACATTTCTCAATGGATTTTGTTCAAATTTTGCATGAAGGTGTCTCTTGGTATAATCTAGAAGGTTATTGATTTTGGTGATGCTGCCTCCAGTGTTCCGTCTTTTATAGGGTCAAAGGTCATATTTTGATAGATGTCTTGAGTGTGCACTCTTGTCTGCGCTCTGGCGGTCACATTTTTAAAAGGATTTCGTTCAATTTTGCATGAAGGTGTCTCTTGGTGTATTAAATCTAAAAACCTATAGTTTTTTGTGATGCTGCCACTAGTGTCCTGTCTTTTATAGGGTCAAAGGTCATACTTCGGGGATGGAGTGAGTGCACTCTGCAGGCCACATTTCTTGATGGATTTCTTGTAATTTTTGTTTGGAGATGTATCTTGTTATAATCTACACATATTTACTTTTTGGTGATGCTGCCCTCATTGTTCTGTCTTTTATAGGGTCAAAGGTCATTTGTCCATTTTGTGCACTCTTACTTCTGCATTTCCTGACGGATTTCGTTCAAATTTTGCATGGTGTCTCTTGGTGTAATCTAAAACCTATAGTTTTTGGTAGTGCTGCCACCAGTGTTCCCTCTTTTATAGGGTCAAAGGTCATACATTGGAGAATGGCGTGAGTGCACTCTCCAGGCCACATTTCTTGATGGATATCTTTCAAATTTTGCATGGACATGTAACTTGGTATAATCTACACATCTTTACTTTTTGGCGATGCTGCCTTCATTGTTCCGTCCTTTATAGGGTCAAAGATCATATGTCATTTGTGCGCTCTAACTTACACATTTCTTGACAGATTTCTTTCAAATTTTATATAGAGATGCATTATACTCTAAATCTACACACATTGTTTTGGTGATGCTGCTCCTAGTGTTGATAATAGTCCGGGCCACTGGCGGCAATTTCTAAGCCATCCTTTTGTTTGAGGGCGGGGAGGGGGAGGTTCTTTGTCCCTCCTTCGAGGTGCCGGGGGACACATTCGTATTGCGCGCAATGGACATTTTTAGTTAGATATTGAATATTTGAGTGAAAGAGGCGTAAAGTGCATAATGAAAGGGACAAAAATAGATGATATCCATTTTGGCTTTGTTAGGTAAAAATCATGCAGAATTTAAAGGCCTTTAAAAATCACAATATGTGTAGTGCAGTGGCCAACATTGAAAAGTGTTTTTACTTAAATCACAATGGTCATGGTAAACACTCAGTTTTTGCTGCAGGAATTTGGTCAAAGCTACATACTGACAATTTTCGTACAGTTATTGCAGGCAGGTTCTAGAACAAAGCTATTGACATGAAATGCCTAGTAAACATGTCGGTAAAAATTGCTTTCAATGCAACATCTATTTCTGTTTCCAGCATCTTCTCTCAATGGCCAGAAGGATTCAATCTACAGCCTGGCAATGAACCAGTCTGGTTCTGTCATCATCTCTGGATCAACGGAAAAGGTAGATCAAGTTCATGAACGTTTCGGCCCATAGTGCAATCTCAAATAAATTGCATTTGCTTAATAAACAGCATCCCAAATTTAAAAAAAAAATCACCACTTCACACCAAATCTGTCTGTATAATGCAGGGGCATACCCGGCATAAATTAATGTCTAGTGCAGTAATGAAATGTTGTTGGATGATACATGTATATGTACACTAAAGGAAAAAAGAAACTTATAAAAGTTCAAGAGATCACCAAATTAAATTCTCTGCATGGAAATGTACCAAATTTGGATATAATGTTGATTCAATGCATGGCTTTAAATGACAGTCAATAACAAAAAGTTTTCTTCAATGCCACAAAAGAAATGTGCACTGAAGCAAAGGACTCTCTAATCCCCAAGTCACAAAGACAAACTGCAGCCTTGTACACCATATGCATGTCAATGAATGAAACAAAAGAATTTCAAAAGGGATTTGCACCCCTCGAGCAAGAGGATATTGATGTTCTGCCATGGTGCGCCCGTTCACCAGACCTTTCCCCAATTGAACATCTCTGGGAAGAGCATGGTCGACGTGTGTCAACCCATCAATCAACCCATCAATAGGGAGATGCTCATTGCAGCACTGCAAGAGGAATGGAACAATGTTCCCCAGGCTACCATCGCGAATCTGATCGGAAGCATGCGAAGACGGTGTACAGCTTGCCAGCAAGCTAGAGGTGGACATACTGGCTATTAATCTGTTTGGATATGAACTTGCAAATCCCTTTTGAAATTCTTTTGTTTCATTCATTGACATGCATATGGTGTACAAGGCTGCAGTTTGTCTTTGTGACTTGGGGATTAGAGAGTCCTTTGCTTCAGTGCACATTTCTTTTGTGGCATTGAAGAAAACTTTTTGTTATTGACTGTCATTTAAAGCCATGCATTGAATCAACATTATATCCAAATTTGGTACATTTCCATGCAGAGAATTTAATTTGGTGATCTCTTGAACTTTTATAAGTTTCTTTTTTCCTTTAGTGTATGTAGTGAATCCCATGTTTGCCTACCAAGTTAGCCATGTAGTTTAGTTTTTACTATAGAAAGCAGTAAAATCATGATGGCTCAGATACATTTTTAGTGAATTTCTGCATACAATGTAGACTTTTTTCATGCAGCATGAATTCTTTGCCATGGATGACATTTATACCAGTATATCATTCATCATTCTCAATGATCCAAATGTCAATCATGAAAACATACTCCACAGAGAAGAATAAAGCACTACGAGTACATTTGGATTGTCATCATTTTATATGTATCGGGCATCCGAGTTATGCAGTTAAATTGTATTTACCTACTCGCATTGAAAGCAACCGCTATTTACTGATGTGCTGCTTCTTCCATGAAATATTTATTTCATTGTTTAATACCTTGAGTCACAGAGCGCTGCACGTAAAACGGAAATCCAACCTTAATAGCAAGTTGTTCTGAAAGAAAAAATCAGAGAAGCGAATTTGTGAAAGTTTGTACGAAATCGGACAAGCAATGTAATCAGTATTCATATGGGAGTTTTAAGTTGGCCGAATCGGTAATATGTCACTGTGATGTAGTAGCGGACAACTCCCCCATTTGCTCCAACACACAAAATGACTAATAATGGCATTTTTGTCAAAATGTTTAATTCAGTAAGATCTTTTTTCTTGTATGAGGACCTATAGCAATATGCTATCTGCAATATATTGTATTGCCCTGAGGGAAAGTGTGCTTCAGAGAAACTAATGTTATTTAAGTTAACAACAAACGGGAGAGTTGTCCGCCACTATGTCACAATCGACTTACTAAATTTCCAATTTGAGATTCGTATAGATTCAATGATCTCATTTTTCAAAAATCCATAACTTTCTTACTCCTTGTCCGATTTCTTTCAAACTTTCACCAACCTGTTTTGCTTATTTTTCTGCTTTCACACAAATCATTTTATTACCAAGGTTGGATTGCCCTTTAAAAAGCCTTTGGTATTGCATAAATGTCAGACTATCAGCAAATGCAGGTCACAGTTAGAGCCCCCTTATTGAAATGTTACATGAATGTCCATGGAGATCTCTAGGAACATTTCACTCTGTTCTCGTTATTCACTACAGGTCCTGAGAGTGTGGGATCCCAAGACCTGTGCCAAGATCATGAAGCTCAAGGGCCACACAGACAACGTCAAGTCACTGGTCATTAACAGAGATGGCACTCAGGTAAGCTCTCTTGTTGACTTAAACTCAGCTTCCTTCATCGTCAAGGTACTGCTAGGCCGGTGTTCATAATACATGTAGTATACTAATAAACTGTAGCCAGGGTATCACTTTCTCATTTCCATTTCATGACTGGATTCATTTCGTTTACTTACATAAATAGAGTAATTTGTACAGAATAAAGAGCTTGGCACCTAGCACTCCATAAATCAGTGGATTAGAAGTTAAACCAGGTTTAACATATTCTGCCCTTATTAATAATCATGTTCTCAATGGATCATCGTGATATCCATTTTTTTCCGCACTTTGAGGTGGAACATTTAAGTTGAATTTCTTACATGGCCCTATTCCATAAGGTCATGATTTGATGAAATGAATTACATTAAAACTGAAAAATACACAAACCATTGAGCTGTAAGATTACAAATGTGACAAAGATGGGAGGGATCAAAAGAGAAATGTTATTCTAAGAAAATATATACGTGAAAGAAAAAGAATGCTTTTCAGAATTAGGGTAAATCATTGACATAAATGTGGACAAAATATTTTGGTTAAAATTTGCTCTTAAACATGCTATCTGATCCCACTTACCAGTGCCTATCCGGCAGCTCAGACGGGACGATACGCCTATGGTCTCTGGGGCAGCAGCGATGCATAGCAACCTACCGCATCCATGAGGAAGGCGTGTGGGCGCTACGGGCCAATGAATCCTTCACCACCTTCTACTCGGGCGGCCGCGACTGCTATGTTTACCAGACTGACATCAGGAATCCAGACGTGAGCGAGCTGATCTGCGAGGAGTGTTCCCCGGTCTTGAGGATAGAGCTGGTGCCCCAGGAAGATGCCATCTGGGTGGCCACCACCCGGTCTCATCTGAACCAGTGGGTTAGTGATGGTCCACTAAAGCCTTGTTCACACATGAGGCAGTAAACTACCTAAAAAAAAACATGCCGTGGCAAAATATATGAAACATTCCACCGTTTCGCGTAATATGTTCGCATCGCAAAAAGCAGTCAACACGCCGCTTCACTACTTTTTTCATTCAAGTCTTGCGCAACTTTTGAGACCAAATTTGTGATGTCCGCGCGTGCGCTTCCGGAGTTACGCAACATTTCGTAAGTGCATGTCAGACCCAAAATTGCTCAAAAACGTGATTTCGTGTACAAATCCAATGCAAATTGTGTTTCCAGCTAAAATTCATAAATGTTTAATTATTTTTACTTTTACTGTTTAAAAACAATTAATTTTATGTTGTTTATGATTATAATAGTGTCGGCGACGAATTCCATCGAAAAAACAATAAAAAAAAAGTCGAAAAACAAAGAAATACATAAGAAATTAAATAAACAATAAAATACATAAGAAAAAAAGGATTTCACCGAATTTTTTTTTGGTTTATTTGATCAGAATCTGACAAAGAGTCTCTATACAAAAAATTAGCAGTTTGGGGGCTTTATTTAATTAATTAGAGCAAACCATTAATTTTATGCATAAATTAGCATAATTAATTAGTTGTGACATTTTTCGGAGAAATTGACTATACAGTTTTGTAGATTACGTGGTCGGCGACGTGTGTGCCGATTTTCGTTGCGAATGCGCGGTGGACGGCCGAGATCTTAGGGGGGGGCGGAATCAGCCCCCCCCCCAGCTCTGAGATGGTTCTAAATAACCTGGCTCTATTAGGGTTAAAGAAATATAAATTTCTGTAAACATAAAGATACAGGAATAAGAACAGGATATGGCTGGAAAAACGGGGGGAGGGTAGAATTATTCAAGATGATTGTTGTATGGGAGGCATATGAAATGAAATGGCGTAAGCATTCAGAACACAGTAAGGCACAGTATGTTGAAATTAATTGGTAAGATTGATTTTGTGAGAGAATCCATGATTTTGTTACAGATTACAAGTATTACGCTTGGTGCCCCATAGTCAAATGATACTTTGTAACCTGCCTGAAACTGCTTGAACTGTAACAGTCGGGTAATCCATGAGAAGTCTGTTTCCATTTCCTATTTTTGAATATTATTTGATTGTATTCATACCAGTCGCGGATCTACACTGCAATTAACTGCCCGAAAGCTTTCGCTCATTCCTGCCTAATTTGCATAAAATAAACAATTTGTTTACGTAAAACCGCTACCGAAGAGTCTCAGCTAAATTAGTATCACTCGTAGTCAAATCAATTTTTAATTTGTGAAAACTTAGAGAAATGAGGAGCCATATATTTTTTTTTTAAAGTCTGAAAATGTAGCATTATTTTTCACATTTGCTGTCATTGCGCAAGATCAAAACTTTCACATATGAAAAATCAAAGTATATTGAGGGGATCCTCGAAATATCTTTTCATAATCATCCGTCGAACGGTTATGTCGGGGAAAAAATCGAAGGCAATGCATTCCATTAACCCTCTACCGTTCTTTGCGTGTAGTCCCACGTACATGTATATAGCGGTGCATGCAGGATGGTTTCAACTCGAGCGTACGCTAAACAGGGGTATTGTCAGTGATTGTTACCGACAAATTTGCTCTCAGCCAATCAGATTGCAAGGATTTCAGTATTTTTCATGTTAAGTCTTCGATTTTTGATGGCACTTTTACACAAAACTACTAACTGCGCAAACTTGAATCTGCCCATGGAGTGAGACTGGAGTTTAAAGTTTAGCAATATGTTATTTGTTTGCATATTCATTTTCGTCCTAGACTTGTGTCGAGGAAAAAAACAAAACCTCTTTTCTTGGCCCTCTGAAACAGAAAAATACTCGTATCTCAAAAATACTCGACGGTTTTCAGTGAAAATTGATATGAAGCATAATATCATCATTTCCATCTACTCTGGAATTTTCATGATATTTAAAGGGGAATAAAAGGCAACAAACATTAGCCTATAATCATGTAGATAATTGTCAGCCTATTACAAACATCTTGAAATTACTCCTATTTGATTATTTAAGAAGGAGAACAGTGTCTCCAAAAGTTGCAGTTTCCTTGCTTGACATTATCCCATGGGAGCTGCCATTTTCTTTACAAAGTAATGTCAGAGCAGTTCTATTTGTGAGATACCCACTGACCTATACACTAGCTACCGTGACACTCATGATCAGCTGTGGAATGCATGACAGTGGATTTTATCATAATAAACCATTTTTGTAGTAATGTACATTCAAATGAAGATACTTTTATCCTGTCATATAACCTATTTGTGTCAAGATATTTGGTTCAGCTGTTTCTTTTGTTAAGCAGGATTTGGCATGCACTTGTAAGTTGCATGGTCAGACAAAGGTTTGTCAATTCTTCAAAGAAGTGACAAAGACCTACAACTGCTCTTAGATATCACCTGTGCGAGACAATGGGGGTACCAAGATGGCTGCCATTTTGCATGGTTGGTTTTAGTTGTACAATAGCTATTCATTATGCAACATCTTATCCATTGTGTACAGGTAAATGGACACGTACCGCAATGACATCAGTTTTTTTCAAAATGGCAGCCCCCATGGGATATATCTAGCAAGAAATCTGCGAACTTTAGAGACTGTTCTCCCTACTCAGTAATCAAATCAGAGTATTTTCAAGTTATTTTGAACAGGCTGACAATTTTCCATATGATTATCAGCTAATGTATGTTGAGTTTCATTCTCCTTGAAGGCCCAAATTAGGGAGATACAAGAATGTGAATTTTCGAGGATTTCTGCCCCTCGTTCAGCGGAGGGCCTCGATAGCCGTTAGGAATTCAATAGCTTTGACGACTTTACGAGGAGTTAATTGGGGTGTAGAGCCGCGCCTGATACAGTTATATGAATTTGGTTTGCAGGAGTGATTCTACACCTATTTTTCTCCCTTTCTCTCTAATCATAGAGCCTTTCAAGTAGAAACGGGAGGAATGTTGATGATTACGACAATGTGGGCATGGAATCTGAATGCCCTAAACCCAAGATGACCATCGAGGGCGGTTCGAGCATCCGACAGTACCACATACTCAATGACAAGAGGCACATCTTAACGAAAGACACTGAAAACAGAGTAGCACTCTGGGATGTCTTGATGGTAAGTTTTGAGGTCATATCTTATTGTTTTCTTTCTGTTGCTCTGTCTCCTTCTTTCTCCATTTCACTTAACCAACTGGCTGCTGAATTCTCTCATTCCCTTCAATAGGTTTATGAGTTGATGAATTTTATTCAATCAATTAATTGCTCTACTTTCGTAAGTATCTTAACCTCCCTCTCAGTGAGTCTCTCTCTCTCTCTCTCTCTCTCCTGCTCACTTCCTGATTTTTATTTGTATATTATTTCTTTGCTTTATCAATAATCTTTTCTTAGTCTCTTATCCTTCCTCTCAGACTCCTGCCCCCTCTCCCTCTCTTCTTTTTTTAATAAAACATATGATTTTATTTATGTAATAGCACACTCTATAACGAAAATCATGTCAGTTCAATCACTCAGTTATGAATTATTACATCAAAGGTAAAATAAAAAGTACCATGTTGTTGATAAAGTAAATATGGTATTAACTTCATGGCAGATTAATTGCCAAGCAACGGCCAAAAAAAAAACCCCAAAAAAAACCAACGATCCAACCAAACAGACAAAATGTAATCTTTTACATCTTTCTACAAACAAAGATTTTCCACAATCGGTTGGTGTGAAATTTTATAACAAAATGCACAATATAAACTTTGAAAGATGCATTACGTTTTGGTAACAAACGCTTTTATTTTTGTGTCATGTATAATATTATTCAAATCATCAAATTTTTCCTCTGCCCTATGTTGTCCAGTTCGTCCCCATTTTCATAACAAATTTATAAATTTGGAAGCATGACAAGAAATTCGAACCTGTATGATGTACTTATTATTTGACGTGTATATGAAAGTTGTGATAAATGTTATGGGTACAAATAACCTTATAAGAATCCATTTCCTTTTTTAAAATTATTGCATTACAAGTACACAAAACCAGATTACTATACAACAGAATTGTATGTTGCATTGGATGGCAATGAAGGTCGTGTTATTTTTAGTAAAATGTTGATAAATTGTCCAACACATACTTTTTTTATTTTCCATGTTTTATTTAGAATTAACATAGAATTTTCACATTTTAATTTTTGTATAGCCAACTCTTTATAAGTCAGATATGGTTTATATTGTCATAGGGTAGTTTATGATGAGTGCCTTGTATATAACAGAGGAATTTTGTTTCTTTATTATTTCTTTATTTATTTATTTATTTATTAGGTGATCTGTCGTAGATCGACAGATCACCTCTTAATTTCGTCAAGATTTTTCTTCTTTATTTATTTATTTATTTATTTTTATTTTTCGCCCATTTTCTTGTTACCATGATTCCTCAAAAATTTCATTCTCAATTTTCTTCAAATTTTCGTCACTTATCAGACTTGTTAATGTCAAGATGTGGCATCTCATTCAAGGTCATCAGTTTATCATGACGTCATCCAGGCGCCATTTTGTAAAATCACATTATCAATCATATCAACATAACTGATCATTAAAAATCAAAAATATTAAATACACATAAACTTCAGGTCAAGGGTCAACATAAAATGTCATCAAAATCCGCGCACGCATCATGACGCGCACGTACGCGCGCGTCAAAATTTAAAAATGCTCAAAATCAAGAAAGGTCTCAATTGGAGTACGTTTCAGGTCATTTTAAGCATTTCAAAAATTTCCGCGCGCGCGTTATGCGTGCGCGCAAGTCGTAAATAACGTTAAAACGCTGTTTTTTCGATTGATTTGCAATCCTGATACTTTTCTTCATCATTTCCATCAACTTGGAATCAATTTCAATCAATAATAAGGTTGTACGGGCGAGTCAAAGTTCAAAATCCGTGCGCGCGTCTATGGCGAAAATAACGTAAAAACGTGCAAAAACATGCCTCTACAAAATTCACTCTAGCTCTTTAAATAGTCCGTTGACCCCCAATTTTTTTTTCATCATCAGGTAGAGTATGAATCATAGATTTCATTTCATGCGTCATTTGACCCTTATAAACATTATGACGTCATCAAAATGGCGCCAGAAGTCAAAATTTCCATTTTTCATGTTTTGACGTTATCACATTTATGCAAATTTGGATCTAGATTCTTAATTATTGGTCGTTTTTCGCCCAGATTTTGATATGTTATAGCTGAGACAATTCTCTACAAGATTAGTCACCACCATTTTTCATTTAGATGACGTCATCACAGCGAAATTTTCAATTAAAAACGACATGTCAGAATTTCCCTAATTTGCGTGTTATGTCAATGGAAGATGATTTTTTTTCGAATCATGAATCTACATGACATCGTTCTCTGAGCAGTATCTCAGTTATTTTTGGTCTATTTCCTTCCAGATTTTAATATGTAGTAGCCTGATAAATACTCTTTCTATGAGGGTTCGGTTTTTTCAATCTGATGCCGGGATCATTGTCAATTTTAAACTACAATATGTGATTTGAGAATCCCGTTTTTCGTGTACGTGTTATCTCTATGGGAAATGTTTTGGTCTATTGGTCAAAGCACTTGACTCCCATTCCGGTGACCCAGGTTCGATCCCCGGTGGCTCCATAAATTTTTTTTTTTTTTGCTTCTTTTTGCCTGTCATTTTACCATCCTCTTCGACTATTATAACATAAACAATCACAAACCATGCAATAAACTGCCTTATTTTCCGTGTTACGTCTATTAGAAGGTAGTGTGCAGTAGTTTGTGTACAACCCTATGGAAATTGTGATTCCTTGTCGTGTATTAGAGCTATGGCTTTATCTCCCAGTATCCTGCAATATCAAATAATTCTATTTGATATCACAATTTCTCAAAATTGGCTTAGTCAATTATCTTCAAATTTTTGTCAGTCATCAGTCCTAATAAGATCAAGTTCCCGCATCTTTTTCAAGGTCATCAGATTATTGTGACGTCATCCAGCCGCCATTTTGTAAACATCAACTTATGTTCGTATCTTCTTCACGAAATGTCATCTCTCTTTCATATTTGGCATGGCTAAGGTCAATGTCATTTCTGTCATGGTCATCACCATTATCATTATCATCATCATGATTATCATCAACATCATTATCATCATCACTGTGATGATATTCATGATGAAGATGATGCTTATCATAATCATCACCATTATCATCATCAGAATAATCATTATCAGCATAATCATCACCACCATTGTCGTCATTATCATCATCATTGTCATCATCATCATCGTCATCACCGTCATCACCATTGTGACGTCATCCAGGCGCCATTTTGTAAAAATCAACTAATGATTGTTTCTTCTTCACGAAATGTCATCTCTCTTTCATATTTGGCATTTCGCGTCCGTGTGCGCGTTATGCGCGCGCGCAGCGCGTACATAACGTAAAAACACCTTTTTTCCGCATGATGTGTCTTCCTGACACTGTTCTTAACAATTTCCAACTATTTACAGTCATTCTCGACCTTCCATAATGCCACACGCGTGCGTCAAAGTTTCAAATTTGTGCGCGCGTCAATGGACATTCTAATGTAAAAATTGATAAAAACATGCCTATCTAGAATCCGCCATAGCTCGTCAGAATGCGAGGAAACCCCCCAATTTCTTTACACAATCTGAAAGCCTGGGAGTTGTAGATCTGAATTCATGCAGAATTTTTGCCGATCGCATGGTCTGACGTCATCATATTTGCATATGAACTCAAAAAAAATGATTTTGAAAAAATGACATCATTTTTGTATTCATTTGATAATATTTCAGTAATAAGTGGTCGATTTTCTTCCAAATTTTGATATGTTATAGCTGAGACAATTCTCTACAAGATCAGTTACCACGGTTTTTCATTTTGATGACGTCATCACAGTGAAATTTTCAATTAAAAACGACATGTCAGAATTTTCCCTATTTACGTGTTATGTCTATGGAAGATGATTTTTTTTCGAATGATGAATCTACATGACATCGTTCTCTGAGCAGTATCTCAGTTATTCTTGGTCTATTTCCTTCCAGATTTTAATATGTTGTAGCTGAGACTATAAGCTTTTACAAGTGTGGTCTCCAATTTTTGATCAGATGTCGGGATCATGCCCAATTTTAAGTACTAAATGTGATTTGAGAATCCTGTTTTTCGTGTACGTGTTATCTCTATGGGAAATGTTTTGGTATATTGGTCAAAGCACTTGCCTCCCATGCAGGTGACCCAGGTTCGATCCCCGGTGGGTCCATAATTTTTTATTTTTTTTTTGCTTGTTTTTGCTTGTCATTTTACCGTCCTCTTCGACTATTATAACATAAACAATCACAAATCATGTAATAAACTGCCTTATTTTCCATGTTATGTCTATTAGAAAGTAATGTGCAGTAGTTTGTGTACAACCCTATGGAAATTTTGATTCCCTGTCGTGTATTAGAGCTATGGGGTTTATCTCCCAAGTATCCTGCAATATCAAATCGTCCTATTTGATATCACAATTTCTCAAAATTGGCTTAGTCAATTATCTTCAAATTTTTGTCAGTCATCAGTCCTAATAAGGTCAAGTTCCCGCACCTTTTTCAAGGTCATCAGATTATTGTGACGTCATCCAGGCGCCATTTTGTAAAAATCAACTAATGATTGTATCTTCTTCACGAAATGTCATCTCTCTTTCATATTTGGCATGGCTAAGGTCAATGTCATTTCAGTCATTGTCATCATGATTATCATCATGATTATCATCAACATCATTATCATCATCACTGTGATGATATTCATGATGATGATGATTATCATCAACATCATTATTATCATCACTGTCATGATATTCATGATGATGATTATTATCATCAACATCATTATCATCATCACTGTCATGATAATATAATGATCATCATCATGATTATCATCAACATCACTATCATTACTGTCATGATGATATTCATAGTGATGATGATGATGATTATCATCATTATTATCATCACTGTCATGATGATATTCATGATGATGATTATCATCAACATCATTATCATCATCACTGTCATGATGATATAATGATGATCATCAACATCATTATCATTACTGTCATGATGATATTCATAATAATGATGATGATGATTATCATCATTATCATCATTATCATCATCACTGTCATGATATCCACCAATCATCCAAAATTCATTTTCACACACTTTATGCCCCATTGAAACAAAGGGGGCGCTATTTCACTAAGGTAGGTAGTAGAGCCTACGAATTGAAAATGCTAGGAAAAGGCTGAAATCATAAAAATCGTGAATAGATTCATTATAATTAATCTCATCGTGATATCAACCTCATCCTTCACATTATCATTTTGTCATTCGTCTTCGTCAAAATTATTAAGATCAAAAGACAGATCACCTAATTCGTCTCAGAGACGAATTAAATGTCTAGTTAAGTTTGTTTTCTTCCATGGTCTCTCTCACCCTCTTGTTTCTAAAAGATATTGTGATGTGTGGATGGTACACATAATTGACAAAGACTAGTCATGCTTTTCTGATGATTTGCTACATGTATGTAACACTCCATTTCCCCTTTGCTTGTCATTGTATTCTTAGGCCAAGAAAGTTGAAGATCTGGGCCATGCAGACTTTGAAGTGGAGATAAAGAACAGATTCCAGATGATTTATGTTCCCAACTGGTTTGCAGTGGACCTGAAGATAGGGGTAAGTAACACAAAAATGGATCATACAATTGTATGTCATACCCATATCAGTGCTTTTGTCAGATTTATTGGGGGAAAGATATAAGGCTTCCAAAGTCACAAAAACCTCATTTAAAAAAAAAAAAACCACCGTTTCAATGGTGGGTGAGACACTAAACATCTATTGCACCTGTTCCTAAATTACTTAGAATTTTATATGTTCAGTACTGCAGACACATCATAGAGCATACTATTTTTGAAGATTTTATGACAACCTTCATTTATGAAACCTCTTTAATGCTACCCACTAAATCTTTATTCACTGTAAACCATCACAGTTATCTTTTATCAACTGTTGAGAGCAAGAAGGGCGTTAAATCTGTGTTATGGTATATGAGACAACTCCCTTCTAGCCATCAGAAGACGATATGAAACATAATCAAATGATGGGGCAGTCTAGAGATTCAAATTACATCAAATAAAGAGTTAAAGGGCTACGAGTCGAGTTTGTAATCACGCAATTTTGTTTGTTTTTCTGCTCTAACTTACAGATGTTATGCATACATTTGGAGGAATCCGACTGTTTTGCTGCATGGGTCTCATCGAAGGATAGTGGGCTAGGACCTGCGGATGCGCCTGATATTAAAGGTAAACAACAGGTTGTTGACAGTTTGAAAGTATAATCGTGTTTGTAAACAAAGTCAAACTGAACCGAATTAAAGGGACCTGCTTTTGGCACTCTGAAAAAAATAACTCTTTGATCCATGGTTGTGAATTAGCATCAATCTGATAGGCCTTAGAAATTTATTGAGGGTATAAAAATGCACAAAGGTGGAGTTTACGAATTCAGATTTGATGCATAGTTTTTAACCAGACATGTGCTCAGGTGACAATTTTGACTATGTGTATTTTCGTCGAAGATATTAGGTAATGGGTAGTGTTGCAATTAGGTTTAAGGTAAGGATTATGGTTAGGGTTGGGGTTAGGTTTTGTGTTTTGTCCAGGGCTAAAGTTAGGAATTTGGTAGCGCAGAGTTGCTGTTGCTAGAGCATGTGTTATAGAAATGCATATAATTCCTGCTTATGTTTTATTTTGTATTGTATGTTTGTTATGTTGAGAAAGTGATTTCAAGAAGATAATTCTTTTACTGCTCATGGTATCTTTTATTGGATTCGCCTAGAAATTATCAAAAATTTGCATCCATTCCTCTTCCTTTGTATATAGTGAACTATGGAGGACTTGTTCTACAGGCCTTACTGGAACACTGGCCAAGGACACATGCATATGATCCAGATAGCATCAACGGGCATGGTAAGAGCTGTATTCAACTTTTCATAAAAATTTCATAAAAATTGTATGAGTAAAGAGGGGAATATCCTTGTAGGCACTCGGTTTCAATGGTTTTTAATAATTATGTGGGGCATATTTCTCATTCTAACCCATCGTTACAGTGATCTCAGTGAAATTGACGTAATAACCTTCCTGAAAACGTCCTTGGATAGATTTTTATTGTCTTACTGCCGATATCCATTACAGGATTGTGTTCACATAGAGATGCACTCCCTTTCCGTAAGAAATTCTTGCTTAGAACATGCAAATATACTAAACATGTAATCTATATGAGGAAGATCAATGTAGCACCAAACTCGAAATTTAGTAGTCATTTAAACACTAATTTCATTTGGGAAAAGGAAGCTCCTTTACCCAAGGTCACAGAATTTATGATTTTTTTTTTCTTCACAGATGCTGATTAAAACTGTGACAGTAATAGATATCATTAAGTATCTAAAGTTCTGACCTATAGTTTTCCAAAGCATAAGACCAGGCACAAATAGTATTTCTTATTCTTCTGGCTATTATAATGTATATTTGTTCAACATGTTATTGGGACCTTGAAATTGATGATATGAAATTAGAGAAAGAATGTACAATCATGTAATGCATTTTATGTGAATGAGCTTTTAAATGTAAATGTGCAATATTAAAAATGCAAACAATTAAAAAATACATTTTTCTTGTTGATACAGTAAATGGCATCGACACCAGCACAGACGACATCAACCTGACTGTAAACTCTTCGTCGCCGACCTCCCCCCACCCTCCGCACACTGTCATCAACAAGGGGAACAGTTACTTTAGCGTCCCTCCCCACACACCCGTCATCTTCAGCGAGGTCGGAGGTCGCACCCTCTTCCGATTTCTGTGCAGAGATGCCAGTGGAGACTCGGAGAGGATGCTACTGAACGAGAACGTACCTCAGTGGGTTGTCTCTGTCACTGTCGAGGTAGGCCTTTCTCTCCCTATAGCCCTTTGAGTTTGATTATACTTGCAGTCAGAGTTCTCAGTTTCACTTTATTGCACATCATCAGTACACTTTAATAGCTTTCAAAGAGTAAGCTTCATGTATGATGTTTTTAAACAATCATTGCCATCTCGTAACTTTTTCTTGTTTAAAAAGACTTGTGAATGCTAAATGAAAAATTGGGCATTACATATTCATGCAACCTACAAATTAGAGATAAATATTGATAAAAATTAACTTCTATTTATAATTTTCATGAATAATATCCCAAGAATTACAGGCAGCATCAATGAAGTACATTTCCATGTAACTCTTTGCAGAATATTTTGGATTTCCATGACATTTGTCCTATTATTATTATTCTCTCTCTCTCTCTCTCTCTCTTTCTCTCTCTCTTGGCAGCATAATCAACCAAAGTTCAACAAGATTTCATTCTTTCTGCAACCTCACAACCCATCTGGAAATAGAACTTTGAAAAAGTAAGTTGAGTACATGTATTAAGAAACCTGAAAGACAGAAACAAAAGAGTAAACAGAAAAATGTGATGCACTGATTAGCTGCAATTTTTCTTTAGTGTTATTATGCATCAAGTTCATATCAACTAGACATGCAGGGCTTCTCACCAATTTTTTATTTTCCTGCACCAGATCCCTGTTTACACTTTAACATATTGTAGTCTGGAGTAAAGTCTACTCAAGCCATTTGTACATGTCTGTTCAAATTCATATTTCGTTGTATGCAATTGTTTGTTCTTATTTTGCTACAAAAAGAAAAGAAAACCCTAATGCAAATCTCAGTAGGTAAAAAGATTTACATATATCTACCGATTAACATCTATGTTATACATTTATTATTCCTTCATTAACAGGGACAGACTTTCTGCCAGTGACATGCTACAAGCCAGGAAGGTCTTAGAGCATGTCTATGAGAAGGTGATGGGGGCATACACGTCGTCCTCATCGCCGTCAGCGGGGGCAGCAAATGGATACGGAACGGGAGAGGGAGCTGACAGGGACTCCGAACTTAGCAGTATCTCAGAGGAGAAAGTAGAGCTATTATGTCAGGACCAAGTAAGCATCAATGCACATTCTTTATACCCTTTTCTTATTTGCAAAATTTTGCTCAACTCTGTAGTTTTAGTGGGGCTTAGGCTTTAACGAATAGTATGGGATTAAGCTGATTTATTTTTCACACTCAGTTTTACCAAAATAGGGTAGGCAGAACAATAGTACAGGATTATTCGGCCCTTTAATAGGGTTAGTACATTTTGGAGAGGCCAGGCAAAAAAAACGTGCTAAGCATTCAAGTATGATCAGTATCAGAATAGCCCGGGCCGAATGATCGCAGTGAAGGCCAATGCCGAATAAATATTCATGAGCTACATGTACATGCATCTAAATAGTCTGGGGGTGTGTTACTTAGCTTGAATTTTCTTAGGTAAGGCAAAAAGTACATGACTAAAATTCAAGTGAGGTAGGCAAAAATAATAGAGACTGGGGTTACAGATAATGTTGGTAAAAAAAATTGTTAAAAAGACATAAGCCTCATTCTGACATGACGCTGTAGACCACATTAAAAAAACCCATTTCAGCAAAATATATGTTTTTAGCTCACCTGAGCCTAAGGCTCGAGTGAGCTATTGCGATGGAAATTTGTCCGTCGTGCGTCGTGCGTCGTCCGTTAACTTTTTACATTTTCATCTTCTTCTCCAAAACCCATGATCGGAATTCAACCAAACTTGGTAGGAATCATCCTTAGGGGTAGGGGACCCAAAGTTGCTAAAATGGTACATGTGGGCCCCAGGGGGAGGGCCCCCAATTGTAAAAGCTATGTAAATTTCAAACATCTTCTTCTCCAGAACCAGGCATAGCTCAGACTTGGTATTGTGTATGGAGATACGTCTATAGATGAAGAATGAATGTTGTTCATGAAATTTCTCTGAGTGGCCCTATAGGGGCTCTGTGGGGGTAACATACTGGAGGGGGGGGGGGGGGGGGGCGCTGCCAGGCAAAATGTACATTCTGATCTTCTTCTCCAAAACACATTATCGGAATTCAACCAAACTTGGTAGGAATCATCCTTAGGGGTAGGGGACCCAAAGTTGCTAAAATGGTACATGTGGCCCCCAGGGGGGCCCAGGGGGAAGGCCCCCAATTGTAAAAGCTATGTAAATTTCAAACATCTTCTTCTCCAGAACCAGGCATAGCTCAGACTTGGTATTGTGTATGGAGATACCTCTATAGATGAAGAATGAATGTTGTTCATGAAATTTCTCTGAGTGGCCCTATAGGGGCCCTGTGGGGGTAACATACTGGAGGGGGGGGCGCTGCCAGGCAAAATGTACATTCTGATCTTCTTCTCCAAAACACATGATCGGAATTCAACCAAACTTGGTAGGAATCATCCTTAGGGGTAGGGGACCCAAAGTTGCTAAAATGGTACATGTGGCCCCCAGAGGGGCCCAGGGGGAAGGCCCCCAATTGTAAAAGCTATGTAAATTTCAAACATCTTCTTCTCCAGAACCAGGCATAGCTCAGACTTGGTATTGTGTATGGAGATACGTCTATAGATGAAGAATGAATGTTGTTCATGAAATTTCTCTGAGTGGCCCTATAGGGGCTCTGTGGGGGTAACATACTGGAGGGGGGGGGGGGGGGCGCTGCCAGGCAAAATGTACATTCTGATCTTCTTCTCCAAAACACATTATCGGAATTCAACCAAACTTGGTAGGAATCATCCTTAGGGGTAGGGGACCCAAAGTTGCTAAAATGGTACATGTGGCCCCCAGGGGGGCCCAGGGGGAAGGCCCCCAATTGTAAAAGCTATGTAAATTTCAAACATCTTCTTCTCCAGAACCAGGCATAGCTCAGACTTGGTATTGTGTATGGAGATACCTCTATAGATGAAGAATGAATGTTGTTCATGAAATTTCTCTGAGTGGCCCTATAGGGGCCCTGTGGGGGTAACATACTGGAGGGGGGGGGGCGCTGCCAGGCAAAATGTACATTCTGATCTTCTTCTCCAAAACACATGATCGGAATTCAACCAAACTTGGTAGGAATCATCCTTAGGGGTAGGGGACCCAAAGTTGCTAAAATGGTACATGTGGCCCCCAGGGGGGCCCAGGGGGAGGGCCCCCAATTGTAAAAGCTATGTAAATTTCAAACATCTTCTTCTCCAGAACCAGGCATAGCTCAGACTTGGTATTGAAGAATGAATGCTGTTCATGAAATTTCTCTGAGTGGCCCTATAGGGGCCCTGTGGGGGTAACATACTGGAGGGGGGGGGGGGCGCTGCCAGGCAAAATGTACATTGTGATCTTCTCAAAAACACATGATCGGAATTCAACCAAATTTGGTATGAATCATCCTTAGGGGTAGGGGACCCAAAGTTGCTAAAATGGTACATGTGGCCCCCAATTGTAAAAGATATGTAAATTTCAAACATCTTCTCCAGAACCAGGCATAGCTCAGACTTGGTATTGTGTATGGAGATACCTCTATAGATGAAGAAAGAATGAATGTTCATGAAACACTGAGTGGCCCTATAGGGGCCCTGTGGGGGTAACATACTGGAAGGGGGGGGCGCTGCCAGGCGAAATGTACATTCTGATCTTCTCCAAAACACATGATCGGAATTCAACCAAACTTGGTAGGAATCATCCTTAGGGGTAGGGGATCCAAAGTAGACCATGGGGTGGGGGGGTGAGAATTATGTTAATTTCTAACATCATCTCATGTACATTCTCCTAGTTGTTTCAATTTCTAACATATCTCCTGGTGCTGCTAGAGAGAACATGCACCAGATATGAATTGATCCACATCAGGTGAGCGTCGTGCCCCCTGGGGCTCTTGTTTTCAAGTGCTGTAACATTGATCTGACCTTGCTTGTATGAAATTGTATCTTTTCCCAGGTACTAGATCCCAACATGGACCTCCGCACAATCAAGCATTTCATCTGGAAGAGTGGTGGCGATCTCACTCTGCTTTACCGCAGCAAACATACCAACGCAACCTGAGCAAGACTTGTGTTCCCATGTTACAAATATTTATGTGTGACGGTGTACAAATGTGGTGCTCATCCCCATTTTAGAACATCTTGCATAGACTATTAATGCATGTGGCTTTACTGTGATGAATGTGTGCAAGTCCGCTCGCAGAGAAGTTAGCATGGGGAAATAACCTGTGGTAGCAGACCTTGTCTTCCTGCCTCAGCAACAGTGCTAGCTATGGTGAAGGTCTGAAGAAGCTTGCAGAACAGCAAGTGTAAGCTTATGAAAACAGATAACTTTTTTTACTGATTGTGGATGAATATCTAATTCTCAACATATATCATTTTTGACTGATTGTGAAAGGAGAGCTAGCTGTTCCTCAATGATACATCACCAATCAGATGAGACTCTTTAGTGATTTATGTACTAGTACATCTCCTGGTCTGCTGTTGATACTGGTAATCAGTGATCTCTTATGCCAGTGTTTGTTGACATTGATGATGGCAGTAATTGGTCTGATTTGCAAGGTGTATGGATGCAGGGATGTCATTACTGGCTAGTCATACCCAAGGTTCTCACCGGTACATACAGTAACACCCTTGAATTCTCCATGCTTCTGACAATGGTAATTAAAATGTCAGTGCATACTTTTAACCCTGCAAACTTGCTTTGGTTGTCCTAAATCACCCCCTTGGATGATCTACGACCACACTTCACTTGGTTTCGGTGAAGGGTAAGCAATTTCCTACTGAGAGGCCTCGTCATACCTACCTGGCGCTACCTGTCATCCTATTCAGACAATGGTTCTCATTAGTTCCCGGAAGCAACTAATGACATGAGCCTAGACAGCCAGAGTTATTGCAGCAAACACATTAATGGAGTTTTATCGGATCCTGCCAGATTTGTGGCTTCACACTGAAGAAATTCCCAGCCAGATTACTGCTGATGTAGACACACAGGTACTTAGGTACTGAGCATGCATGTATATGTTCAGAGTGGTCTCTTTTTCATTCAGGCTTGACAAGTTCAAATTATGTATATTTTTAATCACAAGTCTATCTAGGGCATGCTGAAATGATTATTTTTACAATGTTATATCATTTCCATGTTTCAAAATATACAGGAAAGGACATGGATAGCTTATTGTTGTCCCTTAAGACCAAACCTTATTTTGCCATAGAATAACTATTTTGATGTCTCAGTATCTCAATTTGTGGTGTATAAAGACAGAAGGGATTAATTTATTGGTTGTATAAATGATGTGATATTTTGTACAAGTCATCTTTTTGTTTGAGATCTGTTTAAACATAATATGTACTTTCTTCAAGTATTTCATTTGGAATGCAGAATGTAGTTGTTAATTTTGTATGATTGCTTTTTGCTCGGAAGCTATCATTTACATTTTAAAATATGTACATGTAGCATGTGTGCGTCTTGGTGTTTTACAATATGCTATTCAACCTAAACAGGCTCTTGTCGATCTGCTCCACATACTTGAGTTAATACAAGCTAGACCAAAAATGTTTTCATTAGAACAATGAAATTGAATTTAATTTTGTGCAATGTAATGTAACCTCAAATGTACAATTATCATTTCCTCTGTTTCTACAAGATTTCAACCCAAGGATTTCTGAGATTTTGATTGGTCTGTCTGTTGGATGTTCAGAGCAGTTCTGTACAGTGAAAACTTGCTATAAAGAGCTCCGATATAACAAGATTCCTGATATAAAGTAATTTTCTGGTCCCTGGTCTTTGTTTTTTTTTTAATCCTGATATAAGGAGATTCCTGATATAACAAGGTAATTTCCATTTCCATATATACATTCATCAGATTAACTTGATATATAGTATGAATTAAAATAGTATTGTCTTCTCTTTATTAAATGTACCCTTATGTAATAGCATAGCTAAAATTGTTTTACGCATTTGTATCAGCAGCATTATAACTTTAGTTTATACTTAAAGCTATCATTTCCTTTTTATCAAGTGAGCTATTGATCAAAAGGAATTTATATGCAGAAAGTTATGCCATTGTATGAATCTAGCAGTCTATTCTTTGCCACATGTACATTATCTTATGAGATTATATGTATTATTATTTTTGATATGATGAAATCTCTTTTGGAGGGTATTTTCATTAATTCAAGATGCTCTTTTTTCAGTGACACTGAAAAGTGAATTCAGTAGGAAGTCAAAGGATCATCTGTATTTTCTTCTTTTAATTTAATCAACCCAGTTCTCGAACCTCAAGGAAATAAAAGATTCTAGTAGGAAAAACCATTATTATTCCAATCTCATGTATTCATTTTGGTAGGAAAATGTCTCCTCATGAGAGCACTAATATGACATACCCATAATTAAGATTTCATCATTATTTAGCTGTATGCGTATGATTTTATGCAACATTGATTTATTTGCCCAAAATGTTTTATTTTAAAAAAATATACTGAAACAAAAGTACACCAAATGTCCTACATGTATTTTTTTCTTATATGAAGTAGCAGCAAGTATAATTATATTGTAAATATATGATTATAGATATCAATGATGTGATGTAACATATTCTTATAATTGGATATTGGTGACTATATAGCAAGTATAAATATAAGAACTATGAATAAAAAAACACTTTAAAATGAACTGTTTTGTTTTTTAATGTTTTCCGTATATATTCAGTCTCGATCGTCTGCACATGAGAAAATAAGAGAGAGAGTGAGAGATCGAGAGAGAAAACAAGTTGCAAAGTTGTGTATATCAAGAAAATAATGGAAAAGTGAACAACACTTTAACCCTTTTGAGACAATTGACCACATTTTGCGGTTTACCAGATACAGTGTCCATTTTTGTTGCATGAACATATTGCGTTTGATGCAAGGAATTTTAAAAGCTTTAAAATCCTTAAAATGGCAACACATTGAGAGAGGTTCAGAATTGGCAATTTTTTTTTATAATGTTCCTAAATGTGTACATGTATTATGTTGTTTTCAAAGAATTACATTTTACTTGAACCATGTAGTATTCAAAGAACAAAATGTGATAAATTTAGCCCTCAAATAATTCCTGTCATGAAAGGGGGCGGGGGAATAGATAGAATGCCATGACAGGAGTAAGGAATGAGAAAGGATTAAATACCATACAGAATTGGAACTAAAACAACATAAAATAACACAGAGATAAATGAGAATGGACAGGTAAGGGTATAGTGGAACCTCAAACTGCTGGGACCAAGGAAAATTACCTCTTTATATTGAAACTTTGTGATATCAGGGCAAAAAAAACAAAAGAATACAAAGAGGGACAGGCAAAATTACCTTGTTATAATGAGTTTGTTATATCAGTGTCCTTTATAATGAGGTTCCACTGTATAAGCAAGAATGATGTACACTATTGAAATAATTTCATCAGAATTTTTAGCGGCTTTTTTTTTTATATGTCAAGTTATTTCTATATATTTCATTTCAAGGAATGAATCATTACTTCAACAGATTATTAATGATCCTGCTCAAAAAATTTGCATATCTTCTTCATAATATATTTTGCAAAATCAAAATAAGTACTATTATAGAAATCTCTGCAATATTAACATCAATGATTTGGAAATATTGTATTTAAAAGATCAAGAAATATTAACATTTCACATAAGATTTCAGAATCGTTGCATACATTATTTTATAAAATATACATACATGTGACCTGAGACTGCCATGTCTTGCAGTATTGCATCTTAATTACAAATGGCACAGGAAACTGCTTTAAAATAAATGTTGGGAGCAAAATGATATATCAAAACTCAAATGCGAAGATGCTGCAATCATAACCTACAGAAATCACTATTGGTGACAAATTTTACACTTTATCCTTTGAATAATTTTTAGAAAAGCAAAGTTGCCAAAAAGTGCAAGTTCCACGCACATGCAGTGTACTAGTTGAATGATAGGATGTTTGAAGGAAGAGTGAAACTTTTTTCACACACATTAAAGGCCAAGTCCACCCTAACAAAAAGTTGATTTGAATAAATAGAGAAAAATCCAACAAGCATAACACTGAAAATTTCATCGAAATAGGATGTACAATAAGAAAGTTATGGTATTTTAAAGTTTCGCTTAATTTCGCAAAACAGTTATATGCACATCCTGCTCAGTATGCAAATGAGGGAACAAATGACGTCACTCACTCACTATTTCTTTTGTATTTTATTATGTGAAATATAGAATATTTTAATTTCTGCAGATTTCACAATTAGGAAGCTCTCATTGAATTGTGTATAGGTTGCAACAATGGCAATTACACATGTTCAGCGAGGAATCAAACCTTGTTTCACATTATAACAAGGAAAAATTAAAATATTTCGTATTTCATGTAATAAAATACAAAAGAAATAGTGAGTGGGTGATGTCACTGGTTCCCTCATTTGCATACTGAGCAGGATGTGCATATAACTGTTTTGCGAAATTAAGCGAAACTTTAAAAATACCATAACTTTCGTATTCTACATCCTATTTTGACGAAATTTTCAGTGTTATGCTTGTTGGATTTTTCTCTATTTATTCAAATCAACTTTTTGTTAGGGTGGACTTGGCCTTTAAGAATTTAACCGATGGAAATGTCACTTTAAATGCACTGTATATAATGTGAAATGAGGAAGTTCTATCCTATATTTTTTTCCTATATCTTTTTCATTATAGCTAAACAATGGATTTCCTAATTACTAGTAATCAAACTGGCTACAAAAACATATTTGCCTGAGATATTACAAAAGAGTTGCGCCAAGACAATGAGCCATCGGTACAAAAGTGACAGTTCCAGGTCTGTATTCATGTCCTACTCTACTATTAGAGAACCTGAATTTACTGTACGACTCGAGTCAAGTACTATACATGTATATCCGTTAAATGAAAATGCCTCCAAAAGTATAAAATGAATATTAAAATAAACAATTGGTGGGGGGCAATTAGAAGACATCAATTAACCTTGAAACTCGAGGCAAGTACTAAATCCATTAAATTACAATATAAAATGTACAGAACTACATGTACATGTAAACAATAAAATTGGTCCGGTGGAGGGGAGGGTAAATAGAGAACCTTAATTAACCTTAAAACTTGAATCAAGTACTATATCCACTATTGTGACAATGCCTCTACATATATGAAATGTATATAGAACTAAACAATAAATTGGTCCTTGGGTTAAGAAGCAAATAAGCCTCCAGCAATTCTCTATATCAAATTCTAAACTCTTCAGGACGAAAAATCGCCAATGGTTGAATTCATCTCAAAAATATCAAACTGGAAAGTTGAAAAATTTCCTGCCAAGTAAAATGCAAATGTCTCTCAACAATATAAAAGACTTGATCACACAAATATTCTTATCTGATTTGGCTACTTGTGAACAATGAATAAAAAATTCTTTATCACTGTCTGGAGTGTCTGCTTCCAAAATAAGCAAAAGACAAAAGATATCCAAATCTTAAGTGCAGTGACATAATGGAAGTATACAGAGTGTAAGCAGATCCAAGTTCTAAGGAGTTATATGATTATACTAATATATTTGTTCAGAATTCATGAAGCCCCAGATCTGGTTATACAAAAAGTATTGTCTTTTTGTACTTATACTACTCTAGTTTATTGGGGAGGAATAGAACAACCAGGTGTACAAACATTTAGAAAAATGAATTTTTATTACAATTTCCATATATTTGTAAAAGCTAACAACCTTACATTTTTTTCAGTATATATATATTTAAAAAAAAAGATGTGCCTCTGTCATGTTAACATTGTCACAGTACAAAATTAAAGCAATAACATATAGATAGATCATTCAAAAAATCAATATAAATACAATTTTAAAATAGAACTCATAAAAGATATTTTCTCAAATAATGTAAAATCATATACTCTGTACATAAGACACATGATGCATGTGTACCATTACTAAACCCGGACAAAGTTGCAGTTGGCAACAGCAGTAAATATTGACAGACATTTTTCTTTCTTGACTTCACTATTTTATACTGCTCTTATTTTTCAAGGCGAAATATCTTGTTATCAACTTCAATCATAACCTTACTTTGGTGTCTAGTTTTAAGGCAGATACAAATATGATGAGCATGTTAGTTACACATCAGCAATATAAAAATTATGTTAAAAAGATTTTAAAATACCAATATTTGGCGACTTTATCCGGGTTTCACAATGCCCAGCCATACACAATATTACCTTATTCAAAATTTCCATGAACAGAGGTCAATTGCAGCATCCTTTCTTTTTGAGTTTATCTTTAGAATGTTCTGAATCTCCACTCATGTCTACAGTGTCCTCTTTCTTTAGAGGGTTTTCCCCTGTCCTTGGCAAGATGCTGGTGAAAATATACTCAAACACTTGCTCCACATTCGTACCCATTTTGGAGCTGGTCTCAAAGAAAGGCACCTGTATTTTCTGACTTGGATCATTCTTCTTGATCTCCTGAAAGCGACTGGCATTGAGTCTGTAAGCAAACTCCTTGGCTTCTTCTTGTGTAACTTCCCTGTGGTAAAATTGAACAAATATCTGTTATACCAAAGTCAAAAGTTGATAAGACAGTTTGGTAGATAGATAGACAGGAAAAATGAGAAGAATATCAATAGTTGTACAACTCTGCTCAAATGGCAATTTAATACCCCAAAAAACAATTAGGTATAGTGAAATGTTGTGCAAGTGTTGTTTAGCTGTATCTGTATATAAATGCATTTGTTTGTTTTCTGGTTCCAGTTCATTCTTGCACTTCACTCTGATGAGTGTAAGATGAAATGCTTCAGGATGTCTTTGTCCACACCTTTTCTTTTACTTTGTAACACGAACCATCTACTGGGAGTAAAATGCCTTAAAATTTGTTTACAAATTAAAATTCCTCCCATCAAGCTTCTTTGTTTACTTTTATATAGTTTAACTAGGGTTTCAAAGACACTTCCTACCTGGTACTACTGTTGACTAGATCAGTCTTGGTCCCTGTCAGACAGAGGAGACAGTCTTCCTTGGCAGCCTCCAGGAGGGGTATATAGCGCTCCTGCAGGATCTCAAAGGTGCTCCTCCTTGTTATGTCATATGCTACGATGGCAGCTGAAGCATCGCGGCAATAGAACGAACTCAGACCGGAGAATCTCTCCTCCCCGGCAGTATCCTAGGGTTCAAGGAGATTTCGAAAATGACAAACCGACGATATATAGAAGAAGAGAATGAAAGTAAACTGGTCATCAATAGCATTAAATGCTACAGAGGAACAGACTCGTTCTCTTTTTTTTTTTTTTTTTTTTTTTGGGGGGGGGGGGTGGCTATACACCTATTTAGGCAGGCAGGCTTCCTATTAGGGGATGACACCAGGCCTACATTCTAAGGGGTTGGGAAGGAGGAAACTCTGGCTATTTTGACCCTGGTTGTAATTATCTTTATGAGCCAATGCTCTACACCACTATTTTCCCAGGCCTAATAAACCCAATTTTTAAAAATTGAAAGGAAAATACTACAAAAGCATACAATCACTATGTACTGTAAGCCTTCTTTTCTACTTCTTACCCACATAGCACTAACAAAAATAAATTCTGGGGAAAAATTGTTTGACCTGCAGGATCAACTGAATTTATTCATTCAGTTTATTATCTCATTTATTTTGTTTCTTTTAATGATTAATGTTTGCTTTCTTCTCCAAATAAGATCTTGTCATGGTCCAAAAAAGTCTGCAACTTTGTTATTCACTGCACTGTATTCCTGTATGTATTATCAGATTGAGAGTCATTGTAGAATAAGCCAGTTCGTAATTACAATTTGCGCATGTGCAGGTAAACGTCACATGTACCGAGTACAATTTACCTTTATACGCTGTCATTTTGTATGCACTACTATGCGCACTCCAGTATGATTTTACATGCTTTAAACAAGTAGCTCATCCACCAAAACAGATGCGCGTGTGCATACAAATTGGGGTCATTTCAGGGTTTTTCGTACCATGTACTAACTGACTTATTTTTGCTTTGCTAGAGAGAACTTACATGACTTTGTGTAAATTATTTAAAAGCATACAGTACTTACCCACAAGGCTACGTTATAGTTTCCCCATTGTTTGAGAAAGAAACAAGCTCCAACAGTTTGCTATAAAACAACAAATATTGCAAACAAATTCAACAACATTATATATTTAACTGAATTTCTACATGAAAATATGAAATTATTGAAAAATTAAAATGTTATTGTGTGTTCTTTTTGTCGTTTTTTTATTAATATTATTTTTGTTGTTCTTGCGTTATTAAAATTGTATGCAGGTGCATAATTGAAGTTTATGCCAATTGCTTGAAAGGTTTGATGGTCATTGGTCAACTTAACCAACTAATCCCACACTCCTGACATAGGTGATGAATCACAGCATTTACCTAATACCATATTTCTGTTTAAACCATTTTTCTTTCATTCCTCTAGCTAACAATGTATGATACAACTCCTTTCCTTCTATTAAACATACAACAGAAAGGATACATTTTCTAAAAATCTTTTCATGAAGGGGAGTGTAATGTTCTCTCAGGACATCAATAGGGGTATTCACACATTGAGCAATTAGTGAGATTTGAATACAAATATTTGAATTGAGATCAGGATTTCACTCCTTTCATGTGTGTGAAATCCGTGAATCCAAAAATCTCACTAAAATAGTGAGATTTTGCAGAAACACAAGGAAAGGAAAAACAAAAGAAATACATTTAAGCAAAGAGAAGAGAAAACATTTTTAGGTAAAGAGAAACATTTTTAGGTAAAAAGAAAGAAAGATAAGATGACAGAAAAAAACAATGAAATATATTAAACATTGATATAGATAAGATGAAGGAAGAAATATGAAATTGGCCTCTGGTCTCTATTCGGGTATGTGCAACATGGGTCAAACAATATTGATGTTGTTCGCTAGTAAGATTTTTTTTTCCTGATGTGTGAATGGTTGCAGTACAAACAAGATTCTGAGCTTGATCAGAATCTCGGTTTTTGGGAGCGTGTGAATGCCCCTATATACATGTAGTCACATATGCAAATTGGTCTACAGTCACCACTGGCTGTGCAATAAAAAACTAGCTTCTATGCATATTCATTATTATTATTATTATTATTTATTGAAAAATCTTATCAATCCTCCTTTTAATTAACAATATAATAATGTTTTGTATATAGCACCTTTCCAGTTAAGTAACTGATCACAGCGCTTTACAGTGTATTATTACCCCAGTCATTGGATTCAATTGCGATTCTGCACTCAGAGTCCACATTCTCCACTCCACTTGGGAGCATTCCAGCTTGGCAATCATTTTACTGGCGTACACATGCTATTCTAGCCACAATGATGTTCGCATCCTACCAGGTACCCAATTAACACCTGGTTGGAGAGGAGCACTGTAGATAAATGCCCTGCCCAAGGACATAAGTGCCATGCCGGGGTTCGAACCCACAACCTTTGCATCCCCAGTCAAGTGATTAAACAACTTGACTACGACACGTTCTCTTACTTAGATCTCTGATTTTTCTGCCCTGAATGAAATCACTTTGTTTCAGGCTGTACCTTCTCTTCAATATTGAGAATCAGTCGACTTTTTCATTGCTTCCTTATACTAGTTTCCTTATTAATTCAGTCTTTCTGATGGTTTTTAATTTAAACTCAGATATATTCATGATGTGGAGAAGGCTTACGGTTCACCATGTGGTTAGTCCTGAAAAGGACTCTTGAGTAAGGAGAAGAAAGCGGAGAAAAGTTGAGAGGAGTTGGTTTACAGTCCCTTTCAGGACTTCACACTTTCAAGAAAGATTACTTCTACACTCTCTGAATTTCTATCTCACCTTTCCTTTTCTTTTCCTCTCAACTTTTCTCCACTTTCTTCTTCTTACTCAATAGTCCTTTTCAGGACTAACCACATGGTGAACCATAAACCTTCTCCACGTTATCAGTACCACCATGCAAACCTCAACCTTCAAAGATATATTCATGATGAAGCAAAATTCTCAGACTCTGCATTCTACTGATGACTGAGTTTAATCAAAGCACAATGATGCACACTTTACTTACACCAGGATTTTCTGTAAACACACCATCCATGTATCGTCTGATGAATGTAGTTTTCCCCACTGTCGCATCACCAACAATGACGATCTTCACATCACTGGTTTGATAAATACAGGGAGAAAAATAATAACAATATTAATTAAGTCAGATAGATCTAGCGACTATTATGGCACGAGGTCATGGCATTCTATGCCAATATTATAAGCTTAGATGTTTTGTAAAAAGTTAGAAATCTTAGACTCTAAATAGGTCATGATCAAATTTGTTATTTTTATTTTGAGGAAGGGATTCTGGGTTGAAATATTTTAAGAGAAGTCAGTTAATAAAAAAGTCATTTCCCACAGCATATATTTTCTTAGTTTCTCCAATGCCCATGATGCTGCGAGATATGTTTGCAAATAGTTAGCTTTTGTTTTAGTATGAAGCCTTCAATTCAAAGTTCAACTAGTTGTTGTTGTTATTGGTTTCAGTGGCAACCAACTGTCAATTCTGACTATGGTGTTATTGCCAATTACTGTCAAAATTCCTATTGATATAATAATATTCCCTTTTTTTTCAATCAGAGAGTGAGATAAAACAAATAATATGAAATTATCATGTCAAATTACCGCTCCTACCTGTTTTTCTGACAAATCTGATCAAGGTTTCTTACGAAGGCTGCTCACGAAAAATTCCCTAGATCTATTTCTTTCAAGCACAGACAGGAGATGCTCAACTGCATAGCCAGGATTGAATTACAGGGAGGGGTGATTGTGAGCACGCGAAGCATGCTCCCCGGGGGGATGGGTGCAGGGAGGGGGGTTGGGCTAACTCGGCACTATTATTTTGAATTTAAGTATTTTGAAACGTGTAATTCATGCAAAATTGAACACAAGTATTTGCGATCAATTCAACTCTCTGGGCTAACTCGCCACGACTTTCCGCCAAGGCCGAGTTTGCCCTAGTGCCGACTTAGCCCGGATACCAGGGAGGGGGATGTTTCCCCCCGGCGCATGAAAGCTTCAACGTTTTCAGAGAAAGATAACGGCTCATACATGTACTATAGCACCTCTTTTCGGCGGAAAGTTACCATGGTTACAACTTACATGTAGTTCGACGGTGCTTTTCGATTATTTGGACATAATAGTTAAGGCCAAAGTCGTTATTATGCCCAGCCGCCATTAAATCCGCCTGAACAAGTGAATAATTAGTCAAGTTTCTTCATTTTCATTGTTGAAATTCAGTTATTTATAACGGAATAAACGCTATCGTTATCGATTCATAACTGAAAAAATTATCAGCAAAAAAGAGCAGGATTCGAACCCGGGACCTTACAGGCGAGTGCAGTGTAGAAAGAGAATACTCTGACAGTCTGACCAGACGCCTTTACCACTAGACCAATTGACAGCGAATCTGATCTTGCTGCACTATATTTTTTTGATATCCTAATTCCTAGGTAGGATTCTTGCCAGTTTGAGGATTTTTACTGGGCATATTAGCTTTAGCCATAGGTAATCATGGTAATACTCACACCACGAATAGTGGTCATATTGACCACTACGAATACAATATGCAAAAATAGTTTGTATTTTCTGTCGCGTGTAGTAAAGGTATAGGGGGAAAAAATAAGATAAATATTTTAAATACTTGCTTTCAAATTCAGGCCTTAAAAATTTCACTCCTACCTCAAATGGCCGTTAGGAAGAACTTTTGATATTTTCAGAAAATCCAAAGTCCAAATCTTGTCCAAAACCGGAGAAATCCCCGCCGATTTGTTTTGCGATCGCGTGTTGTTTACATACTGCCGATGTCTTAGACTAAAATCGGCCAATAAAATTTTTGTCCACGAAGAAACTCGGGATCGCAAGCGCACATCGATCTTTACGATCGCGCACACAGAAAATCCGGACTTTTCCGTGTATGCCACAGGGACCAAATTTTTAAGGACAAAATGCTTTTGGGGAGATGTCAGCGCCCGCGGCGACCAGGAAATGTACACATTGACTCCGATAGCTCGTTTCGCGAGAATCAACAGTAAATTACGGATTTGATTTTTGGAAATATCTTTTCCAACATCGGTGAGTTGAATTTATTGTATTTCTTGGATATTTTGTTGTCGGTTTTTGTAAATTAAATGCCGATTTTGAGTGTATGTTTGTGACTTTTGTGCAGTGGTGTTTTAAAAAGTTGAGGTGTATGACTGCCTACATTATACACACGAAGTATAGGAATGTAGCTATGAGTGGTAATACTGTCATGTACTGTACTGTACATGTAAAACAACAATTAGGATATCTTTTTAATTTTATATCCCCTTCATTTCATCATTCCTTGACCTTGTGTGTACTTTTTCTCATGCTTTTTCTCGCTGCCTTTTAGTTTTATTCCTCTCTCACTCTCAGTCTCACTCAGTCTCTCTCCCGTCGAGTCCCGATGCCCCGTCCATAATTTTTTTTTTTTTTTTTGTAGTTGGCGTTAAATTTGGGGGGGGGGGGGGGCACCGCCCTGGCTAGACAACTGGGGCTCTCGAGTTCAAGGCTGCCCCCCCCCCCTTTTAACAGTATAATTTTAGAAGTTCAAAACTTTAATCTAAGCTAATATACAAATTTTACGTTGATAGCACTCATAGGTACACGCCATTGCCGACTGTGTAGTAACGCAGCCAACACACATCCCATACCTAAACTGCATCACTGTGCATTTTTGGCTATATTTAATTGAAACTGATCTATTGCAGTTTACTTAAATGCAAATAATTATGTTGAATAATAGATGATTAAAACTTACCAGGTTGTTTTGTGACCTTTGAAGAGGGTTTCCTGAAATTTTGGTCCTTTTTGTCGATAACTGCTATCGAGACTGTCCCGTCAGCATCCAGTTTGTATTTTTCACGATTATGATGAAGGGAGCCCTCAGCGCTCGTAGTAGTACCGGCGCGATCTCCTACGAAGACCTGGAAGGGCCAAACTGACGACGTAAAAAAATAAAAAATATTACGTATGTACGTAATAATTACTACGTACGTACGTAATATTTTTTTTTTTTTTACGTCGTCAGTTTGGCCCTTCCAGATCTTCGTAGAATAGCTTGTGTGCGTAACATTCTGCGTACGTATCTACGGTGCGTAACCATGTAGAGCGGCCTCACTAGTGCGCAACATTATTGAGAGCAGTCGTCATCCGTATGGAGGTGTGGGTAACAAGTACCAAAAAGAGGGCTGTAAATGTAAGTTTTTATAACTTTCTACATTTTGTATCTTATTAAACGAACTGATAACTTAAAATCTAAAGAATGATACTTCAGTATCAGTTTGCCCACAAAAACGTCCATTTCAAACAAAATTACATCTGTATCCCCAATACCCAGTATACACACATGTATATGATCCTAATGGTCAATATGACCATTGCTTGCTGATGTGGTTGGTAGAATCATTGCCATTGAGTGACATAAAATCATAGGCTAACGTTAGGCCTTCTAACGTAAATACCCGCGTGTGGGACTGTACAAACAATTTTCCACTTTGTCACGTCTGCAAATGAATAAGAATGACTCACGCTTTTTTCTTCTCTGTGGATCCAGCCATGATCAAGTCGTATTGGAAGGTCCAAAACAAAAATAATACATCACTTTAAACATCCCGAAAATTAGGTGAATTCATCTAAGTGCTGCTGTTGTTAGTTTAGCACTATCGATTTCCCCATTAATAACCGATATTCTGGTACTGATCTTATATCGATATCGAAAAAAAAGACACGTGAATAATGACGTCACCTAAGATCCAAAAGGGGTCGTTATCGTCATCATGAGTTTAAAGTGGCTATTCAAAGAAAATCACAAATATAGCAAAAATGTACCACTAGAAACTGGGAAGCTTACAGATGACTTCATCATCTGCTCAATTAACTGAATTTCTATTTGGTATGATTTTAACTTGCCAGAATTGAATACCTCTAGAACCGGGTTGCTTGGTTGGTTTTACCAAGAGTAATCATTATGATGTATGCTGATGATCTTGTAATTTTTACTCCATCAACTGCAGGTCTGCAGAGTTTGCTAAATGTCTGTACCCAGTTTGGGGTAGACAATGATGTAAAATATAATGCGAAAAAAAGTCACGTTATGATTGTAAATTGTGAAGAACGTAAAAAGTTAGTGTTTCCATATTTTTATTTGTGTGGTGCAAAACTTGATGTTTGTAAAGAAATTAAGTACCTTGATCATTTTTTTACAGATGATCTGTGTGATGACAGAGATATATATAGACAATGTCGTGAGCTATATGCTCAGGGTAACATGCTGTGCAGGAAGTTTCATATGTGCTCTCGGAAAGTTAAAGTTGAGTTATTTATTGCTTATTGTATACACCTAATTTATATACTGCACATCTTTGGTGCAGATATAAAAAAAAACCAGTTTGAAGAAACTCACTGTAGCCTATAATGATGCTATGAGGATGCTTTTACAGATACCTAGGTACTCCAGTGCAAGTAGAATGTTTGCTGAGGTGAATACACCTGCATGTCAAGCTGTAGTAAGGAATATGATGTTTAAGTTTACTCAGAGAATTGACACTTCTGTAAATAGTATTGTTAATATACTGGTCAACTCATTGCTAAGCAGTACAAGGTACACCTCAGACTTGTGGAATTTTTGGTTTGATAGCTTGTTGGCACAGTCGGAAGTGGGTTGCTAAAGTAGTTTAATATAATATTATGGATTTTTATTGCTTAATGGTTCTTTGTAAAGAAATAATTCATCTTGCCTTTTATATATTTCCATATCGTCTCTTTTACGATTTTTTTCCTTCTATTCACTGCCTGTCACTAGTATTATCTTAGTACCATAATTTATCATGACACTTGTAAATATTTTCATATTATGTCTGTTTCTTGGGTTTATTTCTCTCTCTCTTTCTTAATTATTTATTGTGCCTCCTCCAGTATTTCTTTTATGTTCTCTCTTTAGTATTCTTTGTCCATTCTTTGCCCATTATGTCCATTGTTGAGAGTATGCACTTCATTAATTGCAGCTTTAATCTTTTGTAATTATGTGTCCATTGCTTAGTTCTAGTGGTATATTAGTTTTGTGGTTTCTCTTATACGCTTATCTTTGTATTCTTGTTCCTTGATTCTTTATGTTCTCTTCTCATGTAAATGTGTTATATGGACCTCTGCTTCTGCAGCTGAGTCTGGAATGAAGTCTTGAATTGAATTGAATTGAATATCTGTAATGCCATTGACATTGTCTTTTCTTTATGTTGGAAATGAAATAAATACGACTTTAAAGGAGAATTAACCTCAAACAGTAAAGACGAGAGTGTTCAAAGGTGTTATTTATTCCTACTTAATTGTTAGACTATATGGCTTCGCGTCAAAATATACACTGTTAGAACGTTGATTAAAATTTTTAATCTTGTTGGTTAAAATTTTAATCAACCGAGGGTTACCAGGTGAACCACACATTTGTAGGTTAAAACTTTAATCAACGGCCTGTTGATTAAAGTTTAACCTGTGGTCGATTAAAAGTTTTAATCATTTGTTGGTTAATCGTATTTTGCTCAACGTTGGTTAAATTGGTGTTGATTAAACTAAAACATATTGTTGGTTAAATGTTTAACCATTTGTTGGTTAGTTTTATTTTGTTGGTTAAATGTTTAACCATTTGTTGGTTAATCATATTTTGCTCAACATTGGTTAAAATGGTGTTGATTAAACTTAAACAAATTGTTGGTTAGATTTATTTGATGAGAAACTCCCCGGAGAAACTCTTTTCATATCTGTAATTGTTGTCTAGCTAGCCTTATAACGAAATAGATCTACTCAGTGATCTACTTTCAGCGGTTTGGTAAGTTCGACCTTCTCAGACCTGGACTAGACTTGACTAAGGCAGGCCCACCGGTAGACTACGCCTACGCCTACATTGGTGCTTATATCTTTTTCTCAAAAAACTGTTCTAGTTTCAGTGTTTGTCATATTGCCCTGTCCGCGAAATATGGACATGCGGCGTCGCCTCCTCGCTGCCATAGGCGCAGTCAGTAAATCTACCGGTGGGCCTGGCTTAGCCAGGTCTAGTCCAGATCGAGCAGGTCGAACTTGCTCCCAAGCCGTTTAAATTAGAAAGAAAGAGCACACTGTAGATCTATGTCTTCCCAAGATTAAGCTGGACAACAATCACATATATGAATAATAGTTTCTCACCTTCAAACACGCCGACAAACTCTTTGAAAGTCCCCACTCATTCAGCGACTTGAATGACAATGCCTTCCATTTTTATCGCAAACAATTTCTGTGATAGATTTGTGCGCAGCGAATTTGTTCCAAATCCATATGCGCATGCGCTGTTCGGTCACGCGATTGGTATTTTAATCAACTTTGATCAAACTTTTAACCAACAAAAAGATAAAGTGTCTTGACAGTTAGCACTATCAGTATGGCGGGAAAGCAGAGAACACTGTTTTTAATCACTGTTGGTTACAAAGTAACCAACAAGAATAAAAACAATAATTTTAATCAACAATATTTTTAACCCACGCAAGATTAAAAGTCATTTTTAACCAACATTCATTTTATAACCAATGTTGAGCGATTTTTAATCAACATTTTTTTAATCCGTAGTTTTTTAATGCATGTTTTAACAGTATACGAGATCGATACGAATCAAGATTTTCTGAGCAAAATTTATCATCTGCTAGCAATATGTATCGTCTGCTAGCAATACATGGGGGCTGCCATTTTTTTATGTGTACAAGAAGATTTTCTTAATCCAAATGCCCAATTGCCTTTTTCAAAATTAAAAACCCATTTGAGATTAAAAATATAGAATAGATATGTCAATTTATTTTTAAACTGAAGATTTCCTTTTATATTTCTGTTGAAAATCGAAATTCGCTTAATAGAAATTTATTTTCTCGGTACTGGACGCATGGGACGGAGCAAAGTAATTCAAAGTAATTCAGCATCTATAGCGGCAAACTATGCATTCACCTGCTTTCGGATAATGGGACTTGAAAAGTCAGAATGCATGCTGCATATATTATGTTCTGCTCTGTTTGGCAAACCCAAGAAAATAGATTTTTGTTAAGCAAAACCAGACAATTTAAAAGTATCATTATGAAGATTTAAATTCTATAATACATGTAAACACCCACTTTATATTTTTCGTCACATATGGGATTTTAGGTAATGAAGAAAATCAATTTAAGTCTTGGATTCAAAATATCTTCCTGACTGGAACATTTCTCAATGGTTCATGTACAACTCCAAATCAGCAAGAAAATGGCAGCCCCCATGTAAATGAGTAGGAGACCATACCGGGTGTTGGAATATCTTTATTTATACCCTTTTCTGATATCTTATTAGAAAATGATTCAGGCCAATAAGTAGGAATATATTACACCTTCGAATATAAGTAAATTTGTAATCAGGGGTTAATTCTCCTTTAAATTTGAAATTTGAATTCAAAGGTTTGAGCAAAATCTGATAAAAAGAATAAGAAAGTTATGAAGTTTTTGAAGTGGTAATAAATCAGACACAAATTGGTAACTCCGTGAGGTATCTTGTGAGCTTCTTTCCCATTTGCCTATACCCCCAAATTATCCACCGATTACATTTATCAGCAGCAGTATGCTAGAGATCTGACAGTGTTTAAGAGCGAAATAGACTCTCTGGTTTTCTTACTTTGCTAATACACAAAATGATGATCGCGTGTATAGACTAAAATCGAGAGAAGTAACACAAAAATTTAACTATGTGTTTGTGTTACGATGGCAATGACCACATAATATGTCCAACAAAAGACAGAGTATATCTAGTCTTTCTTATCAAAGCAAATTATGTATGGAACTTTCAGTATTTGATACAGGATGCGGGCAAGGTTGTTTTACGCAGGTGGGTCTGTGTTCTTTTGTTATCAAAATGGAACTCGATTTTAAGGAGGCTGAGATCTTCCGTATACGAGGAATGATGGAATATATATGACAAGGCAGATTAATGAAAGACACTACACGGTCGCAAACGGACTTTCGAAACAAAAAACTCAAGGGAAAAATCAATACCCTGTTGGACATCCCATATAAATTATTTTCGGATAACATAATATTCAATTGTAATGTTCAATAGGTGATGGACAATAATTAAGGCTATAGAAACTGCCTTTCAAAAGTCTTTGCAAGACTAGGGCTTTTGTGACAATTTTGATAAAGGCTTGTTACAGTTTAAAGTCTGATTTTATTGGTAATGATTATAACGACAAAAATAATGATATTAATGAAAACGAAAATAACGACGATGGATTATCTTTATTATAATATCAAAGAAGTATACTGATAAAATTCTCTAATTTTGTATAGCGTATGCGCTCAATATACCTGAGTGCTCTGGAAGGCTTTAAATCACATCGTGTTCACATGGTTCACGAAACCGATATCAGGACATAGTGCATTATAAGGAATATATCCAAATCTATACTCCATGCACATGATTGGGGAGATACAATTGGAACATTGTCTAAAGACAGGCGAATGTACAGGCAGTGTTTCGAATCGTCAACGTCTTTATTGAAGTTCAATATGCACGGCGCTCCCACTTTATAGAAATTAAGCTCAATGATGACTACTATAATTTCGACAATGACCACTAGCGGATCCAGGGGGCCGAATCGGCCGCGGCACCCCCTTTTTATTTTCTATAAGGTTAGTGCTAAATCACTCTTGATAAGGCCGCCTGGCCCCTTCAAAGAGCGGCAGAATAAGGACATTTTGGGCGGTTGGGCCAGTCCCAAAAATTTGGAAGCCCTTTATTTGTTTGAGGGGGCAGAGCTCTACATATATCCCCCCACCCCCCCCCCCCCCCCCAAAAAAAAAAAAAAAAACCAAAAAAAATTGAGGTGGGGATGGCCTGTATTATCATCCCCCAATATTTTGGATAAAATAAACAAGAATTGTTATACATTACCTTAAAATTTTTATGATTATCCAAACTCATTATGTTTGATTTTTAAATACCATCACATTATTTAATGATTAGAATTAAGGAAATAAGAAATGCCATAATTTCAGTTCGAAAATATCGAAGAAAATTTGTTCGCTCGCATTGTTATTCTCAATTAAGGGGTTCCGTCCATTGGCGTAGATCCCTGCATTCCTTCTTTTTATTAAAAACCATTTTGGGATGCTCTAAAATGCAAGTTTAATAGACAGATTTTTGAAAAAGTCCCTGGTGTGGGAGGGGGATACCCCCCTCCCCCCCCCCCCGGTCGGTTCGCTCAGTGGTGTATCTAGGGGGCAGGGCGGCACTGGGAGGGGGCGAAAAAAAAGCAAAGGAGAGAAAGAAAATAAGGGGGAAATGAAGGAAAACCTTAATCCTTACGGATTATGCGCCCCAAATGTAGATTTTGAAGGTCTGAATTGCGCAAAAAATTTCCAAAGCTCGGTCGCTTTGCAGACTCGCACAATTATTTTCTTTCAGGATCTCGTAATTTTGCGTCCCCAGTATCAGTGGCGTATCCTAGGGGGACAGGGGGCACGTGCCCCGGGCCGCACTTGGAGGGGGCGCAAAAAACGCAAAAGATAAAGGAAACGGGGTAAGAGAAATCATAATGCTTACGGATTATGCCCCCCCCCCCCCCTCCAAAAAAAAAAAAAAAAATCCGAACGGTTAATGCATTAGAAATACAGTTTTTGAGGGTTGGAAAAGCAAAATTCAAAATCTGAAAAATAAAAATGTAATTGTCGTTGTTCTGCTCGCTATCATGTAATAAGTTTCATCTGAATCTTGCTAGATATATTGCGCCCGCAATAAACTGTATAAAACAGCATTTGCAACATTTGCAACATTTGAATGAAATCCCAACTTTCGGTCGCCTTGCTGAAATTTTCTCGACTACTTTTCAAGGGTTTTCGTTAATTTTACTCCCAGTTTTAGAAGTGAGTGAATAGAAAACCGTTTATCAATGTACAAAATTCGAACTTCTCGATTGCTCAATAGCAGTAGTCAATTGCAAAATTTCCTGAGTAAAATGCACAGGGAATTACGTTTTTTAGGGTTAAAAATTGAAAAATTGCCGCTCGGTCACCTTGCTCCCTCGCCTGTACAATAACTTAAATAACTTTGGGGACTTGGGGGTTGGGGCGCAACTTAATTGTTTGCCCTGGGCGCCAAAATCCCTAGATACCCCACTGCCCAATATATAGTTCTTAAATAGCTTAAAGGGTTCAGAATTTGAAAAAAATAAAGATGTAATTGCTTTGCTCGCTATATCAAGTAAGTTTCATATGACTCCTGCTATATTTTGCGCCCCAAGTATAGGATAAAGTGTATAAAACAGCATTTGCAAAGGTTAAACATTTGAAAGGAATCTCAAATTCAGGTAGCCTTGATGATTTTATCGACTCTTTCTCAAGCCTATAGGCTAGGGTTTTTGTTACTTTTGCTCCCGATATAGAAGTGAGTGAACAAAAAACCGTTTATCAAAGTATACAATTTGAGCTTCTCTACCGCTCAATTGCGGTGGTCAATTGCAAAATTTCCTGGGTAAAATGCACAAAAAGAATTTACGGTTATAACATTTTTTTCGCTCGGTCGCTTTGCTCCCTCGCTTGTACAATAACATAAGTAATTTTAGACACTTGCGGGGGGGGGGGGGTAATTTCATTGATTACCCCGGGCCCCATAATGCCTAGATACGCCACTGACTTCACTTCCCTCGACGGCCGGTCACCCCCCCCCCCCCCCCCAATCATGAACACGGAACGACACCCCTGGTTGAAGTTGCTTTAATCTATATATAAATCAATTTAATTAAATTCAAGATTATTTTTCAAGGTACAGTAGCTTCCAGATTTTGTCAAATTTTCAACCCTTGTACAGGAGTCAATGTGTGTGAGATTATTCATGTTTTAGATGAACAAATAATGACAATGATGATGATGATGGTGATGATGATGATAATGATGATGATAATACAAAAAATATAACCAAAGTAGTTCAAAACAATAGACAATTGATGAATAATCTGATAATAAAAATCAAAGCTGGTGTGCACCTCCATTGACCGACCCATAACTGGGTCATTCCAACGAATACATGTATATTATATATATATATTCTTTTTGTTCCTTCTGTTTCTTTTTTAGGGGAGGGTGGTCACTTGAAAAATCATAGGGGGCAACCGTCCCCTTGCCCCCCTCCCCCACCCTACCCCACCTTGTAGCGCTGGCCCAGCACCATCCTCGAAAGATGTCTTTCAGGCATCTATAAAGGTGAGTCGGATGACAGTGCAAAATTAGTTGATATCAAGCAATTCGCTCATGACGACGGTCTCCTGTGTTCTATTTTTTTTTGGGTTAAATATCAATTTTCAATATACTCACATTCAGAATTCAAATGTATATAAATGGCTTGTATGTTCCAATGAATAAACAAACAAACAAAGTCACCCGATGTTCGGGCAGCAGAGCGAACTGTCCGAATATCAGATGTAAATACCTTATCTCGTATATTTTGGTTATAATATTTCCTCTAAAGGCTGTAAAATTCAAGTGTCAAAAATTTGCTTGCTCGCTTCGCGGAAATACGTAATTAATTAATTTGTACAACAGACACCTGTCACGTCGAGTTCGAAACTGAGCCCGCGCGCAGATACAGGTACGGTACTCTTATGTAATGAGTTGATGTAATTGGTGATTTAACTTTGCAATTTTCAAATTGCGGCCCCCCCCCCCCCCCCCCCCCCTATTGGGAAATCCTGGATCCGCCCCTGATGACCGACCATAATTTCTTTAAGATATCTGTAGCTATGTTCCTTTGTTGGAAAAAAAAAACCCTCGACGGGTAGGGCTGTAATGATCTCACATATAAATACAAAGGAAATATTTTGAAAGGTGTTTTATGAATATGACAAACCGTGACAAACTTCTGCGCTCTAGTATTCAAGGTCATTATTTATTTCACACTCATATATGTATAATATTATATAGTCTTTAAAAAAAAAACCACCACCAGACTACCCGTCACGCGCCAGTACTCTGAAATATTTTCAGTAGCCGGGTATTTTTCTGGGCTTGAGACCTGCATGTGGGTGTATCAAAAGAAGTGTATTTACTTAAGTTTATGCCCAATTTTTGCTCTCTTTGTTTGGAAAACGAGCCTGAGGACGTTATTGAAATATATTATTCTAGCATGAGTCAGGCTAACTGAAAGGGCCCGATCTTGCCCTCTGAATTTCACTGTAATACCGGCTTGTTACTGGTACACATGCTTTGTTATGCCAACTGCAGATGATTTGCTAGAAGTGGTTGATGTTGTAATATTATTGTCCGACAATATTCTCTTTGCTGAACAACTCGTCAAAATAAGTAATATTTCCTGCTTGGTCAGCTTGCCGGAATTGAATTTATCAGCTTTTGAGATCTGATCATGGACATCGACGACGGACCATGCACAATTGTCATTGAATAATGAGGATTCTAAAAAAACAATGACTCTCAGTTGTTTATCTTCGAAAAAATACTGGAACTCTCTAAATCCCGAAATAAAAAGTGTGATTTGTATTTTGATTGATTTGTGTGGAAATAAACTAAACTGAAACTGAAAACTGATATGATGACTATGTGAGTCACCTTGTGAAATAATACTTTTCTCGACAGAGCTGTTGCTTTTGATAAATCGGATGGAATAACCCTTCTTCCACAAGCATTTTCTTCGACAAAATTCGGCGAGTAACTGGCAGCTGGCTTTACAAGTAATCATGAGCGATATTAAATAAATATTTTGTTTAATCATGTTTTCTATTGGACATTTCGGTAGTTTCGTTCCCCACGGCGGTGATTAATGGTTGTTCATCTGTTGGAGAACATCAAAAGGCTTATGTGACTCATCTTGATTTGTGGAATAGTTGATAGGAAGCTTCATTATGATTGAGGAGGATATATTAAGTGCCATTCAAGAGGTGAGTGTAACACGTCGTACATCTTAATAATAAGAATGATAATAATAGTAATAATAATAACCATCATCATCATCATCATAATCATAATATATAATAATGCTGATCTGATAATGATAATGATACTACATGTACTACTAACTATAATAAAACTAATAGTATTATAATTGTTATAATTATTAATTATTATTATTAATATCATTATCATTATTATTATTATTATTATTATTATTATTATTATTATTATTATTATTATTATTATTATCATTATTATCATAATGATGATACTACTAATTATAATAATAATAATGATAATTTTAAAAACATAGAAACATAATAATAAAAATTGGGTTCCTGTATTTAGTGCTAATATCGGCATCCTTGACACTCCTGGCTCTCCAGTATAAATATTACCCAAGCTTTAACCAACACGGCTGTTATTACCCATTAGTTACTTACACCTGAGTCGAGAGTGGCAAATGTATGTCTGCCCCCCCACCCAAAATAAATAAATAAATTTAAAAAAAAAATAAAATAAAATAAAAAATAAAAAATCTAGTGAATGAACACTATGCAATCAAATACTTCCTCACTATGAACCAGGCTATAGGTCCATCCATGGTAAATAATAATATGGGACAGAGATATAAAAGCCTCATGAGTGATGAGTCAATAATTTTGAAACAAATAAATTCCATTCAGGAAAGAGAGGATATCTGAAATCATGTTTTGATTGTATTTTCTTTTTAAAATAACATTATTATCAGGGAGTAGGATTATTTTTTTGCGTATTCGTGAATATCACCTATTGCTCGATCCTTTTGTTTCACGGAATTATTGTAACACATTAATCTAATAATTACTTTAATGTGCAACCAAGTGCTTGACTGCTTGTTACCAGTAGTAGACATATAGCTATATAGTTGGTAATAATAAATTCAGCTAATTGTGGAATATGTACAGACAAGGATGTATGTGAGATATTCAGCAAGTACGTATTACTTCTGCAAGGGGTGTTGAAAAAAATTACTCTTACCCTCCTTTCACAAAAGGTATTATTGTACACGAATAGACAATTATAAAAAGCTTCTTTTGGGCAGAATCCCTTGCTATCTAGTATTATAGTGGGATTTCGGATCTTTTGTGTGACGACACAATAGATTTTGGGGTGGTAGTGGGTGTATTGGACCGTATTATAAAGGGCTCAGCCCGACGGAAAACCTATAATCGTAATGCATGTAGAAGACGCATTGGGATTATACGCGAAGTTTATTGGCGAGTTTTTATCATTAATCTGATATCATATTTATCATGATGAGGGCTTGTGGATAACGATTAAGATGGTGTGGACAATTTTCTATGATTTTGCCGACTTTCAATGCTGGTAGCCTATTAGGCTGACATAGTGAGTGAAATGGATCTTATGGACAACTTTCCAGAGGCTGACTATCCTCTGGTATGTATTCGCTATGCATGTTGCATGACTGTTATATGCATACGTTCGATCTACTGCAGATTGAAATGTACATATAGGTGGAATCATCACAATGACTTTGTATTCACTTTTTACCTGTTGTTGTGGTAGATCTCTTGGTGTGTATATCACGTTCTTTCGATATACATTCGTTATGTTGGCCTCCTGCTGCTAGCTGCCAGGGCCGTACGCAGAAATTTTTTTCCTGGGGGGGGGGGGGGGGCAAGATGATCGCTTTTTATTATTGGATCATTTAAAAGTCTAAAACCCTATTAAAAAAAAAGTATGATTTTGAAATTTCTGGGGGGCAACTGCCCTCCCCCCTGCCCCCCCCCCCCCCCCCCCCCGCTGCGTACGGCCTTGTGCTAGCTGCCAGGGGGCTGCCAGGGTTGTTACATGTGAGGATATTCGAATAGGATGTGTTTATATATAATTCCACGAAGGGGTAAGGTTATTCGATCGAAAACGTGGTTCAGAGGACTAGAGTACCTTTATATATAGAGAGTAGCGACATTGACGTCTGACTTTTCGGGAAACAAAATGGCGTTTGAATTCTTTCTATTGAGAACACCCAGGTGCTCATCGGAATTGAATAGAAATGTTGCATAGCAGAGGAAACAAAATGGTGTTCAAATCATGAGCTGTCGCTACTCTCTATGTAGGTACTCGAGAAAAACCACACAGAGACTGCCCTCTCGCATAAAACAAGTATATATGCATAAATGTCTACAAACGCGTGTACTCATGTACATTTATTCATTATTACATTTTTTTCCCAGTTAATTGCTCATTGTAAAAGTTGTTTACCATGTTTACTGATATCTAACATGCTGTGCACGTACGAGCTCCTCTCCCATTTGTCCTGTACCCCCAAAATCATTAATTTTCTCTAAAGAAAATATTCAATCATTCATGCAACTTAGATATAATCATTGCTCATATGTTTTCACACAAAACCTGTGTAATGTATTCCTTCATCAATAACTAAGAAAATGGAAATTTATGAGATCTTCTGTAGTAAATAAGCAAATGAAAGAGGAGCTCGCAACATCACTGATCTCTACGAAAAAAAAATCATTTTTTTTTTCTGTAGAGATCAGTGCGCAACATAATTATGTCACGGAGTTGCCAATTTGTGTTTGATTCATTACAACTTCAAATATTCATAACTTTCTTATTTCTTATCGGATTTTGCTCAAACTTTCTCTCATTTTTCTTCTTTAATTCAATTTAAAAATGAATACGACAAAGAAAACATAAGTTTTGAAACGGAACATGTTTCGGAGTCGTACTCCATCATCAGCCTGATTATTTTACAACAGCGACAGTGCATATATACTTTCAGATTACATAATACGAAATAACATGAACAGTTAACAATATAAGGTGTGTCAAAATGTACTTAATGGGGTGAGGGACCTGTCTGGTCAAGGACCTGGGTGAACAATACATACAATTAAATAGAAAGCAATATTTGGTAATTGTACACCTGTTGATTGAGTTTGGGTTTGGTCCAATTGATATATAGGCCTTCTTTTATTTTGAGTTGAAAATCTGTGTGGGCAATGTCCAGTATTTTGAAGCATTGTGGGTTACACATTTTGATAGACATTGTTTTGAAGATTGTAAGTGTTTGCAGACGTGAAAGTTTTTGTCCTTCCCCAAGTGCTCCTGTACTCGTGTTATATAATGACGTTTGGTCTGGCCAATGTAACGAGCCTTACATGTACATCTCGCACAGGTGATAACACGAGCCCGAGCACGGAGCTCTTGGGGAATGGAATCTTTAACAATTCAGTTATAATACCAGGGTGGACTTCCCCTTTAAATGGGTAGACTTTTCCTATGTCGTGACGTTTTACATGACGCACTGTGGTATTTTGAAAACATTATTGCATTATGGAGAGGACTGTACCGCTTTTTTTTTTTTTACTTTTTCTTGATTAATTTTTTTTTTATTTCAATTTGTGACAGCGAACATGGCATGGCTTTAATCCATCACTCTGGCTAGAGCGAGATATCTTTAAAATATTTTATTGGACATAAACAAGCATTGAAACTGTTCAGTACTTATCTAGCCTACGGTATATACTCTCGCTTCTTTTCGTTAAATAATCGGTTGTTCTCAACTCTTAGTACGTAACATACGCGTGGGAATGGGGGTTGTAGCCCATCACGATAATTTTATACTACCAATATTCAGGCAAGAGTAATCTCATAATCCGGCAGCGAGAAAATTTCAAAAAAAGTTTTAATGGACATACAATTGACAGACACTGAAAGTATCAAACTTTTTGCTCGTTCTCAAACTAGAGGGTTGATACGGGAAAGAAACGTAAATTCCCTGGTAAAACTGTAACTATATAGTTACGCTACTATAGTTACGCTTAAATACAAGTGTCATGCCACTTAATGATCATCTGCATCATTATCCTGCTCCACCTGACATAGCAACATACGAAATCACCCCATTCAACTGCCGTAAGGCCTGTTTTAACGTATATTGTTATTGCTATTATTCATTTATTTATCATTTTGACGACTAATCTAGATCCCCCTCCCCCCCCCCCCCCAAAAAAAAAGAAGTTACATGATTGTATATTCTCATTTTTGTATTGGTTGTACGTGACATGCTGATCTTGACACGATTGTACAATAAGCCGTTGGAACGCATTCACTTGCCCTTCCCTCTCTTGAAGTATTTTCACACTTTTATTCCCCGCCCGTAATGCTGACATACATGTATACGCGAGATCAATGGCGTGTCCAGATTCGTCTCCGTACCGAAGGGGGGGGGGGGCGGAATGTATTTGATGAGCACCTTCATGTGCCCTATGTTGACCAAATGCAAGTTAGTAATTCACTAATTGAAGATGCTTTATTGTACCTGACTGCTATGAAAGCAAGTGTGTGCTTGTCGGTAAGCAACGAAGGGACCTACGGCTTTACATGTAAGTCCTATCTGTGGGTTGGTAATGAGGATTAATGCCTTATCAAAGGGAATTAGCGCATCGACTTGGATGCGAACCCTGGACCTATCGGTTACTGCTCTACCACTGAGCTATTGCATGCCCCCTGCATGGTCTGGGCATTGCATTCAAGCTGGGTGTCTCGGGGGGGGGGGGGGGGGGGGGGTTGCCGGCTCCATCCTTCCATCCTGTGCTGGATACGCCAATAGGCCTATAGTGAAGAAATTTCAGTTTAAATATTGACTGTCGGGTTCCAATCTCTCCTAGAAAACAATACAAAACACGGATGATCCTTCACTCATACTCAACGCCCTTTCAGCAAACTCCGACTACTTTTATTTGCTTTTCTGGGCGATCGCAAGAGCACTCTAAATACCATACGTTTTTTTATCACTACAGGTGAATATTCAGCAAAAAATGAGGCTTTCCGATAATGTAGAGTTGTCCAAAAGAAAAACGGAATGGCTTAGAAGTGCGACGAAGCTGTGGAGAGAATAAGATCAGTTTGTAAAATTAATTTCATCATGTATAATTTGCTAAACTGAGGAAGCAATCCTTAACATTTTGCGAAATGTTTAGGATGTATCGAATAGAGCGATCGTATGACCATGGTTTTTGGACCAATGAGGTAAGAGACATGAATTTCTTGAATGTGTCATCTTTTTCATCACAGTACCAAAGTGAATTTTATAATAAAGATATTTTATCCATTACTATGCTGTCGGATCATTCTCTTATCATTGTGCTACTCCATTTATTCACCAGCATTTTCAAGATATTGATTTTTTTTCTACAGTTTGACAGTTTGACACCAGAAGGGAAGAATATTACAATGTTTTGGACAAAAAAGTGTAACAGAATTATTCCTTGATCGTGTCTTTCCCTGATCATATCTCAAAACAGACATATTCAGCATTATTAAAGTCAACAATGACATTTTGAAACTATATGTAGATTGTCCTTGTATATTTCACTCAATTTGTTTTCAGAGAAAAAGATATAATTTGTTATCGTGATAAAGATTTCGAGGAACAGTGTCAAATTTGAATTGACAACATTAAATGCTAGCCGGTCCTCCCAAATTAAGAGCGCCCTACCCCCCCCCCCCCCCCCCCCCACACACACATACCCCAGCTCGAGGGTCTGCCTGCCCCCTTTTATCCAGTGCTAAACAGGCTATTTTATTTGGAATTGTATTCTCAAAAGGGTAGCCGTTTTGGTCCTTCTTGCATGGTATTTTTAGTAATTCTTAGTAATTTTGTGTGACAAAGTCATCACGCAACGAATATTAGTGACAAGGCTTCTCCAGGACCAAATATTATATTAATTTCGTGCTAACAACATTGCGTCTTTTGTGAGGAAAAAAAACCCAATTCTTTTCCATGCATGTCATCCTTGCATGATATGACAATAAGGCGCACCTTTTTTGTACGGAGTATATATGCGAGATCAAAGTACGATTTGCTACAATTGTCAAATACATGCAACTTGTTATGACAGTACACAGTTGATATTCATGTTCATGGTGAGTTGTTATTGGGTGCATCTAGCGATCCGAAGGTCCAAATTGGAATGAAAAGAAGCAATCGGCGGAACAGATTTTTTTATTTTTAATGAGATATTTGTGTTTGGGGGTGGGTAAAGTGCTGGTCACATTAACGATAACGATAACGAGATTTTTACTTGAAGGTACACGTATACTAAATGGTGTGTACATGTACGTGTGAGTGTAGGGCAGTATGTTGCGTCCAAATAATTGAAAAGCATTCCTGGCGTCGAACTATAACTTTCCGCCTAAAAAAAATGGGATATATCGTGGAATAGGTCTCCGCTCATTCAGTGTAGTGTGTATGCATACACTTGCGTGTTATGTCTATGGGAGTGGAATGCTGTCACCGTGTACAGCGCAGCACTGACGAAATAAACGGCAGTGAATGGACTGGTGACTTATTCCACGATAATGCCAAAAATTGTTTGCGACAAGCCGTTATCTTTCTCTCAAATTTGCTAAAACATCAGAGCTTTTGCGCTTCGCGCGGGAAGGGGGAAACTCCCCTCCCTGCACCACCCCTGTTACATACAGTGCAATATTACGTCCAAATAACCGAAAAACTGTCAGGGCGTCGAACTATAACTTTCCGCCTAAAAAATTGTTTGCTACGAGCCGTTTATCTTTCTCTCAAATTTGCTAAAACGTCAGATCTTTCGCGCTTCGCGCGGGAAGGGGGGGAAATCCCCCTTCCCTGCACCTACCCCTGTTACATACAGTGCAATATTGCGTCCAAGTAATTGAAAAGCAGTTGGGGCGTCGTACTATAACTTTCCGCCTAAACAAATTGTTTGCTACAAGCCGTTATCTTTCTCTCAAATTTGATAAAACGTCAGAGCTTTCGCGCTTCGCGCGGGAAGGGGGGAAACTCGCCCTCCCTACACCCATCCCTGTTACAGTGCAGTATTACGTCCAAATAACTGAAAAGCAGTCAGGACGTCCAAATAACTTTCCGCCTAAAAACGGTGCTTCGAGCCGTTTTCTTTCTCTCATATTTGCTATAAAACGTCAGAGCTTTTGCGCTTTGCGCGGAAGGGGGAATACTACCCCTCCCTGCACCCACCCCCTTGGGAGCACGTTTTGCGTCCTCATCATTAATTTCACACTCAGAACCGCCCCTAAAATGAAATCCTGGCTATGCGGTTGCATCCTTTGTAGCATTCTTTACTGCATTCATTCAGTACAAATGAAAAATCATAATCTTTATGGTTAGTTCATGTCCATAACATATCATAATGTAAAGAAAATTATGCAGTCTTCAGAAATACATAATATGATTAAATACATAGTACATAGTGCACTCAAATTAATTATATTGCATGAATATTATAGATTATACTAGCCTCCCCCTCCCCCAACAAAAACCAACAAACACACAGACAAGTAAAACAAAAAAAAAAAGAGAAAGAAGAAAAGAGAAAAGAAGAGAAGAGGGCAGTCTATATACTATAGGGGTAGAGAGCCGCCAACTCCACACGATCGCGAACCAGACGGACCCCCCCCCCCCCCCACTCCTCACCCATCATGCCCATTGTATGTTTTCGTTTCATGCTTAATATGCGTGTTACTTTCAAATGTTTTTATGGTGTAGTGTCAAAGTATTCCATTCGGTAGCAATCTTTCCTTCTTCTTGTGTACTTTTAAGCAGCTTTTCTCCCATTTCTTCAATACTTGGAGGCTTCTTTTTCTCCCGACTAAGATGTATCAAATAGTAATTGAAAATTTCGTTATCGTTATCGTTATCGACTAATGTGACCAGCCCAGTGATCGTTAATTATTTTTTTTACGTAGAGATCAGTGGACCAGTAAAAATCTCGTTATCGTTATCGTACCGGACAGATGTGACCAGCCCTTTACAGTTGCGTGGTTCTCGTGCCAACGCGTTCTCCTTACTACAAAATATAATACATATGCCCTAATATACAATTATGGCAAAACATATACATCCACTCTATACTAAAATACATGTATGACTTATCGTTGCTTAAAAGGGGATTTTTAAAACTGAAATTAAAGGGTGTTTTGTAGTGAACTGTGATTATTTTTTACTCTGGAAACATTGCGAAGTAATGTTAATCCTCTCTCTCTTCAACCTAAATTTCACAAACTTGGGTCTGAGGGTTTTGATAAAAAGAAAGTTTGTTAATGTATGCAATTTATACGATGCTGTGAAAAATAGGATGTGTGTAGATTCCAATTAGCTTTAAGTTTTTTTGTAAACGTATAGGCCAAAAATACTTTTCGGACGGCTGTGAGATAAATTTGATGAAATGTTGTGTATGTTCAGAACTTCAGATATGGATCAGTGTGCAAAGTGAACAGTTAAGCCTACTGAACTTTTTATTTTCTATTTTTTTAAACTTCACCATCAGGGGATGCCAATCCGAAATTCAAACAAATCAGTCAAATGAAATACAATAGTTTAATGATTACAAATTCCAAACATGTACAACTTCTAGATGAACTAAAGTTTCTATACCTTCATTTTGATGAGCGAATGTCTTAGTTAGCTTTTACCAACTCAGGCCACGTTCGTATATTATTGAACTATATCTCCATGAGCAATCCTTATATAAGATGTTCAAGAAGAGGATAAATATAAGATAATGATAGGAAATTCATGTAATCATGTAACGAATCAAATATTTCATTTTCCATGATGATTTCCTTAGGTTGAAAACCCTGCTTGAGCATTATGTCAAATTATACCCGGATGTCGATTTACGTTGATTTTATTTTTAATTATCCGCCGTTACGAATCGTGGACGTGTCCAACAATTATAATTAATTCTAACCCCCTTTCCCGATAAAGTAAGAAATCCCAAAAACAACAGAAAGCAACGATGATTAGTTTTCAAATTATCAAAATGTGTACATGTATATATATATAGAGAGAGAGAGATAGATAAAATAGGAATGAAAAGTCCGTATACGATGAAAAGATTCGAATTTTCGGCCATAGGCCTTCGTCAGGAAATGATGAAATTTATAGATAGGTACACAAAAGAGCGTGAAGCGCAAAAAAACCCCGCAAAAACTCTATGGATACCAGCGCAACCATGGTAGAGTTCAGGAAGGAGAGGAGAGAGAGAGAGAGAGAGAAAGAGAGAAAAAAAAAGAGATAGAGGCGTAATAAAACGTCATAAAAGAAGAGAAAAAGAAAAAAAGAGGAAAAGCGCAAAAATGGAGAAAGTTCCAGGGAAACTCGCGCAACCAAGGTAATATATATATATATAAATATATATGAGTAGTAAACAAGTAAATAAAAATTGCGTTAAACTCAGAGTTTAACGGAATTTGTATTTACTTGTTTACTACTCATCTCTACATTTACAATTCCGAAGTAGAACTTATGTTTAGTTATTCTTATATATATATATATATATATCAATTACCATTGGAAATTGGAATAACGGTCGTTCATCTATGAACGCGTCGAATTTTGTAACTATGGTTATTTCCGTGACCCGACTAGATAGGGCCTTGACATACAAAAGTGAAAGGAGACTGTCCAATTTTGGTTTACTCTTAATAGATGGCAATACAAACTTTGAAATATTTGATTTGTATGAAAGCAGAAAAAGCAGAGAAGCAAATTGGTGAAAGTTTGAACAAAATCGGACAAGCAAAGTTATAATCACTACACATAATTATGGGCATTTCAAATTAGCCGAATAGGTATGGTCACTGTGATGTAGCGGCGGTCAACTTTCCCATTTGCTTCAACACACAAAAAATGACTAAAATGTCAATTTTTCAAAATATGTAACTCTGTAGGATCTTTATCTTTTTGGAGGACCTATAACAATGTGCTATCTATCTTGAATACTGCACCGAGGGATGATATTTTGGTGTACCACAATTAATAGGAGAGCTGACCGTGAATACGTCACAATCGATTAGCCAAATTACCAATTTGGGATTCGCATAGATATAGTCATCTCATTTTTCAAACATTCATAACTTTCTTATTTTTGGTCAATTTTCTTTCAAATTTTCACCAACCTGTTTCTCCCATTTTTCTCATTTCATACAAATCAGCTTTTTAGAAAGGTTGGATTGCCCTTTAACAACAAATGTCTAGAATCCCACATCAGAGGGAAACACAATGGTAGAATAATTGTGCCAACAATGTCTTCTTTCATTGGGTTCCATTCCATTCAAGTTGCGTCAACGTAAAACTAGCGGCACCGGGTGGGTGAATGTAGAAATGAAGAGACAATATTATAGGTTGACAAAAGTGAATACAGGTATGGTCGTTTCCTGAACCGGTTAAGAATATGAAAATCCCCAAACCCTGGGCCTGTTTCACAAAGCTGTTCGTAAAGTTACACCTGGCTTTACAAATGACTTAAATATGACAAGCCAAATGAGATGCTCAATCATTTTTAACTGCATCAACTAAAGTTGAACTGTGCAGATGTAGATTAACATTCTTATTATAACATGCATTTTTTATGCAAAGTATATTTTTGCCATAATTTAATTGAGATTATTGGAAATACAGTCACATTTTGTTAAAACATCAGGAAAAACTTTGGACATCACATCTGGCACTTCATATTCAATTCGTTCGTAAAGTCATGCGTAACTTTAGGAACAGCTTTATTGAAACACCCTCCTGAAGTGTTAAATTACCATTTAAAATGGCCAAGCATTCACCACTTTTTTAAAATGGTTGATTAACTTTTGGATTAAACCTTTAAAGAGTTGCACCAAGCATGTTTAGAGTTTTAATACATGTACATGTATACCGTTTTTGAAAAAGTGGTCACTCCTCGGCCTTTTTACATCGTGATTTAACCCTGTGAGTGTACTAAAACTGGTGGTCACCTTGGATATATACTTACTGAGTTGTCGATCGCATGGGCTGTCGTTCTAGTTGGCTGTATTTCCTTTCTTTTTCTTTTCTTTTCTTTTCTTTCCCCCCCTTTTTTTTTGGGGGGGGGGGGGGTTCTAAACAAATAAGCTTACATTAACTTACACGCAGAACCAGTCCCCCCCCCCCCCCCCCAAAAAAAAAAAAAAAAAAAAAAAAAAAAAAAAAAAAAAACCGGGCATACTGACGTTTGAGGAAATTTAATTTTTACATGTTTTGAAGTTGAAGTTGATATTCTTTTATTTTTTAATGAGTATAGATTCATTTTTGTTTTGTTCTTATTTTCCTTATTTCATGCAGGAGGAGGAAGATCACATGACTGGATATGAAACCATCGTCTTTCCATCTCCAAGAAACAGCAGCCATTTTGATCTCGGCACACCTCTGGGATCCTCCCAGACCCATGGCCATAGCGTCATCGTCAACAATGCAGCCAGATCATCGTACGGAGACTTTCGCAAGCGCAACTCTTGGAATGCAAACCCAAGAAGCGGTATCATCATCCAGCATCTCAACTCCATTCCACCGGATGCAGCTCAACCGCGCATTGTGGAGGTAACCGGGATGGACGATCTGGATGAAGAGGACGGAGATGGTCGAGGCATTTCAAACCCGGATTACCCTAGATCCGAAGCAGATACGCGCGGTCAGAATACCGAGTATCCGACATTACCGGCGGGTGCGGGACCTCCCCTACCTGACAGGGACTATTACTTAAAAAGTGATAGCAGACCGGATATCCACCGCGTAAATCTGAGTGCGGGCGATGACGGAGATCCACCTGGGGTAACGGTTATCCCTCCTCCTGCACCGCCTCCTCCTGCACCGCCTCCTCCTCCACCTGTCCCTCAAGTACAACGATCTGAGGAAACCACTACGCAACAGTCACAAGAGAACACTGAAGTGGAGATTCCTCAAAATCAAGAACTGCACATAGTACTCAGGCGAGCACTTGCAAGAAATTTCGATACAACTCAACCAACCCGGGATGAACCTGATCGATCACAAGGAGAAGGAACAGAGCAGGCTTCTCAAGATAGATTCACTCAAACTCGACGTGATCAGCAACAATCAGCCGAAGTGCAAACGACGCTTGATAGACCTTCGCATCGTGATAACCGCAGTGCTGATGAACGCCAATCGGACAATCGGACAAACGATGCCAGCCAGTCTGGTCAGGGTAGTGAACAGAGATCGCAAACCCGTCGGCAGGACAGTAGTTCGGATCATCCCCATTCTACCCAAAATAGAGAATCGTACAATGAAGGTCAATATGGGCCAAGATTTCGACCAGATGCCTCTCATCGCTCTGACAATACTCAGCCATCGCAGAGGCCATACTTGGGTGTGGAAACTGATGGCTACCCTAAACGATCGTCACGAATAATTGAACAAATCATTATCACAAGAGAGATTGATCGGGCGACTGGTCAACCAATAGATTCTGTACCGATGCAGAACATTGGACAGCGACCCCCGAGACCTCGATCTAACGTAGTCTACAACAATTCGGTCCGCGAAAGTGGACGCAGAACTCGCGGCTGGGCACCGTTCAGCGAATCGCATCGGAACTGGTCCCCACGAGAAGGGAACGAACATTTGGACCTGACTGGTATTGTCGCCGGGATGGAAACTGCAACCGACGGTGGAGAACAGTACAATTACATGCCTAGCGAGAGGGCAGAACGGCGGGGAAGAACAAACCAAGGGTATGATGTCAGTCCTCCCGAAGAACGACGACGATCTGATGTCGTAGGAATGTCTTCAAGTCAGCCGGCTTGGGGTGACGGACATGGAATTCCTCCACCTCCTCCTTACACAGAGAGAGATTTGTCGCCTCCACAACTTCGGTCATCTCTGTCGGTAGAGACGTCGGCAGGCCACGGTTGGGGTAGATCAGGCAGATCAAGAAGTTGGCCGGTAGCCGATAGTGACGGATCATCAACCATTGCTTCTGGCTGGACGCAACGAACGCGGGTAGTGTTTGCAGTGATGCTTCTGCTGTGTATAATCCTCCTTCTGGGATTAGTGGTAGTTGTCTCGGTGTATTTCACTAGTAAGTTAACGATTCACAGTCTAATAATTTAAAAGTTTGCTGGTGACATTTAAAGGGAATGGGGGGGGGGGGGGGGTTCTTTAGCAGCATACCTACAACACTTGTCGCGAATTTAAGATTTTTTACCTTTGTCCACACATTTGACAGCGTAAAGGAGATTTCCCGTGAGTCTGTGGGGATATTTTGTTTAAAACGATGGATCTGTTTAAACGAATACACGTAACCACACCGTTGGAAATTAGAGGACCCTATAAGCGAATTTTACTTCCATTGGCAAACTTGTCGGCATTTTTTTTTTTGGGGGGGGGGGGGCAAATCCCGCCCCCTCCCTTATGACGTTCTGGGGGAAGCCACGATAACTAAGTGTTTTGATAAAGGGAAAGTTACTGCCTCCTTTCCTCAGACACTTGCATTTCCACAATGGATAAATATTTCACGAAGATTCCTTAAATACACTGTAGGCTAAACTATAGGTTAGCCTACCTCAATTACCACGATATGAAGTTCGAATATGAATACAATGTATTTAATTTGAACTAATTATAATCATCTTTATTTGCATTTATTTGATACCATGTAGCTGGACCAGGAAAAGACTGTCTAAGTGGTGAGGTGTGTGAGTCCCCTTCGGTTGGCTATGTCGTCGGTAAGTCGTCAATTTTTAATAATCTGAATAGTCTCGTCTACATTTTACCGCTATTACAGTAATTTAAAAATATATATTTTAAGTAAACATAAACCGTTTTGTCACATTCAACAGCAGTATGATCAAACCATTCTTTGGAGATAAAAAAATTCGGGGATGAATTTTGGAGATTAAAAAGTTCGGGGATGAAAAAAATGACTCTCCAGTAGTGATAGCTCAGAGTATGCCTACATACTATTGTTAAAGTTCCCCACAATGCCGTGCTTTGTCGCACACGACGAAAAGCATTTGCTTGAGCAATTGCTAGTTTTATTTTATGGGCAAGGCCTGTAATGCTGTCTAATTATGATTACCTTTTACTGCAAAGTGGTCAGAATTTCACATGAACTGGTCATAGATTGTGAAAGACTGTCGTACACAAATTATCATATCCACATGCTTGGCAATTGGTTTTTTATATTTTCACAGTGTATAAATGATTTCAAATGCATTCCTGATATCGACCTGTCTTCATTTACTTTACAGCCTTCGGTGTGATTGGATTTCTGGCGTTCACCTTCATGTTGATCGGCGTGATCCTCTGTTGCTTCGCATGTCGGATATCCCGAGAGAAAAGGATGCAGAACTATCCAGTGTCTGCTCGTCGATAATGAACGGCCTTTTCAACTTAACTCGATGTCTTAATTGTAAAGAGTTGCGACTGCTCTAGGTCCTCCCATAAATCGCAAAGTTATGTTATGTTATTTGCAGTTCAGAGCAACGCAACTTTTGTAAGCCAGGGCGCTAGAAACGCAAATATGTAATCGAATATATAGGGCTAGAGTCGTTTCTACAGCCCGAACTCACACGAGGCGTCATTTCGATTGCGTCAGTACCTCCGCTAATCGAGCCTGAAAATGTAATTACCCCAAATACGCCGCTTATTTAAAGTGTTGTTTTCACTATACATTTTTGCAAACACTTTTTCGAACGATATCATTGTTTTATGACGCACAAAAGACCGTAAAGGTCCTATAACGTCAGCAAATGAGGCCTCGTAAGCCGGGCTTAAGAAAAATAATGTGGAGACGTTGTAGAACAATACTCAGAGTTAAACAGGCTTCCATTGCCATAAAGAGATGTCGCTGGAGGAGGGTCTGGATTCGCTGGAGGAATGCTTTTAGATTCCTTTCGGCCAATCGCAAAGATCGAAGGGCTTCCCCCTAAGAAATTTTCCGCTATTTCTTGTGAAATTTAATTTAGTTCGACAGTCCAGTTAAATATGGTCCAGTGACGCCCCTGTCTCAAGGAACATCGTTGAGTAAAACCATGAAATGTCAAGTGGGGGGAAATCTTCTGTAGGAATTTGTAACAGTTTCTTGATTGACTATTTAAAAGTTTGCGATTTGTTAGAACATGCTTTCATAGAATCAGCTAATCAGAATCGTTATATGTGTTGTTACCTCTTAAAATATCTATCTATCTGTGTTGTATTCGCATGGTTTTCCTCTTTCCATGATCCAATTGGTACCAATTTAGCCTAGGTTACCTAGGTAAAATGACCAGCACTTGTATAATGATTACTATTTCACTCGTTTCGTAGATTTAGCGTGCTATATATAAATCAGTACTACAATGTCTTTCATGTACGATTATTATCATCAGTATTTTTTATCCTGATGTATGTAGCTTCGGCAGTACCCTTTGCACACCCGAATTACCCAAATACATGTTATAGACATATGCCCAAAATGCGTAAGAAGGCTTTTACATACCGTAAATAAGGATAATATAATTGTTTATATTGCAGTATTCCTTTTATGAATTGGGAAAAGTGATGGCAATTTACATTCTTAAACTTAGATAAAAGGCATTATATGAAAGATATTTACCAAAAGAGAACAAGTATTTATTAAGCCATCTAGGTATATTAATTAACCTCTACTTGTATATGCTTCGTACCCGAAATTGAAGCAAATCTGAATATCAGCCTGTTGAGGCAAGGAGCTAAATATTCTCGGCAGGGTATGGTTTAGTTAATCAGGTCTTGAAATTGCTACCATATAATCTATGTAGAATAGTTGCTTTTACGTTTTATTGTATGTATTAACCTTGGAAAAGAAATAATTTTAGATAAAAATAATAGCATGTCTAAAAACTGCAAATATTCAAAAGGACGGTGATTTTTAGCCTTATGTATCGACCCTAGAAATGACAATAATAGCAAATTAACATTTATATATTCAGACTGTGCAATTTCTCCTAAATTTATAGGGGTAGTTATTAATAGGCCTATAATTAATATATTGTAGACATTGCTTTCTTGTGTTTGGTTTCATTTAAAAGTCACGGTAATCGAGGAGTTCAGCAGACTGTGCTAAGATTTAATTCTTTTACTTTCAATTTCAAAATATGTTGAAACGCTTATTCAAGATATATAATATCTGTCGTGTAAATAGTTTCTTCTGTTATGTAGTGAATTTCGTGTTGTAAGACGAAATGCAAAATAAATCTTTACTGTGGTAGAAATTCATATATATATATATACATGTATATATATAATTGTAAGGAAATAACATAAACAACAGCTTTGGCAACTCTCGTGGAAATAAATACAAATGTGAAAGGAAATGGGAGTATAATGGTTGCGTAACTTAAATCATAGTTCCCCAGAGCTGTCCTCCCTTTTTAGGTACGTTCACACGTAGAGCGATAGCAATCATAGCATCGATGCTATCTAGGTTTCGAGACTATTTTGGTCATGACCAGATAGTTTTAAGACCAAACGCTGTCTGAACGCAGATAGTCACGAGATAGAAGCGAGTTGGAGTTAGGTTTCGAAACTATTCTGGCAGCGAGTTTGGCAGGAGTAAATCTCAGGATCCAGCGACAAAGCATCCATGCTTTGCGGTAGACCACCCACCGCGCTTGTGACTATTTCTAATGTGAACGCAATCGCTGCTCCACTCGCTGCTATCTTCACTCGCAACTTCGCATGATATAACCCCTGTCCACAAACTTCAATACCAATTATACTCGGGTCACCGTGTGTGGCGCAGTAATTATTGTTTTGGCAGCGAGTGAGCGATGGATAGTCACGAGTGGGTGATAGAAGCAAGTCGATCATGGCCTGTCTGAACGTACTGGAAATAGTTTCGAGACTTACACAGCATCGATCGACGCTATGTACTACGTATAAACATAGCTTTTGAAATTTGTGCAAATTATTCTAATGTATACATGTATCTCAAAGCATTCGCTTGGATCCAGCCGAGGCATGCGGCTTGTCTTTGTTCAAAACTCACCTGCCCCCTACAAAGGAATTAATAAGGTTGAATATTTGTCAATCTGTCAATTGAATCTGGTGTCGCCGAAACCACTGACCCGTCTCGTGGTCTAGTGGTTAAGGCATTGGCGTTCTAAGCCAACGACCCGGGTTCGATTTCCGGCGGAGACATTTTTTTCAACCTTTGCAAAAATTTCAAAAAGGGAGGACAGCTCTGGGAACTTTGAATTAAGTTACGCAACCATTATACTCTCATTCCCTTTCACATTATATATATATATATATATATATATATATAAGCATGAAATGTCTACTGGTCTTTTTCTTTTATATATATATATATATATACACACATATAAAGAGAGATGATTTATTTGTTTGTTGATTAATTACGGTGTCTTAATTGTTTTTTACAAAAATCTGTACATTTACAACAAATAACGATATGCTGCTTACACTCATCATCAACATCATTGTCTACAAGACACAAAATGTTTGAAATAGGTTTGAGGGAATGTTCGAACATCTCTTGCACCGAGTCTTGAGAACCTTTTGATACTGTAATGAAACTGCAAATGGCTAATCATCATATGTGTGTATACTGGCGTTTGAAAAAAGAGGAAACCAACTTTGGAAAATTTCTGTAAACGAACTACATGTATATGTTTACCAACATTGGAAATCATATCATATGAAAGAGTAATTCATATTCTTTCCAAAGGTAACTTGTCTAGGTTTCCTGGGTCATGCATCACTGAACACCATTTTCTTCAAAATGTTGTGCAAAAATCTGTATTGGGTTCACTTTCTTGCAAAACACAAGAGGCAAGATATTAACGAGATTCCTTTTGTGAAACGGCCCGAGAGCACCAATTCTCAATGTGGAAGATTTTATTCTTCAAATTTGTGTTACTGAGATGTTATTCACCCATGCTTCAGGACTTTTTGCTTTGTAAAACCCCTTTCAGATAGGAAACGTTTTGCAAAGAAGACAGCCTGGGTGAATTTTAACAAAGTTGCATGCCAAAGAACCAGTGCGAAACAGAATGATTGCGAGATCACAAAGCAATGCAAATCAAAGCCAGAGAACATAAAGAAGGAAAATCAAAAACTCATACATGTGTTTGAAGATGTGACTTTGTTAATTTTAGAAAAATGTCGGCTTTTTGTTGAAAATGGGCGGAAGATGCCTGCAGCACTCAAGACAATAGAACATGTTCTCTGTGCTCTCTATAGATCTCACTTCTGCTTGGTCAAAGATTATGACTAACAGCTCGTTCCATGCTTTGTGAAGTTCATAAGACTCTTTGTTAAGGCGTAAATTAAATCATTAAGATATTTGATTACTGCCAATGGACATGAAGAGCTACAAGCTAGTTAACAAAGCCATTTACCCAAACCATGCCTATATAGTGTTTTACAAGAAAGTGAACCAACTAGAATTTTGAATATTTTTTTTTAATTGGTGGTCGCTAATTCGTGACCCAGGAAACCTAAACAACTTACTATTGGAAAGTAAATGAATTACTCTTTCAAAGATAAGAAATTAAATGCCAGTGAATATATAATCCATCTGTTTACCGGAAATTTTAAAAGTTGGGTTTCCTTTTTTAACTCCAGTATGATGTTTCCCAGTGTACTTTGTTGCAAGAAGCATATAGATAAATATTTGGTTAAAAATGACACTTTAGCAAATATATTCAAATCAACTTCATGTGGAAAATATTATGTTTTATTACCAAATGTTTGATTGTATTCATTTGATTGTATTCATTTGTTATTGATAAATCAATCATTCAATCACTTAATCCATATGTATTAGGATAATGAATAAACATACGAATAATAATGAAAGTATAGATGTGATGAAATTTTTTGGAAATATCTAAAATCAATACATTTGTCATTATCAGTGAAGAAAATTGATAGATGATATAATCCATTTTATTATGAATTTTAGTCAAATAATTCATGAAATAGATCAGAACAGACAATCTCCTATGATAAGCTGCTCTTATTTACTGAGATGAAAGAAAATTTTAAAAATAATTCTAAGACGTATAGGATTAGTTGGGTTTTTATAATGTTTGACGTACATGTAAGTTATACTGATAGGGACGTCATCCTGTATATTGTTATACAATAAAAGTATACAAGTTGTATTTTTCATGATGCGGCATGATTTATTTTTATATGCTATTATAGGTAAACGAACGTTTCTTATTTTTTTCAAATTTTTATTCTTATAGACCGTCAACTGTTTTGTGATAGTAGCAGAGCAAGATGCCGAAGTCAGCGAGTAGAACATAAACGCTGAACTCACAAAAACTTAATATATATGATTGAATGAAAGAAGTACTACAAGGACTGGTATAATGAAAGGAGGATCTGACCAGCAAAAGTCCCAATATTCTTGAATGCTACATGCACGTCATACCAAGGAACCTCTCGGTGATGTGAGTTTTTCAGTTTAAAACGAAATTAGTTCCCAAAATTAATAATGAACATTAATAGGTGTTTAGGAAGCCACCGTCATCATGAATGTGATAACATTTTTAAAATGAAAATGCAATTCACATGCCAAATGTCGCATCGTATATGTAGGAAGCTTTTCATAGATCAATTCGAGTAGACCAATTCCATGAACCGGGAGGGCTGCAACACCCCCCCCCCCCCCACGCACACACACGCACGGGCGCAATTTAGTAGACACGTTTTATAATGCTTATGTTATGCAGTAGAAAACAATGTTAGGTCGCATGCTCAGCCACCCCCGTCCTACTTCCCACTTTCAAACATGTTCCGAGGTCCCTGATTCCAGGGAGAGACACCCGCCGTTTTTTCTTTAAAAGAGCCAAACCTTCCCTGATATTTTTCCTCATGAGAAAATGCAAATAGGGTTTCAACACTGTCTTATCTGTTACCGATCTGATACCTGTCCAATATAATTATGAAACCCTTTTAAATCCCCATGCCTAAATTTATTTGATTATTCTTTTTTAATCACTCATTGTTTCTCTTTCTTTATACCATGATGCCCAGCGTTAGATTTATTAGTTGATATGTTTGCTTGCTCAAAACATTTCCAAAATTGAGTGCCTCCGAAGTTACCGTCTGATATTATGATCAGTTCAATGTCTTTGTGATTTAGATTTTAAGAAAAAAATAAAGATTTTTAAAAATAGATTGTATACATTTAAACAAGGTACTACATGTGTTTTCATTTTCAGTTACATGTGGTTATTTAATCGATGTGTCTGTATGCTGAATAAACGACAACTGATATTCAAATATAAATAAATCAATATCGTCATACCAATAAAAACAATGATCTGTCCAAAGTTAAATGTCTATCATCTTCTCGAATATACCCCCCCCCCCCCCCCATTGAATCCATCTTCATCAAACTGCTCCGTTTCTCTGAATCATCAGACTCCCCAAGTTTAGAAGGGAATAAATAATGGAAATATTAAATTCTAATATCATTATATACAGTATAAAGAGAGAGAGAGAATATAAGAGAGTTAGCACTTGGAATGAGTTCAAAAAGGAATTGAGCAATGAATGGGCACAAGTTTCTCAAATACACCAATTTGTAGGCAAAATATTTTCAGAGCGACCTAGTTTCTGCGAGGTACATTAGTCATAGTGCATAAAATTGATTCATTCACTCTGTATTCATCGACATTCCTAGACCTATTTACCAAAGCTTTCAAGAAATTTGATTTACTTTGAAATAATTTATTGTTATAATAATATCAGACTGAATGGATGTAAAATATTCAGTTCAGTTCTTCAATTATAGATCCTTCTTTTTAGATTCCAAAGGAATACAAGTTTCCGTTCGTTAAAACCTCTGTCAAATGCATGGAAAAGAAAATACAAGCACTTGCCCATACTCTTCTCGGAACCCAGAGCATAATATGTATAGCTGCCGTACCATCTGAAAAAGACAGAAAAAACTCGCGTAAATATGTTCAACTATTCTGATATTTAATATACTTGTTTTTATTTCAGAAAAAGAAAGTGCGTTGCAGGAAACGCATGTTGCTTGCTGTAGTAATCATATATTCGCGTAAATATAACGATCTATTTTGATTGGTAATACATCATGTACATAGAATGATATTATGGTAAAATATACAGCTTATCAATAGTATATATCAAAATCAACATATAAAGTACTATACGAAGAAAAAAAAAATAATTCACGATTACACGTCAAATCAAACTTTATCATCTGTCCAGAATCCAGATGTGTGAATATGACATTAGATTGGAAATGATTTGATAGTAGATGTAATATAATTGGCGGTTGTTCAGATCTGATTGCTGCTGCATTTATATCAGCAGAGGCAGGAAATTTCAAATATTTCACCATTCCGCATACATAGTTCAACTTCACCTGGTTCTAATAAAGAAGACAAAATATTTCTCTATCTAATTCAGTTTTAAACTCTTGTACTAAACGCAGCTTATGTATACAACTTGGAATTAAAGGGCGGGTCACATTTGTCCGATAACGATAACGATGAACATAACGATAAATCGTTGCCAAATCGTTCAAGCAGTTTTTATGTGGAAAAAGAATAGAATTTTTTTGTGGTGGGTCAGACTTCTCCGATATATGGTAATGAGCGTCCCTCTCCGATTTTATCGTCTCTGTAGAATCGCTCGGCCACCAATTTTTTTCTTCAGGACAGAGCTATCCGATATTTTGTGAGAACCAATGGTTTTTGCTCCTTCGAGGTGACGTTAATTCAGAAGAATCATGTGGGCAGTGTTCGTCGTGATTGAATGACATAACCCCATCGATTTTATCGGTAATGTGTGACCACTTTTATCGTCATCGTTATAGGTACATTTTATATGCGCAAACATTTTGTCGAGGTGTCGTGGATACGACACCGGACTGTGGATGTCATGGTTCGCGGTTCGAGTCCCACCGCGGCACTAACGTCCTTTGGCAAGACATTAATCTACATTTGCCACTCTCCACCCAGGTGTAGTAAATGGGTACCTGGTAGGTACCTATTCCTTGAATGCTTTCAGCGCCTATTAGGGCAGCTGGGCTAAAGCCAGGGTAATAATAATATTTTCAAGCGCTCTGAGTAGTTTGTAACTAGATATAGCGCTATATAAGGAATTATATTATTATTACATTATCGTTATCGGACAAAATGTTATCCAGTGGTGATTATGACCAAATACATGTTATGCGTACCGAACAAATATAAGAATCCCACATATTACAAAAAGAAAGGATTGAAGAAGTATTGCGTGAACAATAATTCAAGAGAAGTTGAAAAATAATTGCTCTTTTAAAACAGAAACTAATCGTAAGCTGAAGTGAAATTTGGGATTCATTGCCTACATACACTGAAATACCTGTGGTACATCATAACCGGGGGGGGGGGGGGGGGGGGGGGGGGTTATTCGTTTTTTCGATGGTTCGTTATTTCGAAGGTTCATAATTCCGAAGGTTCGTAATTCTGAAACACAAATTTCACGTAGCAGGGGGTTCATAATTCCGAACATTTGATGCATACTCCGAATGTTCGTTATTCCGAAGGTTCGTAAATCGGAAAATGAAAAAAGGTTCATAATTCCGAGGGTTCGTAATTCCGAAAATGCAATAGAGCCCTACATATTTTTTGGGAATTACGAACATTAGGAAATATGAATCCTATTTCATTTTCGGAATTACGAACCGTCGCGACGGTTCGTAATTCCGACGCGTCGGAGTAAGATCGGATATACGAACCTTCGGAATTATGAACCTTCGGAAAAACGACATGTAACGTAACTTATAACCATACCTCAGTCAAGCATTTTTTTAAACTAATAGGTTGAAACACAAAGAGTGTTTCTTCCATGCATTAGGATGGAATTGTAATATATATAATGATTACTACGTTGATCAATTCCTATAAAAAAATTCCATCAATTGCTTCTACCACTGGCCATCTATACATTTCCTGGCACAAGACTTGATAGAGTTCTTTAAAACCCAATAGATAATTTCTTTTCAATAATAATACGAATAACAATATACAGGGTGTTCTTAAAGGGAATCCAACCTTAACGGCAAGTTGTACTGAAAGAAAGAGCAGAAAACAGAGAAGCAGATTGGTGAAAAGTTTGAACGAAATAGGCCAAGCAATAAGAAAGTTAGGAATTTCGGAAAGTTGTAATCATTATATGGGAATTTCAAATTTGCCGAATCAGTAATGCCACTGGGATGTAGTGGCGGACAAGTCCCCCATTTGCTCCAACACACAGATAGACTAAAATGTCATTTTTTTCCAAAATATATTACTCAATAGGATGTTTCTCTTTTATGAGAACCTATAACAATATGCTATCTAAAATATATTTTGAGTACTGAACCAAAGGGTAAAGGCGCTTATAAAGGAGAAAAACGCAACTCAATGAAACTTTAGTGTACGACACACGGGAGAGTTGACCGCCACTATGTCACAATCGACTCACCCCAGTTGCCAATATTTAGAATCGCATAGATTTAGTGATCTCATTTTTCAAACATCCATAATAGTACTTTTTTTCCCTCCTCTTTGTGATAAGTAAACCCCGATAGAGAAATGCAATGAACGTAGTTCTTATCTGAAATATGTTCAAACATACAAGTCAATATATTTGCCAGTGTGAAAACTGGCATCCAATATGACCAAGTAGGTGATGAAGATTGTTTCTATGGTAGATATATACAGCAGAACGAGAGACAGTGATCAACCAATGCGTGTGATGATAGGCATCAACAGAAGAATCAAATGCGACATAAATGCTGTTAGGCAAGTAGAATGCTTGTCATATAACGTAAGGTGCTTGGATGGATATACATGATAGATGAGTGGTAGATTCTCTAGGGTGATTAAGATTTTATGGCTATTGTATGGTGATGCATGAAAGATGAGTGGTAGCTTCGCTGTTGTGACTGTCTGGTGATTGTATAGTGATACATGACAGATGAGTGGTAGATACTTTGTGGTGATTGTGTGGTGATTTTATGGTGGTGATACATGACAGATGAGTGGTAGATTCACTAGATTGACTTTGTGGTGATTGTATGGTGACACATGACAGATGAGTGGTTATTTCTTTGGAGATGGGATTGTCCTTTGTAGAGGTGGGAGTGTCTATTTTAAAGGTGGGAGTGTCCGTTGTAGAGGTGTGAATGTCTGTTGTAAAGGTGGGAGTGTCCGTTGTAGAGGTGGGAGTGTCTGTTGTAAAGGTGGGAGTGTCAGGCGTAGAGGTGGGAATGTCTGTTTTAAAGGAGGGAGTGTCCGTTGTAGAGGTGGGAGTGTCTGTTGTAAAGGTGGGAGTGTCAGGCGTAGAGGTGGGAATGTCTGTTTTAAAGGAGGGAGGGTCCGTTGTAGAGGTGGGAGTGTCTGTTGTAAAGGTGGGAGTGTCAGGCGTAGAGGTGGGAATGTCTGTTTTAAAGGAGGGAGGGTCCGTTGTAGAGGTGGGAATGTCTGTTCTAAAGGTGGGAGTGTCTGTTGTAAAGGTGGGAGTGTCAGGCGTAGAGATGGGAATGTCTGTTTTAAAGGAGGGAATGTCCTTTGTAGAGATGGGAGTGTCTGTTGTGAAGGCGGGAGTGTCCGTTATAAAGGCGGGACTGTCCGTTTTAAAGGTGGGAATGTCCTTTGGAGGGGAGGGAGTGTGCATTACAGAGGTGTGAATGTCCGTTGTAGGGGTGGAAGTGTCTGTTGTAAAGGTGATAATGTCTGTTGTAAAGGTGGGAGAGTCCTCTGTAGAGATAAAAGTGTCCATTGTGACGGTGACAGTGTCTGTTATAGAGGTTGGAGTGTCTGTAGTAAAGGTGGGTGTGTCCGTTGTAGAGGTGGGAGTGTCCGTTGTAAAGATTATACTGTCCAATGTAGAGGTGGAAGTGTCTGTTGTAAAGGTGGTAATGTCCGTTGTAGAGGTGGAAGTGTCTGTTGTAAAGGTAGTAATGTCCGTTGTAGAGGTAGGACTGTCCGTTGTAGAGGTAAGATTGTCTGTTGTAAAGGTGGTAATGTCCGTTGTAGAGGTTGGACTGTCCGTTGTAGAGGTAAGAGTGTCTGTTGAAAAGGGGGTAATGTCCGTTGTGAAGGTGAGACTGTCCGTTGAAGTGGTGGGAGTGTCGGCTGTAAAGATATGAGTGTCCGTTGTAAAGGTTATACTGTCCATTGTAGAGATTGAAGTGTCTGTTGTAAAAGTGAGAGTGTCGGTTGTAGAGGTGGGAGTGTCTGTTGTAAAGGTGGTAATGTCCGTTGTAGAGGAAGAAGTGTCTGTTTTAAAGGTGAGAGTGTCCGTTGTAGAGGTGGGAGTGTCTGTTGTAAAGGTGGTAATGTCCGTTGTAGAGGTGGGACTGTCCGTTGAAGAGGTGGGAGTGTCTGATGCAAAGGTGGTAATGTCCGTTGTAAAGGTGGGGCTCTCCGTTGTAGAGGTGGGACTGTCCGTTTTAGACGAGGGAATCTCTGTTGTAAAAATGGAAGTTTCCGTTGTGAGGGTGGGACTGTCCGTTGTAGTGGTGAGAGTGTCTGTTGGAAAGGTAGTAATGTCCATTGCTAAGATAGGGCTGTCCGCTGAAAAAATGGGAAAATCCGTTGTAGATGTGGGAGTGTTTGTTGTTGAGGTTGGGGTTTCTGCTATAAAGGTGACTGTGTCCGCTGTAATGGTGGGACTGTCCGTTGTAGAGGTGGGACTGTCCGTTGTAGACGTGGGAGTGTCTGTTGTAAAAATGGAAGTTTCCAATGTGAAGGTGGGACTGTCCGCTGTAGATGTGGGACTGTCCGTTGTAGAGGTGGGTGTGTCTGTTGTAAAGGTGGTAATGTCCGTTGTAAAGGTTGGACTGTCCGTTGAAAAGGTGGGAAAATCCGTAGTTGATGAGGAAGAAGGTGCTGCTGAGGTATATGTTGCTGCCGCAGTCGTATTCCATGTTTCAGCAGGCCCTGGCCGCTTTGTCGTTGTCCTCCGCGATGTGAATGGAATTGTCGGCAAAACCTGGAGCGAAAAAAAAACACAGAGCAATTACGATCAATGTTAATCCACAGTTCACATAATCCAGATTCGAAGGTTAATGGTAGCTATATATAGTCAGATTGGCTTCCATTTAACTTAATCAAACCTAGAATTGTAGATCTATATATGCTGCCTTGAAAGAAGCTAGCTTACATATTAATTAATCGCAGCCCAAAATGGCGTTCAACGTTTCTTCCACGACCATGACGAGTGATGACGATATTTGTAGGAGCTTAGAATATGCCGCTAGAATGTTGAAGATTGACAGATTCAAAGATTTGCATGTTGATGCAATCAAATCTGCACTTAAAGGACAAGATGTTTTTGTGAATCTGCCTACTGGCTATGGAAAAAGTGTTATTTTTCACGCGCTACCGCTCTGTGCTGATTACCTCCGTGGGCCAGGGATGGAGAGTGAGACTGCTGCTTCGCGAGCTAGGGCCAGGCGGATCCCCCGGGGCCTTGGCGGGCAGTGAAGTTGCTGGTAACTCCTTGGTTACATCAGAATTGATGGAGATGCATCTATTGTTGAATGGTGACTTTTATTGCCCATTCTTCATTATTTATAAATATATGATGATCTCTTGAGAAATATGTACATTTGTCTTATTTCAAATTACCATCCCTGATAGCAGAAAGTGTTAAAAATGACGTGATATTTACGTCGCGGTTTTCGTCTTTTTTACGTCCTGTAATTACGTCAATAAGACGACAACTTGCACCAACGCAAGACGTCAAGAGGATGCCTTATTTTGACGTCATCTCTACGTCTTGTACACTGTAAAAGTGCTACTTTTAGGGGCATGTATAGTGACTGCACCTGAAATGCTGTTTATAGCACTTGTAGTGTGCTAATTTACCAGCAAAAAAAAAAGTGTGACCGTGGCGAGCCTCGAACCAGGTTCCGCTCATTGAGAGGCGCTGACGTTACCGATGGACTAACGAATGCTTCTTGCAATCCAATTTAGTAATGGGAGTCAAGTAGATAACATGAACTATGTGGTGTCGTAAATTCACTATGTAACAATATGATCTGCTCTAAATCGTACAATGTGAGTTAGTCTAGCGGTAATGCCAGCAATTCTCGATCAGCGGACCTTGGTTCGAAGCTCGCCCATTTTTTTAATGAATGTTTAGCAGTTTAAGGAGCCGGTCCAGCTCCCGTGAAAGTGCTGAAATAGCACACTGTGTGCATTCAATAGCACTCTACATGCAGTCCCTATGCATGCCCTCAATACAGCACTTCAGTTTTTACAGTGTACAGATGACGTCAAAATAAGACGTCCTCTTGACGTCTTGCGTTGGTGCAAGTTGTCGTCTTATTGACGTAATTACAGGACGTAAAAAAGACGAAAACCACGACGTAAATATCACGTAATTTTTACCACTTTCTGCTATCAGGGATGGTTTGTAAGCTAGATATCGAATGTGCTTGTCTGTGAATGTATTTTGAGCAAGAGATTTACGTAATCCCCCCCCCCCAAAAAAAAAAAAAAAATAAAAAATAAAATAAATAAATAAATAAATAAATAAAAAAAATAAATAAAAAATAAAAAATAAAAAATAAAAAATAAAAAAAATAAAAATAAATAATAGACTAGTCCAGAACTGAAGTAAGAAATCCTTGAGATTTCATTGGCTAATTTGCTGGGCGATCGCCGCGGTTATCAGTAGGAAATCGTGCCTCATGAATATATAATTCAGGTCGGGTGTCAAGAGGCCCTCGGCGCAAGCGCCTCGGCCTCCATATCGCCAAGGATTTCAACAGCGCCAGGGCCTCGACAAGAGGCTAGGCTTGAGGTAACTCCAGGTAAAAATAACCAAAGTCGACCTTGCACATTACATTAGTATGGCTAATCGCATCGCTTAATTTCGGCAGGTAAGATAGAAATTTGTACTTACATTTCAAGAGAATTACTGTAATTATCTAGCAGGCTCTTTGACTTTACGATTTAACGATTGATCGAGTCAGCGACGGTATACGGTACATTACACACAGTGCGATCGAGTCATTTGAATCGACGGTACAGTACGGGGAAAAGATCGGCTCGGCGAGGAAATTCCATTTTTTTCATCGAAACAATCGTTAAATCGTAAAATCAAAGATCCTGCTAGATAGTTACAGTAATTCTCTTGAAATGTAAGTACAAATTTCTATCTCACCTGCCGAAATTAAGCGATGCGATTAGCCATACTAATGGGCGAGGCGACTTTGGTTATTAGGGACTTTTAGAATTGCACGTCCACTTAGTCGACTGGTACGCAAGGGCATCATTCTACGCCACTGCGCATGCGCCGCTCGCCCTCTCCCTGTCCTCCTCCCTGACTTGCAAAATCGAGAACGTGTTCACTTCGTTTTTGCGGTGCTCCGAAATCTTCGACGAGGTTCACGTATATGACGTCATCAGAACAGCTCAACTATCACTATGAACATGACGAACAAAGAAGCGGACAATTTATGCAGCTCCACATTTTACCCTTCACAATTGCACTGACAAAAGAACATCCATTCATTGCTATCCTGTAAACATATGTAGAACAGGTGTCACATAATAGCAGTGAAGGGATGTCCTTTTGTCTACTAGAGCTATTGTGGAGGGTAGAATGAGGAGCTGCATGAATTGTCCGCTCTCTTTGTCATCGTGTTCATAGTGTATTATGCTCATCCGTTGAGTGTGTACTTCCGGTTGACGTCAACGGTACGTACACGTCGAGTGAAATCTAAAATGATCAGAACTGTAGTCAACATGGGCAGTCGACGACGTTGACATGCGCGAATTAGTCGACTGGGACGAAGTACTAGTCCACTGCTTCTAAAAGTCCCTATTTGTACCTGGAACTCCAACGCTGCGCGTTGGAGCTCCCTGGAGTTAGGCTTGAGGAGACGGACAGCCTAGAGCAGGACGGATTATTCTTTACAAATATTAACATATTCTACAAGTCCAATCACTTATACCAGTGAAAACCAGTATAACCAGTTTAACTATTTGACCTTGGTATGTTACTTACAAGATATGAAACTCTAGTTCATTCTCCGAAATTACGAACCCCCTAGTATGGAAATTGTGTGTTTCAGAATTATAAACCTTCGGAAAAACGTCCCCGGGAATACTAGGATAGCAAAAATAGTAGGGATGGGCATTTCTATTTTGTTGGTACACTTCGAAGATTTTTGGACACAGCCTCCATTCGTCGTGAAATAAACCGTGGTGTTACATTTGTCATAACAAATGAAGAAAAAAAATGCAGCTTCATAAGACTAGTTAGAAGGGGTGGCTTCAAGAGGATCTCTGGTCTAATGGATTGTCCGTCTAATGGTCGAATGGACAGAAACCGTCAAATCAGTGACAAGTTTAAAGATATTCGGGAAATTATGAAATCAGTAAAGTTGGGATCAGTACAGTTTATTTTCCACGTTCACGATAAAAACAACAGCAGCAAATACATAAATTTAAAAAAATGAAAAAATATAGAGGAGCAAGACAAATTCGAAATGTATAGCGTGTGTGGGTGTGTGTGCTTGTGTGTCTGAGTGTGTGGAGGGAGGGTAATAACAAAGGCTGACTTGACCTATCAAACGTCACTACTTAATTATGATAAATCTAATTTATACATGGATAAAATTTATATTTCATCTTCCAACCAAATAATAAATATAAATCTCACTACTAAATACATGTGCATCGTGGAAAAACACAACAACGAAACAGACAAAACCAAAAGAGGTCGAAATTTCGTAGGTTCAGGAGGTATATAGTTAAAGGGAAGAGTGTCGGATGGACAACCCTCTTATGTCTTCAGGCGGTTCCATAGTTTAGGTCTGGCATACTTGTTTGCAGTAGGTGGGAATTGATATTTGAAATTGGGGGGGGGGGGGGGGGGGGGGCTCGTAGATGGCCTAGTGAATGAAATAAACAAACCTTTCGCATGCAGTCAAATCCAGTGTAACCTCTGTTACATATCTTATGACCCGTTATGGTATCACATGTGTACCGGTCATAGTAAGCAGGAGGCTGGCAGTAGACACTGCAGAATCTGCCATAATAGTTCGGTTGACAATGAACTGCGTACTGAACCTCCATTCTAGAATAAAAGGCAATTGATTAAATTGGTCAGCTTCTTTTTTTCTTTTTTCTTTTTTTTAGAACAAAAACTAGTGTCAAATAGAGCACGATATGTACATTCACTTGACTCTCAATCCAAGGGTTGAGGGATCGAATCACAGCCCGGCACTAGCGTCTTTTGACAAGACATTAATCCACGTTTGCAAATCTCCATCCAGGTGTTAAATGGTTCCTGGCAGGACTTTATTCCTTGAAATGCACTGTGCGCTGATTACGGCTGCCGGACTAATATCCAAACCCTTTGGAACCGCATAGAGACGTTTTAAATCATATAACGTGGTATGCGCTATACAACAACGGTTTATTATCATTTATTATTATCTCAGTGATTCTGTTGAGTCTTCGAAAACTCATCAAAATAAAAAGAATTATTATTCAAATCATGGTCATAGTTTTGAAATAATCAAATGACACGTTTGTTCCAGAGGGGTTTCAAAAATTTCACCCTTTTGGCACTGAAAATTATAACTATATTTTTCTGTAAATCACACAATTTTTCGGCATGTCCATGTCTTTGTCTCCCGACAAAATTTCAGGAGGTGAAGAAAGGGGGTGGCAGAAAGAGAGAGAGAGAGGTGGGGAGAAAAAGAAATGGAAGAACGCAAAATGAAGATGACACAATAAATCGCTATCATGAATGCACTGCATAGATCTCTCGACAACCTAGCTAGTAAAATCAGTGTCACCCCCCCCCCCCCCCCCCCCCGTGTTCCCACGATCAGCCACTGAATAAGACTCACCTAATACCATAACTGACAGGGGACAATTTGTACCAAATACTGTCGTGTTCCGTTCTAGCTGGTTGCCAATCAGGCAAGTGCAAGGTGTACGCTATTACGAGATCATTGTCGTATCCCCACAGACCGATGTCCCTCACATTAATCGTGACTCGAACTGTCCCCTGAACGTGAGAAGAAAAAAAAACATTGAAAGACCTCTATATTTATTTATTTTCAATTTGTTATAATTAATGATTTTTTTAGTTTATACGGTTACATGTCTACTTTTTTCCACTGAATTGAATTTAATTGATTTTATTTATTGTCATGAACAACTGAACAGCCCTAAAATCTACAAAATCCCATAAAAATACACAGTGTAGTAATTATCTTTATCCGACAATAAGAATCCGATTCGAAAAGAAAAATCCTCGCCAGCTAAGGGAAGATTTAGGAGTAGCACGAGAGTAGCCGAGTTCCTACGATTCGAACACTGCTATATACCCACCCCCGCATAAGTACCGCCAGATAACAAACCTATATGCCCAGGGCAATACAATACAATAATTACCTTTCCAAAGCGCTCTTACAAACTATAAGCGCTTTACATCAATAACAACAAATAAAAAAATATAACCCCCCCCCCCCCCCCGACAAATGCCTCCTTCAAGGGGGTAGGTGACAAAGTGAATCATCGCTCGGAAAGGTAGTAATGTCCTCATGTCTAGTTTGTGCGGTAGAAGTCTGGAGGGTCATTTTCCGGGGCTTGGGGAAATGTCATTCGGGATAACTATCCAGAGGCAATTGTCCTCGGGGTTAGATGTCCGGAGTTTTTTTTATGCAGGGAATAATAGTACGGGTGTAATCGTCTAGACACTTTCTACATGTCCAGGATCCCTAGGGTTACTATCCACATTACCTCCCAATAAGGCACAGGGATTTTCAATGGATTCGGAACACCGCTCGGAAATCTTGATGGTAGATGAAAAGAATCGGTGTGTTGCTTGATCATGCCAGTGTGCCATTGCCCGTAGTCACAATACGGCTCACCCAACTGTGTGTAGCGGAAACTACATTGATGAAATCAATAGACAGGAGAAGTTGAACAACAATGAAATATATTTATATGGCACGAAAAAGAGACATGATAACGAAGCTATGTACGGCCTCCCCAAAACCCACAAAACCAACGTTCCGCTTCGTCCTATTCTATCGATGGTTGGGTCAGCGCAGCATGAACTGGCAAAATGGCTAAGCGAGCAACTTCAGCCAGTCTTAGATTGTTTGTCTGTTCATACTGTTAGAGATTCGTTTACGTTGGCTAAACTCGTCCGCGATCTGCCCCTTGATAATAGGAATTGTGTTATGTGTTCATTCGATATCTCTAGCCTATTTACCAACGTGCCACTGAAAGAAGCTACTGACATCTGTGCTTCTTATCTCTATCATGGTGACTTAGACTCGCCACCTGTTCCTGAGCCCGTATTCATTGATCTCATGAACTTGGCCACTCGCGCGGTTGAGTTTAGTTTCAATGATACGAAATGTATTCACAGATAGATGGTGTGGCTATGGGATCCCCATTAGGCCCCGTTGTTGGCTTTCATGAAATGCGCCTGCTACAGAACGCCACCGATCTTAATATAGTCCCGCATGTGTATTGTCGGTATGTTGATGATACGTTTGCAATTTTTGACAACCGCGCAGCGTGTGAGGTTTTCCTTACACAACTGAACCGGCTCCATCCCGCGCTAAAATTCACATTTCTCGACGTTCTCGTGGAGAGAAGTGATGGGAAATGATGGAGGGAGGGGGGGGGGGGGGGGGGGGGGAGATCAGATTTTATGGGGTCCACTTTTCCTACCATAATTCTCTGACAAGCAACAGAAAGGGTTATCAGTTCTAAAGGGGGCCCTGATAGCAGAAAGTGGTAAAAATTACGTGATATTTACGTCGTGGTTTTTTACGTCCTGTAATTACGTCAATAAGACGACAACTTGCACCAACGCAAGACGTCAAGAGGACGTCTTATTTTGACGTCATCTGTACACTGCAAAAACTGAAGTGCTGAGCACTTTTTGAGGGCATGCATAGGGACTGCACTCAGAGTGATATTGAATGCACACAGCGTGCTATTTCAGCACTTTCACGGGAGCTGAACCGGCTCCATAAACTGCTAAACCTTCATTAAAAAAAATGATTTGGGCGAGCTTCGAACCAGGGTCCGCTGATCGAGAATTGCTGGCATTACCGCTAGACTAACTCACATTATACGATTTAGAGCAGATCATATTGTTACATAGTGAATTTACGACACCATATAGTTCATGTTATCTACTTGACTCCCATGACTAAACTGGATTGCAAGAAGCATTCGTTAGTCCATCGGTAATGTCAGCGCCTCTCAATCAGCGGAACCTGGTTCGAGGCTCGCCACGGTCACATTTTTTTTTTTTTTTTTTGCTGGTAAATTAGGACACTACAAGTGCTATAAACAGCACTTCAGGTGCAGTCACTATACATGCCCCTAAAAGTAGCACTTTAGTTTTTACAGTGTACAAGACGTAGAGATGACGTCAAAATAAGACGTCCTCTTGACGTCTTGCGTTGGTGCAAGTTGTCGTCTTATTGACGTAATTACAGGACGTAAAAAAGACGAAAACCGCGACGTAAATATCACGACATTTTTAACACTTTCTGCTATCAGGGAAGAGGAATGAAGACGTAGAGATGACGTCAAAATAAGACGTCCTCCTGACGTCTTGCGTTGGTGCAAGTTGTCGTCTTAATGACGTAATTACAGGACGTAAAAAAGACGAAAACCACGACGTAAATATCACGTCATTTTTTAACACTTTCTGCTATCAGGGGGGGGGGGGGCACAAAGCATACTTTTCTTTCAAAAGAAGGGGGCACGGCTGGGATCCGTAAATCTGCTACTGTCATTAATATTATGTTAGAAAAAGTCCAAACGCACACATTCGGCAGAACCGGGAGGGGATCTTGGATCCGCCTCTGATGACAGACCTGCATTTCTGTGCCCCCCCCCCCCCTACAAAATCCTGCATCTGCCCCTGATGACAGTCTTGCATTTCTGTCCTTTTTCCCCCCCCCCTCTTTTACAAAATCCTGAATCCGCCCCTCATGACAGCCCTGCATTTCTGTACCCCAATTTTTTTTTAAATCATTGATCCGCTGCTGATGACAGCCCTGCATTTCTGTGTGCCCCCCCCCTTTTCTTTTTTATTTTCACAAAATCCTGGATCCGCCCCTGATAATGATAATAATAATAACAATATTTAACGCACCCTTTCGGTAAGACCGGGGGGTCCTTTGGACAAATGGTGGCGTTCCAGTCAACGCGACGCGACCCGATGCTCCCAACGCACCCTTCCGGGAAAACCGGGTGAGCTTTGGACGAATGGTGGCGTTCGCGTCAACGCGCGTCGCTACCCACCATTTCGGACTAAGCCATTTTATTATAGCAATGTAGCATTAAAAGAAAAATATTATTCTTGCAAATTTGAAGAACTAAATGTAATCAATTTAGCTCTTAAATAATCCCTGTCCTGAAAGGGTTAAATTGTATCAATTAAACAACAAATATTTTGCTCTGTATGTTAGAGGTTCTTTGTCGCTTTACTGCATTCAAAGTACGAGCTTTAAATGCTGATTCTATATAAAGAGATATTGCAAGTTGAAATACACTCAAAATAAACAATACAGCGACTTGTGAGGAGAATACCCGTACGCGCTCGCATAGGTAAAGGGCCTGCTCGGAACCGAACTCGGAGTTTGGTTCCGCGCGAGATGGTTATATGTTTTCCTTGATTTTCTTCATACGTCTTAATCGTTGGCATTGTTGATATGTACGCTGACGACACGACTCTAAAAGTCAGCAAAAACAATGTTAAAGAAGTGGAAGAAAAAATAACCAGAGGCATGGAAAATATATTTACAGCAAACGTCATGCTAGTATGATCAAGATCGGTTGTTAGTAGCGTAAATGATTTTTCTGTCACACTAAACGAAAGCATTTTGAAAAGTGTTAAAATGGCAAACTTCCTGGATGTTATGATTGACGAAGAGTTACATTGGTCTGAACATGTTGAAATAATTATCAAAACTACTCAAAAAATATCAGTGTGATTAAGCGTGCTAAAAGCTATGTTCCTACATGATCTCTTGAACTTTATTATAATGCTATTGTTCTACCTCACTTTGATTATTGTTCCTCAGTCTGGTCTGGACGATTTCAAAGACAAACGATTAGATTACAAAAGGTTCAAAAACAGCTGCCCGTGTAGTGTTGGGAGAATGTTTTTTCAGTCCCATTTTCATGCGTTTAGGATGGATGCTTATTCAGACACGTTTCCAGTTTGGACGTGCAGTGATGATTTTTTTATAAGTGTATACATGATATGGCACCCACATATTTTAAAAAAGATTTTTAAGTCATGTTAGTTTATTACATGGTTACAATACAAGACAAGCTGAAAAAGATGCCTTGTGTGTACCAAAATTTAGGACGGACAAATACTAGGTGTTACAAAAAACATTTCCCACTTTTGATCCTTAATAGTTCGAAAACTATATATCAGATAACACTATCATTGCTATGAGTAATAGCTGAATAGTGTACAATTTAGTACTTTTAAGGATCGGAAGTGGGAAATGTTTTTGTAACACCTAGTACAAACACCATGAACACAGTCCTTTGATTTCAGAAATTAGAGTATGGAACCAACTTGAAAGTTCTCTCAAGAAATCACCGACACTGAACAGTTTTAAACATAACTTGAAACTTCTGCTATCTACATGCAGAAAATGTTTAAGTGATTATCGTTTACGTTGCATATTGATTAACGGGTGTTTGCTGTTTATTCAAATACATTTCTCTATGAAATTTACTTATAATTATAATTATTGGTGCTTTCATTGGTATTTATGCTGTACACACACAATTATTATGCTGTATAATGAACGTTCAAAGTGTATTGCTTTAATAATAATACTATCATTAATACATTCTATGTAAATATGTATATATCATTGGTATGGTGGCGATTTTTATTGAACCAAGATCATCTCTTTACTTTTTTTATGAGCTTTCTATATATTTTACTATATTTGAGGGGATGTCAAAAAGTATTTGATGACTTTTCATCTCATTAAAAAACCAATTACCAAATGTATATATCAATGATTTTTAGAAATATGTACAAATACGTTTTTGAAAATTTCCATTTATTGCAAGGATACCAAATAATCTGTATACCTTTAACTAGGCTTGTCTCGAATGGGTGGGGTGCGGGAGCGGGATGGGAGCGCGGATGGAGCGGGAACGGGCACACCCTTTCGAGACAAGCCCCCCC